>BMAO01036795.1:0-396011 GCA_019973975.1 Trichonephila clavata
CACGACAACGGTCTCCAAATGATATCCGAAGTTTTTGAACAAGTGTGTCGCAGATTGCACATAAAACACGTTAAAACTGTGGTATATCGTCCACAAGCTAATCAAACAGAAAGAGTTAATCGCACTCTTTTAAAAATGATTTCGAGTTTTGTCGCGGATAATCACACTAACTGGGATCAATTTCTGCAAGAGTTCGGTTATGCGATTAGGACAGCAGTACATGAGACAACGGGTAAAACACCGGCGGAATTATTTTTAGGTCGAAATTTAATCACCCCTTTTCAGAATTTAGTTATGGTAACTGATGGATCAGATTTAGTTTGTGGGAACATAGAAAGGTTGTTTGAGGAGGCTAGAGTTCATACAAAGCGCCAGCAAGAGAAGTGAGCGAAATATTATAATAAAAAGAGGCGTGAAAATAATGTGAAAGATGGTGATCTAGTATTAGTTCAAACTCACCCGTTAAGTTCAAAATGTAAAAAAATAGTAGGTAAATTTATGCCAAAGTTTGAAAGCCCATATAAAGTTCTGAGTGTAAAAAATAATAATAATTTAGTAATATTAAAATTTGGTAAAAGAATAACGGTTAATGTGGACCAGGTGAGAATTTACCATCAAAGAGAAGACAGTGTTGCCGAGTCGGAAAGTAACACTAGTAGTGATCATGGTGCAGTGACATCAATCAGGTCAGATGATGCGCAGTCGTCATTGGTGCAATCGGAGAATGATAGGGGTGGTCGTAAAGGATCGAAATCAGGAAATGTAAATGGTAGTAGAGATATAGTTGCGAATAGACGCGATGGAGTGGAGGTGAGAAAAAAACGTGGACGGACGGAATCTGCTGTTTCTTCGGGGGGTGGCGCGTATAATTTCAGGAAAAGGAGACCTTTATACACTGAGAGAGAGAAAAGAGGAAGGCCTGAATCCTGGTATGAAAACGTACAAAAGAAGAGACCAGAGGCCCAGGTAGATCGCGAGAAAAGAAAGATTTCCTCGTCAATGTCCTCTCGTCCCTCCAGAAAACGTTATAGAAAGGTGGAAGAAAATAGTTCTGAAAGAGCAGTTCCAGGACCATCCACAGATTCAAGTACAACAGACCTCATCAGGAAAGGAGCTGTCCATACAATCTTCGGAGCCGACGTCGAGTGGACAACAGCCAAGTTCCAGTTCTCACAGAAGAAAACAACGCCTCAGCAGGAGCATATCAACTTCAACGGACTCGATGGAAGAGGAGACCCAGAAGGTTGGAGCGCAGAGTGGACAACCCTAGGACAAGGTCATCCAGCACAGAAGCCATGGTGGGAGACAAAGCCTATGCAGATTGGATCTAAAGACTAGTCAGGTTGTATAATTCTAATTTGTTTATTTTTCCTCTGACAGACAGTTCGGAGTATTTTCCATGTGAGCTAGTCTAATTTTTTTGTAAAGTTAACATACAAAAGTGTCACTGAGTTGTGTGCATTTTCATATCGGTTGAAAAGACTTTTGTATTAATTTTTTTCCAAATTGTGGAAAAACATTTGTTGAATTGCAATTGTTTTGCTACACATTAAAACGTGGCTTTATATGTGAGATTACTTGTATTGTTTGTTGTAATATATTCTATGTAAAAAAAATGTATATATTTTGTGTGTAATTATTAAGATGTATAAGTAGTGTCTGGTTTCTGGGCGCGGCGTAATTAGGAATACTAACAAAAACATTAACAGCGCAGCGCGAGTGATTGGAATTTTTGAAAATGAAACCAGATAAGGGTTATTTTGTTATTAAACTATATATATATATAATATAATGTATGCCATATTTTATGTCAATAAGGAAGTTGTATAAAAGTTCTGTGCATTTAATGTCATGTTTTAGAAAAATTGACAAGGTTTCCTTTCAGGGCAGCAGTCCCTGAACATATGTGATGGTTTGATGTCGTATGAAGATACTGTTGTAAATTTTTTATATTTATTAGCACTTAAGTAAAGTGCATGATCAGGTTTTTCCTTGAAAGGTTTTCCCCTGATCTTCGCCCAAATGGGATGCACTGTAGGAAACCTAAACATGTACAAGAACAATAAATTGAAGTGGAGTACCCCTTTTGAGTAATCATTTCTGTGTGTTAGTTTAATTAAAGTTTCTAACTCAGAGAGTTAAAACTTTCTACAAGTTCAGAATTCGCAGGCGTTATAAAGTTCGTGAGTTAACTTTTTACAAGTTCAGGCATTCTAGAGTAGTTAAAATTTTGTGCAGGTTCAGTGTCTTTCAGATGTTAGGTAAATTAAGCAAATTCTTGCAGGTCGTTTAGACCTTCAATAAGTCACGCTTTTTTCTCGGAGGGGGGTTGTGACGGGTGCTTACGCGTTTCACTAACCTTCTCTTATAAACTTTTTAAATTGTATTTATTTTGACCAATCCCCGCTGAGAGCTGAAAGTGTGACTTATGCAAATAAGATAATTTCGGGTTTAGCGAGTTCGAAAGAGATATAAAAGGGAGAAATGAAAGGAAGAGTAGGAGGATGACTAAGCGGTTTGATAGAGGAGGACTCTGTGTTTGGGTTGAAGAAGTAAACTACGTGGTTGATTAAGAAAGTGTTTCTAAGGATTTAGTTTAACTGAGTGAAGACTGATAGCGGAAGTAAGATTATTGAACAAGATTCATTAATTGGGTTCAAACGTAATTGAAGATATCTTGGATTAAAGCCACTTCATTGATTCTACTAGTTTCCAAGTTCATTCCGAAGAAGATAACAGGTCTGTAATTTTTGTAGATTAGATTTAAATGTGTAGTTTGATTGTATGCGTTATTCCCCTCGTGATATCAGTTAGTATTCCGTCGTCCGTAATTGAATTCTGATCGCACTCCATGATAATTTATTGTTCTTAAAGTTGATTATTAATTGTGTATTTCTATCCTAAGGAAATAATAAATAATTGATTTATTATTTGAGTAGTCATTAATTATGAATCCTACTTATCCAAACATAGATAATATGCAAAGGGTAATTAATAACCTGGGGTAGTGGGAGACTACGACAAGTTTCGTGCAACTGCTGTGCGAAAGAACGTTGTTAACCATCAAACAAGGTGAATGATGTCAAAAAGACGCCAATTGTACATGTTTACTAAAGGAAGAATCGTTGGAATGCAGGAATCCTCATGATCACAAACCGAAATGTATCGAATTCTGAATGTGGACTAGTCTGTGATCTCGAGACTGTGGCAGAGAATTCAAAGAACGGGAGATGTTCCCCACAACAGTTCGACCAACAGTCACAAACCCTCGCCAAGACCGATATCTGGTAATAAGTGCGCGACGTCAGAGGAGCAGTACTGCCAGAGCACTGAGTTCGGCACGCACAGTCGCCGCAGGAATACGAATTTCGAGACAAACTGTTTACAGGAGACTCAATCATGCTGGCCTGTATGCCGGAAGACCAGCAGTTTGCATTCCCCTCACGTCTGTGCATAAACGTGCTCGTTTGAACTGGAGTTTGAAACATCAACATTGGAGTATGGGAGAGTGGGCCAATGTGATGTTCAGTGACGAGTCCCGGTTTAGTCTGAGTAGTGATTTTCGGTGGGTAAAGATATGGAGAGGATGTGGAACACGTTTTGAACCAAGAAACATAACGGAAATTTATGATTTTCCATTAAGGGGAGTAATGGTACGGGCAGGCGTCATGATGGACGGCCGCACAGACCTCCATTTCTTTTACAATGGGTCTGTGACTGCTCAAAGATACAGAAACGAAGTTCTTGAGCCTTATGTTCGCTTGTTTCGAGGTGCTGTCGGTCCTGACTTCATTTTCATGAATGATTATGCGCATGTCACCAAGCAGTGCTGAATGATGACTTCCTTGAAACGGAAAACATCCAGCACATTTCCTGGCCTGTGAACTCCCCTGATTTAAATCCTATCGAGCATGTATGGGATATGCTCGGGAGACAAATTGCAGCCCTTTCGTACCCACCAAGCTCCGTTATAGAACTGAAGAGAGCTCTCGAAGAAGCTTGGAAGCGTTTGAGCCCACAACTCATTCGTCATCTCATAGCAAGTATGGTAAATCGCTGTGCAGCGTGCCTGGCTGTCAAAGGCGACCACAAGCCTAATTAAACTGCATCATTAGTATTTTATTTAATGTTTTCTTTCATTTTTTCTTGAAAGTGTGTATCCTTCCTATGCTCAGTTTTTTTTCAAACTGCTACTTTGGATAGTAAAATTAATTATTATCATTCTTTTGATTTGCTTCCTTATTTTATAACCATTTTACATTCGCATATCACGTTTCCCACCATTCTGATTTACAGTTCTTCTTTATTCTTATAATTTTCAATTATGCTTAACTTTTGGACACCAGTGTATATAATATATATATATATATATATATGTAATATAAGTTTTTGTAAATATTATTTTTATAGATTATTTTTACAAGTTTTTATTTAACTTGCAAAATCCTTTGTTCGGGTGAATCTTGCAACTCAATTTTGAAGCCGATACCGTCAACCGATTGATCTGAAATTTTGTATACACGTTTAGTTTGGATGACAATGAATGTTTTGTCCGTTTATATTCTGATATTGCAATTAGTTAGAAACATATTAATTAAAATCATTAAAACGCATATTTGTTTTACCTTTGTTGGCTCTGTGCTTGGCAACGCAAGCTGAAGAACGATGACGGGGAAATTTTTTTGGAGTTTTGACGTATTTAAAACAGCGATACAATTTTTATTCGAAGTTTAGACAAAAAATAATTACAGAATCAGAAAAATCCCTTATTTCGCCTCGATACGGGGTAATTTTGTTTTACAAAATAACAATATCTGTATTTTTTTTTAGAAATTTTGAAAAACGTCCTAAAATTTCAATTAATATTTAATAACATCGTCTCATTTATGAATATAATCTCACGAAACTCTTTTGTTGAGTGTAGAATAATATTATCCAAGATCCCTACAAAGATTTAAAAAATTGCGTGAAAATGACGAATTTAAAAATTATTGGTTTTTTCGTCAAATACCCTTTTTGTGATAGTTCATTTAGCTAGACCAGTTTTCTGCAGTGCCGCATACATGTTAGCTATTTTATGTGGCCGCATACATATGATAACTATTTCAGATGTCGCGCAACTTGAGGATTAATGGGAAAGGAGGAGAGAAATGCTTTAGAACCAAGATAACGCAGAAAATTTAAAATGGGGAAATTTATCAAAAAAAAAACAACTCCTAATTAGCTTTTTTAAATTATTGTTTTTATTTTTTATTTTTGTCACCTAATTTTTCTAAATTGTAAGCATTTAAGAATCACCCTTTCACAATTTCTTCATCGGTAAACGGTTTTATATGATTACCAATGATACAGCAAATTTCATAGGGTGCCTTTGTTATAGATGTGTACCTCTGACAAAACAATTTTGCTCTTATAAAAATTGTTCAAGAATGCCGAATTATCATCTCTTGAAAGAGATCTTTGAGGCAAAGTGTCAATGAACGATTCATGCTTATTGGTATTTTTAAATTCACTTTCGTGACAAATCAAACAATTTATGAACCCTGCTTGTTTTTCAATACAAAATTATCTATATCTGATTCTGTAAAATATCTCTTATGATTTTATCATAATCATAATACTCCGCACACAGTTATTAAAACATGGCTTTTTGTGAATTTTTAAAACACATTACAAACAATATAAATTTTAAAATTAAAAAACTCTCTCTCAGAATATTTTAAAACTTCAAAAACGCTATGTTATAAACATGTATGAACTACCATGTGTCAGTTCATGAAAGTCGGGACATTTTTCTGTCGGCGAATGTGATCCGAATTCATTTCAGGTTCTCTTACTTTTGGCGAAGTCATTCTTAATATCATGTAATACGTATCTTCTAATAATTAATAAGAAATAGAAATCAAGAAAACAAACAATAAATTTAATCAATTATCTAAAGTTATTTGTCTTTCCTATATGCGATAATCCTATATGCTATTTTCGATAATCCTATAGTTTCTCTATTAAATGTTAGGCTTAAAATAGGAGCGCAGGATGAATCATAACATTAAAAACTCTTTTATTTCAAGTGCAAGACTGAATAAATTACACTCATGTCCATAAATTAAGGTTAATGAAGTTCAGGCAAAGAAAGAGACAGAAGCAAACAAATTTGACTTATTTGTAAAGTCTATTTATTAAACAAAAGGTAAAGAGCAAAAAAGATGCTATATGTTTGACATAATTTATACAAATTGCGATTTTTACTCCCTGGAGCAAATTTCAAAAAAGAACCTATTTACAAAAAAACAGTATAACATGGTTAGTATGATGGTTAATACGGAGTATGTCTCCCGGACGATGCAATACAGGCCTTACAACGCCTACGCATGCTGAGTATCTAATTATCAATCTGATCTTGGGGAATATTACACCACTCATTAAGCAATGCCCTCCGAAGTTCCGGTAGACATGTGGGAGGGAGTTAACGGGCTGCAATTCGTCGGCCAAGCATATTCCTCACATGTTCTAATGGATTCAAGCCCGGTGAGTATGCTAGCCAATCCATACGGGTGATATCCTCCGATTGAAGGCATTCGTCTGCAATGTTTGCACGGTGAGGACGGGCGTTGTCATCCATAAACAGAAATTCAGAACCCATGGCGCCCCGAAACAAACGTACATGTTGTTCCAGAATGACGTCCCGATAGATGTGGCCTGTCATCGTTACACTCTGAACATGCAGGTCAGTTCTGGAACCAAGAATAATTCCTCCCCAAACGAGCCATCCTGCACCACCGTAACCGTGTCGTTTAATGGTGTTCTTTTGGTGGTAACGGGTACCTGGCGCTCTCCATATGAAAGTCCGACGAGAATCAGACTGCAAATTAAACCTGGACTCGTCGGAAAACATCACACAAGACCAATGTTGTTTTGTCCACAATGCATGGTCTCTACTCTCACAGGCGACAGTGAGTTGCGGTAAGGAAAACACATCTGACAGGCCTACGAGCATAGAGACCAATGTGCCCTAAGCGTCTGTACACGGTCTGCCTTGAAACTGTCGTACCGGTAGCTGAAGAGAGATGACGAGACAGGTTTGTTTCTTTTGGGAGTAACTGCCAATTACCGTTCCTCATTCGGCGTTGTAACTCGGGGGCGACCTGTGCTGTAACATCTACTAACATTACCATCACCTTGGAATCGTTGCCAAAGCCTGGAGTAGACACTCTGGGTGATTCCAAGTTCCTCGGATATTTCCAGCTGGGTATGCCCACATTCCAGTCGTCCGATAATTATACCACGTAAAAAATCATCCAAATGCTTCCTTTGTGCCATAACTATGCGGTTATTGCACTGAAAGACTTTTAAAGCGCTTGTGAACATTTTTACTTCTTTGCTACCATTCCTTTATATACCCCTCTTTTACACTATCGTCATTGTGACGTACTATACGTGCCCTCTGGTGGTTTCCTGTAATTTGCATATTCTTCTTGAAGATGTGTGTGATAATTCTACAGGTGAAATTTTTATTTTAGAGTTCAATTTCTGTGTGATTTTTAATTATTCTTAATTTATGGACATGAGTGTATTTATTTCTGTACCAAAGATACTCCACCCCCTCAATTGTATAACAAATGTCAATGTGTAAAATTAGTTGATTTCATTTACATGTATTTATTTTATTTCGTTGATTTGGTTTTTGAAAAGATGTTTTTTTTTTCCTTCTTACAAAAGGGGGAAAAAATTAAAGTTAGGTTCAAACAGAAATAATAAATAATTTATTTACTAGTTATAAGTATACTTTGTGTTACCGTTAAATAGAGTGTGAAATCCGTTATTTCATAGAATAATTAATTATTTCCTGAAATAGCTGTACAAGGTAGTTAAAGTACATAAAATTATTGAAATCTACGATTTAGCTAGGTATACTATAGAATAGTGATTACTTGATTATTAAAGTATGAAATATAGCACTCGAAAGTTTTTAAAAACAATATTTGCTGTTTTGCAATGACGTGTATGTGTATATGATTCATTCAGTTACTTTTAAACGTAGAATTTGGGTGTTGTACAATAGGTCAGCGTTTTACATTTTGGATCATTAACAGATGTTTTTCAAACTGTTTTCAAGCAATAACTTCTGCAACAATGGAAGACTAACATATAAATAAGAAAGATTTGAATCTTTAATAAATAAGCGTAGATTAATGGAAAGAAGTACAGTTCTTGAAAAAAAATATTAAATTTGTTAGAAGTCAAAAGTGCTAAAAAAGCATAGAAAAAAGTACAATGTGACTATTAGTTACTCCAGCAGTATGATATTCTTAAAGTTCAAGTAATAGAAAAGTTACTGGTAGGTTAGAAACAAATGCAAAACATCTTCTTTTTTTTCTTTTCTGTTTAACTAATGTTTGCAATACGAGCTATAATTAGTTATATCTTCTGATTTTTCTAATCATTTATTTATTAATCCTCCGCAATAGGGATAAACTGTATTTTTTTAAGGTTTTAGCTATTTATGATAAATTAATTTATAAAATAACTATGAAATGGTTCATTTTTCAATTTAACAATATATTATTAGTTCTTTTTATATAATAACTAGTTTTTCCATACAATAACTAGGTAAAGTATGAAATTTTGCATCTGTTATATGCATTAACTGACTTGTATATTTAGTTACATGCTAATTTCATACGATACCTAGTTATTCTATGAAATAACTGAATTACATACTTTAAAGGTAACATAGTTATACAGGAATATACCCATTTATCATCGCGTGAATAGTATAAATGTTAGCATTACGCGTATTACCGACATAAAAATTTATTTAAATTAAAGGCTTACAAGGATACAAATTGTTTTTCATTAAGTTTTCTATTTGTTGTCACCTCGAAAATTCATATTGAAGTATTTCACGTTGAATATCTCAGTAAGTACCTGCCTAAACCGTATTACGTGTTTATGATGACGTTCACTGTATACGCAAATTTATTGAGATATATAAAATATCTTAAAAGCGAAAAATTTCCAATATACATTTGGTTTCAAGTTCACTTTTTTTATGAACTAAATACCATATTTTTGTAGTGAAAGGTATATGCATTTTCTAAGTACATTGAAAATTCTTAACAAATATGATGTGGCGGATCCATACGGTTCCTTCTACTAACCCCTTGGGGATTCCTTTTGGACCATAATTTTTTTCAACCAACTTTCTCCGAGAACTGGAAGCGTGATTATACAAATTATGATTAATATATGTATATATTCTGTTTTCCCCAAATTTGAAAGTTAGTGAAGAGAGGATAGCTTGGAAGTGAAGGGAGAATTGAAAGTTAGTGAAGTGAGGATAGATTGGATGTGAAGTGTACAGATGAGAAGCTTAATAAATCGGCAGTAATTCGTATACATAAAAAGTGTACAAAGCGAGAAGTTGGAATCTTAAAAAAATGCTTAGTTCAACTGTTGGAGTAGCGTTGAAATAAATGTAAGGATAAGAAGACCACAAAGGTTCAGGAGCTTTGATCTTATTTTAAGTAGAAGTTAGAGAGTTAAATTATTAGCACGGTCCTAAATTAAATAAGCTTTGTATAAGTTATCTAAGGGTAGAGTGCATGATCGGATATATTATCCACACGCCATCTTGTCTCATCTTCGTGCTCTGACTGATCAAAATTATCCTATTTAGAGTATTATTTGTGTCTGAGTTGAATATAGGGATAAATAAATAATTGAAGTTCATCACGTCTTCTGATCATTTAGTTCCTCCTACACCTCTGACCGGGTTACAGAGAAGAAGGGATGTAAATCCCTTATAATGTTATGATAATTAAAAAAATGAAATAAATGATTTCTATTAATATTTATTGAAATATGCAAACATCGCAATAACAGTGAATACATACGTTTATTCATAATACATACGAAACAGTGATATATTTGTGATCATACATCAAATGTGTATTTTTCAATAGATTCAAATACATCTTTTGAACATAGATTACAATGTATAAAAATAATTAAACTTTACACAATATTAATATATCAAAACGATTCAAAACACATCTAACACAATCTTTATAGTACAGCTCTAAACTCGATTATAAATCTAAAACGATTAAGCAATAAAAAGTTCTTATACGTCATGAAGAAATCTAACTGGTTCTACTTTAAAACGATTATTCAAATGAATATAATATTACAAATCAGTGGCTTAATAATTCTGTTCGAATAATTTGTTGAACAGTAGGAAAGGTAAGAAAATTATATGATTTTTCAGAAATAATCAAATATAATTATTGTATTTATAAAATAAAATATGCAAAGGCAAGTGTAAGGCAACATAATATACGGTTATTTTGCGAGATAAACTCATAAAATAGTTTTTGTAAAAAGAAACTAAAGAATTATGTTTGGAGAAAAGCATTTAAGGATAGTTTTTAAGTTAGTTTAAACTACACAAATAAACAAGTTTAGGTCATTATACATATTCTTTATTAATTTAAATTAATAAATATCTAAAAAAATTATAAATAAATTTTAATATTTCAGTAATTTATAAAATGAGATGAACTTGAATAAAATACCCAAAAAGTGTTTGCTCATACTGAGTCAATTAGAATAATTAGTTGAAATCAAATTGATTGAGAAAAGGCGGTTTCATTAACAATTTTTCATATGTGCATATTTGTTTCACTTTTCTACTGTGTTGATACTAATTTAATAATAAATATACGCTACTGATCTTGTGAAACTAATATTTTTTTATCTATTTTTATCACAAAAACTCTTTTCAGAAAATAACTATTGAAGTTAATAAAACATAAGTACTCAGTAAGAAAGAAATTATTTTACTCAAAATACAGATTCCTGTGACTCATTAGAAAATTCAAACTAAAACTTAACATAAAAATTTTTGAGACTTAATAAATTGTAATATGATTATTTTAAAAAGTTAGTGAATAAAATTTGCAACAGACATAAACGTAAAATAATTTGCTGAAAAATAAATATTCTGATTATTTTATACTCTACATAACTATTAATGCTACATTTTCTTTAAATCTGTTGAAGCAACATAATACATCAAAAAACAAATTAAATCCGTTTTGGAAAAAAATACCATATTCTGTACCAGTTTATAGCAAGTAACTAGTACATGACGTTATGACTATAAATATAAACATAAATTAATTATAATCTCTCACACATTACAACAATACTAAGTGTATGTACTTTTAGACATGATTTGTAACATACATAATGATATTGTTTATTATGCATCATATTATCTAAAGTGCACATTGTTTGCTTCAGTCTAAACATTTAAAGCTCACGGCAAACAAACTGTTTATATATTACTCCATTTAAAACTAGTAGCTGTACAGTAACATTTCTATATTACATTTCTTTCAACTAAGAAAATTGCAACAATGAAAGCACATGTTATTGAAATCAGTTATTATGTAATCTTAAGACACCTATTAATTTCTTCTAATGGTACAGGAAATGTGATTTTACTGCTATTCTCTTATTTAGGTGTAATAAGTTATCTATCTATATTTGTTATGATAATCGGAATAGAGGTTGTTTAATGATGAATATCTTGCTAATATTTCAATATCATGCATTTGTTTAGCTATGGTGTCAATGTAAATTCTCTTAATATTATGATAGTATAATATTTTATGTAATATTATTCACTTTATTTCTTAATAGCTATATAATCATTATGTTTACTCACATATAAAGCGGTAAAACAACTGGAATAATCAACATTTATTAATATAATTAAAAGTCGTAATGTTATGTGAGACAACATTATTACAGCTGTAAAGATTTTTTTTTTAGAATGTAAGGTTGTAAGATTTAACTATGATTTTACAAAAATCAGTATGGAAAGTGCTATAGAAGTATATTTGTTAAACACATAACAATTTTTATGTAATCTACATAAATATTATATGTACAAAGATAATACTGAATACAGATTGGATTGGTCAAAAAGAAATCTCAAACAGTTAATTCCCCCGTAAAATCCAGCGTATAACGTGCTCTTTTAACACCAAAATTAAGATCGAAATGTGCGGTTGCACGTTATGCACGGTATAAAAATGAGAGCTTTAAAAATGAATTTAAAAAATGAGATAAGCATAAGAAAATTGACTTTTACATATTTTGAAATACTTTTTATTTAAGAGGAAGGACATTTTTAAAGAAATTAAAAAGTTGTAGCTCTAAAAGCATACTATTTTTGTAAAAGTTTAGGAAAATACCTCGAATAAATCGCTCGCAAACATAACAGCATTAAATACGTACATTCTAGGATTTTTCGTAAAAAAGGGAATGCATGTTATAAAGCGAATACACCTAAAAATTAAAAATTGTAGCTTGAAAGTATGGATATACACCGGTGTGTGTTATACGTCGGATTTTATGGTATATTAATTTGATTAAATGTCATAATAATGTTAGACAAAGACGTTGTAATTGTATGGATATTTTTAAGATAATTAAATTAAACCTTTTCTAAGAAGATTGAAATATAGCTACACAAAAATAAGTACTGAGTGCGCTATAGATGTATATTTATTATCTGCATAACAATTTGTAAGCAATCTACATAAATAACCATATTTATAAAGTTAATATGAATATTAAACCCACACAAAACTAAAATTATAGATCCCAAGATGTGCAAAACATTTGAGTACAGCATATCTCTCAAATTAACGACTCATTTCCGCTAACATCGAAGAAAAATATCATCACTGCTATATTAAAAATAAATATTTTAAGTTCTTAAACATTCCATAAAGGCAATGATTACATTTTCAGAATCCAGCACATTGCAACGCTATACATCAACAAGAAAAGCGTAACTTTCAAAAGAAGATTATGTAACCGTTAACCATTAATAATTAATTAACAGTCTTATAATCAACTAATCTAGAAACCAAATCGGTCGTTTCTATGAAGTAATGAAAGCACTTATCATTTCCTTTTTGGAATTTAAAACTAATCACAAGCACACCCTAACAAAATGATCGATCCAAGTGAGAGAAAAAAAACAATAATAACAATCTTAACACGTCACACGTTTCATTGCAAGTCTGGCATGTTACATCTTGAAACACTTTAAAGAATTATGATTGCATTATTAACATGTCGGAGAGGAAATGGTAGCTATTTTTTAACCAACAGCCTTTCACGTAACGTTGAAAGGTATAATTCGCGCTTAATTAAGTTTAATGTTTTCCCTTCTTTCCAAAAGAACCGTGAGCATACGTCCTTAGCCGGAGCAAAAGGACATATCATCGTTAATTTTAATAAAGCAATATTGCTCCCGTCCTCCATTAGGGAAATATGGGGAATTTTTTCCCCCTTCAGACCTGCACCTTTCTCATCATCGTAGAAGTCAATTCAGCGCTCAAGATTACAGCATTTTCTCGTATAATCGCGTTTAATCTCGAGATCCCCCTTTATTAATTTTTGCGTCCTCGTTAAAAGACGGAATGAAGTTTGGGAACTAAATACGGCAATTCGTCAACAACTTTATGTAGATAGCGTGGATGTTATTACTTAAGCTTTTCAATAACATACAAATTTCGGTATAATTACTTAAAATGTTGTTCACATTTATTAGTTCGGATATGTCAATATAAAACTGAACATTGGATTTAAAAACAACTAGTCAAATATCTTACCATCTTAAACATTGAAGTAGAAGTACTAAAAATAAAATAGGGTTGCCGATTAGCAAATAATGATTAATGTTTAAATTTGATTATTGGTTTAATTGTTACCTTCTTGCATTCCTATGTGAAAGCTAAATTTGTTTGTGATGCTTTTCCACGCGTTTTACTTATCTTTCGACAACAGTGAAAATAAACAAAAATAAGTTTTAATAAATGACAGGTACACCACAAAATTTCATTAACTATAATTATAAAAGGAAGAAGGAAATGGTATACATGCTTGAGATGCAGTCAACGAAAACATGAAAAAAATTAATTGAAACTTAATTTGATTAATATATAAATTGCTATTTATGCTCTTCAGAAAAAAGTTCAATCATAATCTATATTATTATACAAAGTAATTTAAAGATAATATTGCAGTAAATATGAATGCTTTATTTAGTGTTAGACATTGATCAATCCAATTATAATTATTGGGCTAACTAGAAAATTTTGGTTACACGCACACTTAGGGGGTTTATTTTTATTTCATAAATTAAGGTACTAATGACATTATAAAATACAGTAATGTAAAAAAAATAATATTAAAGTAAATTAATAATATGTTCAATTTTAATACAAATGAAGATTCTTCTGCTGCCTAGAAATATTGATACCAAATTAAATCTTATTTCTATTTTATTAGTAATTCTTGTTTTATTTTTACTAACATGTTTAAAATTCCATTATTTTATCGATAAATACTTGTTCACAAAACTGCTGCTAGAGTTGGCTTAAATTTTACGTTATTTACTCTCCGATCACTATGCAGATCTTAAGCAAAACCATTTCTTATAAATTTTCTGTATTTTAATTTACCAAACTGTCATGTACATAAGTCAAATTTCCGCTACTTTGTTTCTAGAGCAATTGTATAGGTGATATCCTATTCATAGTTTGCATTTACCTTTCTATTAAATTAAATTATAAAATTATAGGCTTAGCTTCTTTAAAATTGCTAATTTTAATAAATACAGAATGAAATTACTTTTTTTTTGTTGAAATAAACTAATTTTTCGTTGTCAATAGAATGCAACAGTGTATATGGGTTACTGAAGTCTATACGTTCACTATGTCAATGTTTTATTGCATAATCTAATATTAATCATGTTTAATCTGCTGAACTCAAAATGTTGATTATATTATTTTATTATGTGTGCGATGTAATGCTTTTTATTCTTAACGTAACTTTTTTGACATTTATACACTATTTAAATAAAATATGGATAGCTTAATACATTTCAGTAAATAATAATGTTTGAGATTGCATCACTTTAATAAGATCTATAACTATCCATAGAACACAATAATTTATAATAACTTAACACCTAAAAGTATGTACATAAACAAAAAAACAAAGATTGTCAACAAACAAAGATTAGATGTGCGATATAATGTCTTATATTCTTAACAAAATAATTTTTTGAATATGGGTAGCTTGATACATTTCGATAAACAATAATATTTGAGATTACATTACTCCTGTAAGATCTACAACTATTTATAGAAAATAATACTTTATAATAATTTAACACCTAAAAATATATACATGAGCAATAAACAAAGATTAAGTCACACAAAACTGTATACTTTTCTGACAGCTCTCTATCACAACAGCAATCAAAAATGTGTGTTTACATTTTTTATCTCTCTCTCCGATATTTTCATAAAATAAATGTTTGAAAAAAAAAATATATATATACATTTTTTTTCACACATTTTTTTCTGACTTTATCATTTCACAATTTCTGATAAAGAATCCAAAGCGGCTTTACTTCACTTAAAGGTCATCAGTCTGGAGAAGAGGAAGTGACAGATCCAAATGGTCGCGATGAAAAGCCGGAAGAAAATTGTCATCATACCGTCGTCCCCCGGGCTCTGCGCGCAATTCAGGGCCGTAATGAAATCTATGAAAAGGAGAAGATACATTTCTTTGAAGAAACGTCTCAAAGGGACAGTCACTCTAACCGATACATGCGAGATGGTTTTCTTGAACTTTTTTTACGACCCCACATTGCTAAATCATCAAAGCCAAATAAGCCGAAATATTTTCCAGCTTTTAAGGAAAGTGTTCTCAATTCAACCATCAATAAGGCTACTTCATCATATTTTATCTATGCCTAAGTGACTGGGAATTTCAAATATAAGTAAAGGATTTTAAGCGTATCGAGGTTATAACAACTGTTTTAGCAGCATATAATCACAGAAATTGTTTAGTTTGTTTGTGTCATTCAGAATTTTTATTCTTGAAGATTAATTAAATTATCAAAACATTAGGACTGCAAGAAATATTTAGGTTTTCTTTTGCAAACTGATATCATGTGTTTTTTAATATAAAATGTCTTTGAACTATCATAAAGATCTGTAAGAATTATATTTTTTATTATAAAATTGCACTGTTGAAAAATTAATATTTGTTACACACTTTAAATTCAAATATTTTTATCATGGACTATAGAAGCTACATTAAAAGTAAATGTGATATAAAGAAAAAAACTAAAGTACTTATTAAATTAATTTATGAAACTCTTCTAAATAATGATGGAAATATAACCTTATGGAACGAGAGAGATTCGCGCACTTTTTTCTATTGATTACCGAAAATTCTTGATCGTAGTGTCTTCTGTTCTTTCTTAATGAATGTGTACAATGTGTGTACAATCAATATAATGTGGGTGTGCGTATGATATTATTAAGAAACTATTACGTTTTATATCAAACAACTCGGTTTTAATTAAATTCACGACGTAAGAAATGTCACTAAGAGAACGATTTAGTTAACAAGGTTATGGTATATTTAATTATACTTTCGATTTGAAATTTATCACCTGCAAACACTTTCTAACCCATGAATTTAACAAGAATCTAAAAACTAATAAAATGTTTGATTTCTTTCTATTCTTGCAAATTCAAAAGCATTAAAATATATTTTGTTTTATAAATGTATTCAGTTTATTAAATTTAATATTGTAGACTAAATACTGAAATATCGCAGTTACTTCTTAAAATTTCTCGTAATTAATTAATTCAGTAGTACAAGGTTTCTCAAACTGTGGGGCGCATCCTACTAGGGACGCATGACATGTATATGTGGGGAGCGCGAGCACATTGAAAAGTTGAAAATAAAAAGTTTAAAATAAGTATTAATTCACTGAAAGGAAACAAAACAAAATACATTCTAACATAATGAAAATTAAATACACATTCACAGTGATATAATATAAGTATAAATGTATCATTACTGCACAATATTTTTGAAAGTTAATTTATAAATACTAAATTAAAAATAAATTTAATAATTATATATATTAGTGCCTCTCTCTCTCTCACACACACACACATGGGCTTGTCATATACAAATTTAATACTTATCCTGACAATTAGCATGGTTTATAATTATAGTCTATTGTAGTTTAGCGTCAAAATACATATTTATGGCATTCAATACTGTGTTATTGTATAAAGGGGAGAGGGGAGCGCAATGAAAATTATGATTGAAAATTGGGTCGCAAATATTGAAAGTTTGGGAAGCACTGTACAGTAATACATTTGCTACACAACCCTAACTACGTAGTGAAATAGTTAACAGCTAACTCTAACGCAGTAGCGTAAAATAAATGAATTAAGAGTCACAAATTTTGCATGAAAAACGAATTCAAATATGGAACAAGGATTGCTTTCTAGATAACAACGTGGATTCACAGATTGCTTTAAGATAAAACGATGTGTTATCTCCCATTTTATAATTGCTGTATTTCTGGGTGTGACAATGGTAATATCTCATATTATAAAATTTTTGATAATGTTAAACTATTCTAATTAATTTGGTATCCTTAATTACATATAAAAATACCACATTAGTTATTTTTAAAGTAAATTCGAATAAAAAAAAATTTGGATAATGAATTCAATATTCGTGAGACCAGGGATTATAATTTACTGAAACCTGTTATTTTGAAGTGGGGGGATTGCTATTAGTGTTGTTACCTTCCTTATAGCGCGAAATAAATACCAGAACAATTTTTGACTTCTCCCTTCATATAATTATTAAATACTAAATTTCTTCATAAATTAAATTATAATTTTATCTAAAGTTTTATATTAATATTGTTCTGATTCATCATTTAACCATTGAGGTTATGGTTAAAAAAGATTCCTTCCCCTCATTTAAATATAGTATTCAATTTCAAGTATTTTACTTATGCTTGCCAATTGTACTTTTCAAATTTAATAAACTTTCAATTTGCCCAAAAGATAAATATTTCGATTACAATGTTTTCAGAGAAATGGGACAATGTTTGAATTTTGTAAGCACTTCAGAAACATAAGTTCACCAAAAAAAAATATTTACGTGCCATTAACAAAATACACTGTTTAAAGTGACAAATATAGAATATGCTTCGTCTTCAGTTGAGTGTCTGCTTTAAAGAAAGAAATAAAGATTTTCTTTTGAGCTTCTAGAAGACTCTTCCAAAACAAAACTCATTAGTCAATATTCACACAAAAAAAAAATTAATTTTTTCCACTGTAAAATGTTTGGATATTTTAAAATAATATGGAATATCATTTGATAATTGCCTTGTTAAAAATGATCATCAGAAACATTAGGAAGTAGTTCCTAAAGCTATGGAAAATAAATGTGATCCATGCTTTTAAAATTACTTCTTGACCAGCATCTGAAATTCAATCAGAGATGTCATGGCGCCAGAGCTGATCTTGATGTCATACAGCTCATAAATGTTTTATGAAAGCAAATTTTTGCATGTGTGTGTGCGTGTATAAAAATGTTTATATTTGATCTCACAGGATGGACGGGAAAAAAAAACGATTCTCGAAAATGTTAAAAAATGTTAATACAGCAGCATGTTTATTAAACGGTAAAATCGAAATTAAGTATTTAAATGTACATGCGCATTTTGCGAGAAGTAATATCAAAGTGATGTATATAAGTAATGCGTAAGTAAAGAGAAAACAAACATTGACGAAAAATGGTTTGCCTTTATAATGTCGCTCTTTTCTACAGGACATAAATTAACTACTTGACATGTGGCAGGCTGTACATATTTTCTTCATGTCCTTCCAAACAGTGTCATGGAGTAGAGAAAATAAGCTTGGAGATGAAATAAATCGTAAAGAGTATTTAATCATATACGACATATAATTGTATGTTGTATATGATTTACATATACAATTTACACATTGCTTGAATTTTCGGTAGGTTTTGAATTAATGATGTCCCACTAACTCAAAATAGGCACGCGATTTAAAAACAAATTAAATTTGTTACATGCTCAATTGATATAGCGTACAAGTCATGGTAACCACGTTGTCTAGTAGCGGGTTCATGTCTTGATGTCATTGCAGACCAGTTTGTTGAAGTCCTCCCACTGAATACGTGTGCATATGTTGATACGCATAAAATCTATCATGGCTGAAGTTCCTCTCTTTGTCGGGGTGTGAAAATTAGAGGAGTGGAATGCCAACTCAGGTGTCTTCCTTCTAAATTGATCGGGGTTCAAAATTATAATGGACGTGGCCAATAGCTCTCATGTTACTTTAGAAGGCAACGTTATAGCTTACTTACTCATTAGTGGTGTGTGTTACTGACAAGGGACATTTGTGCAATATTTCAATATTTTATTCACACCAAATGCCATCGATCTTTGAAAAGGTAAACTTGTTTCGGATTTTTTCCCACCAAGGATGGCGAACTGAACAGTATAAGTTAACATAAGTTTATTGATATCTAAACATTACTTTAATCTAGGGTACTTTAAATTTATTTATGTTTTTCAAGTAATTGTTTTTATATCAGTAATTTTTACTCGATAAATTTAGTAATTTTTCACAGCAGTTTGTTGTTGTCAAATTCAAACGAACTGTTATAATACAACCAATAAAAATGTCAAATCTATAGAATTATTAAATAAGGTCGATATCTAAAAAGGGAAGACCTGCATATTTACGTTTATACCAATCCAAGACTCTGTAACCATGCTGCATTAAACTCGTAACCCGTATTCCTATTCTGCTATGTGATGTGATATTTGCCCTCTTAACATAATTTTGAGATGTTATCAATATGGGGTTTATGTGAGTAAGCACTTCACTATTGTGTAAACAGGAGATTTTTAAAAAATTTCCTGAACATGTAAGGCGATTTACTGTTTTTGCACGATTCATTTTCTATTGCATTAATGAATCATGTACCTGCAGTCTCATAAATACTAATGCTTTCACGAGACTATTTTTTATTACTAAAATGTCGTAGAGAGTAGACAATGCATGTTAAATCTGTCGCGGCACAAAATTCTCGCGCTGGTGTGGCGTTAATGTTTGTATCTACTCAGTAAAGGGGAGTTTCAGCTCAGATGCTTGCCCACGCCATCAGACACTATGGTTCAAAACTACGAATCTATCACCAATAGTCCCATGCGTAGCCTTATATTATTGCATTAATAAGCTTCAAATTTCTTTTATTGTTTGCTGAAATTGCTGAGTCACTCATTCAGATATCTTTCTGTTCTCCTTATTGTGTATTAAAATAAATTGGTGTTCAAAATTAAGAGGAGTTTCAGATTTGGTAGATTTTTCCTAGAAAATGACTGATCAGAGTTTGTGAAATTTGGTTTGTAAATACTGTTGATACAAAGCAAAAAATAATGATTCAATAGTAATAATACACAATCATGATCATGCGTAACTGTCAGGGAAGTCAGGAGGCATGAAAGAGTAGCTTTACAGAATAAGGAAAACAATAATTAAGAGGCGGTATTGTCCCTTCTTACAGGTATACAGGCCTTACCCCTTGATTTTATAACGAAAATAAGTTAATTGATGAATTACTTAGGTAATTAATCCCACTCGTTCATCAATTCTGATTCCAGGCCTTTGCTGGTTCTAAGAGGGGGTTACGAGTTGAAATTGCCTTCTCATGCATGTCCAAAACATGCTCTATAGGGTTAGACTGGAATTCTGCTTAGTCCTTCCTTCTGACGAATATATTCACTTCTCGGAAATTTGTCAACCAGATATGGCCTGGGGTTATCATTCATTAAAAAGCAAAACTAGGGCTTCAAGACCTAATCCTTATACTTCACAGCAGTCACAGTGCCTCTTTCAAAGATATTGAGGTGTGAGCAGCAATTCAGTCTGATGCCTACTCAGACCATCATGCCTCCGGTGTCATAATGGTTGATTTTATAGATATTAGAGGACAAAAAATGTGTCATGGTTCTTTCCAAATAAAAGTGTGGCCGCGGTAGACATGTGGTCAAGGTATTGGATCATGGCTAGCGTGTCATGAGTTCGAGCCCAGTACCACTGAAGACCCACCGTATAGGGGAACGATGCACGTTACATCTGATGAGAGCTCAAACATCCTCCCGTTGTGTGGTGTGGTAGTTAGAAGAGGAGGGTGCCAGCTCAAGTGTCGTCTGCGTCACTTGACCATGGTTCAAAATTACGCGGACCGTCCCCAAAAGCCCTCGTCCCACTGAACAGTGGGACGTTAATATTTACTCACACCACATAAAAGTACACTGAGTGTCACTATTAAGGCTGAACTGAGACTTATTGGAGCGTAAATCAAGAGTCACTGATTTTGTTTCATGCTCAATCTCTATAATCTCTGAATCGTTTTAAGTGTACTCTCCTGCTCCCAGAACTGAAAAGGACGATGGTAATAGGTTTTCTTCGTGTTTCTCTTGCCGTATACACCTCATTAGACAGCTGAAAAGCTTAGCATTCTTTTTACGCCTCGCTATAATGTAAGAATGGTTATCTTCTCTGGTCATCATGGCTTTTAAATGACTTTGCCTAGATTTTCTCTCGATGGATCTGATATTCTGAAATTGTTTTTTTTTAAAGCTGAATGCGACGCTTGGTATTAAATTGAATTCTCAACAAATCTAGATTTGAGATAAGACTTCTTTTAGTCTTCCCACGATTCGCCACATCATTATATCATCAAAACATTTGTTGTTACTCATTTTTACTGTTTAAAGTTTAATTTAACAAATTGCTGGGGAAAAAATCAAGAATTATGGCTAGGTGTGCTGGAGAGCAAAATCTGAATATAGGCAAGCCTGCTTATAAGTCCATATGTCAACTAGCTCTGCCCACACAAACGTATACTTTAGCGTAATCAATGTATAAAATTTGCAAATTTGTTTCAAAGTAATATTTTAAATTTCATTTAAATAGATTTATGAAAATTAACAAAATATTCAAATTTTCTCAAGTCTGAACACTAGTGCACTTTCTATACAGTCATTAACGTGATTTTTAAAAATAACATTAACGTTAAATAAACATAAGCAATCACAACTATATTCTCTTGCTAGTATATTTCGATGCGAGAATAACATTAAAAACGTTATAGAGGAATAAATATTTATTTAAAGTGATCTAAATATTTCACTGCTTCAACTACATGTTGTCTGAAAAATCTTGACTTTATTTCATATTATTTGTCCTAGTAAATTGGACACTTAAAGTATGAAACCATAGTACTGGCGAATTTATAAAAAAACAAGATACCAATCATTGGCATGGCCAAGTAATTTTAGCGCGTTTTTCACATGTTGTATTTTACAGTAATGCAACTAATGAACTAAAAGTAAAGTCATAGCCTTTTATTCTTGTTTTCTGAACTTCTTTTGTGAAGATTTCCTCTAAAATGCATGTAGATTTTTTTTAAAAAAAACTTTTTGCAAACAATAAATTTAGTAGGTAAAATTTGAGAAAATGTTTTTATAAACTAGCGAAATTCAGGAAAATTTGTAGGAAAATTCGGTAAAACTAAGGGGAAAATTAAATATGATCGGCTCATCTAGGGCACAAATGCGACCAAATGCCGAAAACCCGAGGTCAATCGGTTGCTTATTGGCTGAGAAAAAGGTACGACAAAATATGGAACGAAGACGAAATATGCGTCTTAAGAGCGCATTTGTTCAATTACGTGAAAAACGCGCTAACAAAACTTAAACAACTATTTTTTTAATATAGTAGCAATGCGTAAACCCAATTCGTGAAATATCTCGTATCCAGTTATTCTTTATCTATAGGTATTTAAAGTGTTAATTTAGTTGTTAAAATTGCTGCTTTGATCTATATTATTCATAAAATGAACCACAGGGGCATGGAATCTCGAATAAGTTTGATTTTTATAAAAGATGAGTTTAATCTTTTTTTTTCTACATAAAAATTTACACATTTATGCTTATAACTTTAAGATACGTACTCGAAATTCTTTGTCTCTCCAAGTGAGCACTTTTTGGAAGTCGACTCTCTTTGGTATTAGTGTTCCTCATCAATTCATAGCTTGCATCTGGAATTAAAACAAAAACATTCTGCTATTTATTTTTGACACAAAAAAATTCAAAGATTTTGTTAAGATAGATCAAAAACAAAAGACCTTATAAGTATAAAAAAAAACCTTTAGTATTGTTAATAAGCCTTTTGAACTTTGTTCAACCTTTCTTAGAATTTTTTAAAAAAACATCCATCTTTTTATCAATATATTTTCATTGCGAGATAAAAACCTATGCTTCTTATTATTTCAAAATTGATGATAGTAATTTTAAAAAATTACCAAAGTCATTTTTATATCTACTTAGAATATAATTAAATAAATCTTATAAATGCAATTTCAAAGATATATATTCTTAAAAAAATATCACAACTAATTAGTATGACTATTAACACGCTTATCACTTTATATACTATATAGAAATAGCATAATGTAACAGCAATATGAAAATTAGAATTTGAAAATATTTTTCCTGTTGAATCAAAAGATTTTCTGGTAAGATCAAAATTGTTTCATGACATTAAGTGGAAAAACGTTTCATAAGTTAAAGTATTTTTCATTCTAGTGCACAACATTACTTTTACAAAAACTCACTCCCTAAAATTTTTCAAAATGTTAAATATAATGAGTAATGAATAATTAATTATACGTCATACAGCATTATGTGCATGAATGTACGTTGTTATTAATGATAATTTCGAAGGTTATGAAGCTAAATGGTTTGAGAATGCGTTGAACGAAGGGACTTTGAATAAACTAAAAAGCCACAAATAGTTTGTTTTTCCTCTGACTAATAAAAAGTTTACCAATGTTGCTAGGTTACAGAAATTCTAGAAAATTCCCAAAATGTTCATTCTTTTTTCAATTCCTACTATTAGTTCACACTCTATTTATATTTATATTGTTCAAATTTTCAATCGTTAATAAAACGTATTTTAAAGCACTCAATTGAGCTGAAATTTTATATACATGCTTATTTTGGAAGACAATATAATAAATTAATTATAATTTTTAAAAAATAATTGATTAAAACAATTTATTTGAAGAATTAATAATACAGCCACGTTGGCATTATTTTTGGAGACTTGTGTCCAAACTTGAACAAATTTTTTCTCATGTTTTAAAGCGTTCACTTGAGCTAAAATTTTCTATACACGATTGTTTTGAAAGACAATATGATACTTTAATGATAATTAATAAAAATTAATTACCTCTTAATGTTGTGATTCTGTCATATGTATCTATATATATAAAGGAGAAAAGCGACTCACTCACTCACTGACTGACTTACTGACTGACTAACTAATCACGATATCTCCGAAACTATTCAACTTACAGACTTGAAATTTGGTAGACATGTTCCTTTCATGGAGCAGAGATCAGTTAAGAAAGGATTTTATGAAATTCGAACCGCAAGGGGCGTTACGGGAGGGTTAAGGGGTGTTATAAATAATTGTTTCTATTTTTACACTACTCAACGTACAATCTTGAAATTGGGTAAGCAGATTCCTTTCATAGAGTAGAGATCCGCTACAAAATGGGGTTTGGGAAAATAGCCCCCAAGGGGTGTTTAGGGGTAATAAGGGGCGTAAAAGATAAATACTTTCGTTTTTAAAATACTTGACCTACTGGCTTGAAAATTGATAGGCATAGTTCTTTCATGGAGTTAATATCCGCTACAAAATGGGTTTGGGGAAAATTGACCCCCAAAGGGTGTTGAGGGGGGTTAAGGGGAGATATAAATAATTATTCCGATTTTTAAACTATTAGACGCACAGTCTTGAAATTTGGTAAGCAGGTTCCTCTCATAGTGTAGAGATACGCCACAAAATGGGTTTCGTGAAAATAGAACCCCAATTGGCGTTAAGGAATTTAAGGGGCGTTATAGATAATTACTTTTCCATTTTTAAACTCCTGAAAGCACAGTCTTTAAATATGATAAACAGAATCATTTTATGGTGTAAAGATACAATATATAATGTGTTCTGTGAAAATCAATCCCCCCC
Organism: Trichonephila clavata; assembly: GCA_019973975.1. NCBI lineage: Eukaryota > Metazoa > Arthropoda > Arachnida > Araneae > Nephilidae > Trichonephila > Trichonephila clavata. The sequence goes on from BMAO01036795.1 coordinate 25,050, forward strand.
CCCAGGTGGCGTTGCGGGGTCTCAAGGGGCACTTAGACTCGCAATCTTCAAATTTGGTAAGCAGATTCTTTTCATAGAGTAGAGATCCGCTACAAAAGGGGTTTTGTGAAAACAGACCCCCAAGTGGTGTTGCGGGAGCTCAAGGGGGGGTTAAAGATAATTATTCCCATTTTTAAACTATTTAGACGTACAGTCTTGAAATTTGGTAAGCAAATTCCTTTCGTTGAGAACAGATCCGCTATAGAATGGGTCTTGCGAAAATTAACCCCCAAGTTTCATTTCGAGGGATTAAGAGGGGTAATAGATAAATATTTCCGTTTTTAAACTATTCGATCTACCTGCTTGAAAATTGGTAGGCATGTTCCTTTTATGGAATAGAGTTACAAAAATCGACACCCTTGGAGGGTTGCAAGGGGTGAAGGGGAGTTATAGGAAAAAAATCCTGTTTTAAAATTGTTAGACCTGTGTACTTGAAATTTGTTAAGCAGGTTCCTTTTATTGAAGAGTGATCCACTAAGAATGCATTTGACGGGAATCAACTCCTGAGGGAGCAAGGGGTTACTGGAGCGTGCTGACAAAAAATTTCTTTTTTCGAACTACAATAATGGAATTTGGTTTACATTTTTCTTTTGTTGAATTTAAATCCGCTAAGAATGGTTTTGGGGAGAACGACTCTCAACGGAATTACGATGAGGAGGGGGGGGAGGGAGCGGGTATTGATAGTAAAATTTTTGTTTTTACCCTATTAGATTAAGATTTGAAATTTGGCTTCCATGTTTATTTTATGGAGTAGAGGTCCACCTAAAATTAGTATTTCGGAAATCCACTTTGTTATAAGGTTACGAAAGTGTAAACACCATTCATTCTATACTCAATTTTAGAGAATATTAGATAATACAAATTAGTAGTTATGTCCTTTTTTTTATCAAGAGGGGAGAGTTACAGGTATAAGTATATTTTTCAATACACTAGAATTCTTAATGCTAGGACATAGATATCAATATTTTATATATATAAACAGATATATTTATAAAACATCATGAAATACCCAGCGAAGCGGAAGGGTAACAGCTAGTATATATATATATGGGGTTAGTTGAAAAAGGTTGCTAAATTAAGAGCTGTGTACATTAAAAAAACGTTAGACAATAAATTCGTGGAGAATCGGAAAATTGATTTTTTAATTTACACAGCTCGCGCGCTTGATAAAAGCAGGATCGCCACATATATATTTATATTAATTGTAACTATTTTATAAAACAATTAGCTAAATAATTTTTTTATTTTGATCAAAGTAGAAATTGACTTATTTTTTTTTATATTACTTGTCGAATTTAGGACACGTTTTTCATAGAATAAAAAATGTAAAAATACAATAAACATATGTACTAATTATTAATGTATGTATATACACACACAGAATCACATTTACTTTAATCTCTTTATCTATCTATGTCTCACACATGCACGGGCTCAAACACAAATGTATTTATATAACATTATTAATATTATATTAAAAAGTGGCTGAGTAGCGAGGTTCGTTTGTCGCTGGCCTTCTGCACCCAAATTTGCGGTTTCGACCCCGGCCTATATCAGTGGATATTCATGATACAGAAATTAGACAGCGACCATGTCAAAGGATATTTTGGCATGTTTTAATCCCTACAGTGTCTATTTATCTTGGGTGCTCTCGATAAAATTAAATCCTAGTACAGGTTCGCATTGCCATTTCTCAGGTGCCTCCCTCTAGGGAGGAAACTGGGTGTCAAAATTACCTGCGGCGATTGGTATCCCCCTATATGGTGCCACACTAAAAGGAGATACCAGCTTCCGGGGAATGTACTAGGTCTGCAATGGTAAAACTCCAATCCATAATAGAAAAATATTAAAATACTATAAGCCTATCGTAAAGCAAAACAATAAACAACAAAATAGAAAAAGTGCATGCTAAGGTAAAATAGCACTGTAACACTTAATTAATTTTTAAGATTACAGTTAGGCTTACAGGGTTGAATAAATTTAGTGCTAACATTCCCCTGTGTTTGACTATATTACTGGAGTGAAATGAAACTTAAGAAGGAATATATATATATATATATAATCACTTTTTGCAAATACATATAAAAGGTACTATTAAGAAAATAGAAAAAAGTAGCCACTAAATAATCTTTCTTAAGATAAAATAAACAATACCATGTATAAATATATTCATACCATATATAATTTTCTTTTTAAGGTATGTTCAATTGAACTACTTTTCAGCTTTTTCGTATGCAAATAGCGTAGAACATTCATATGATCGCGTATTAAAGAGTTAACATTATACAACTGCGATTAAAATAAGAAGTTGTTACTGGATGATTTAAAATGTTTTATGAGAGCTGATAAGTATTATATTAATTAAAGATGAAAAAATAATAAGGAAATAATCATAAAAGAAAAACATGCACGAAAGAAAATTGCTCAAAAAAAGGTTTGGGAAATTAAATATAGTACATACATTTACCTTTGATCCGCACTTCTTCGTATGTTTCCCGGTACGTTGTATCTGTATCTTCCTTATCTGTTCGGGAAAAAATTACTATTAGAAAAATTACTTAGCTGTCATATCTTTTAAAAATGCAGGTTACTTAAAGATATCAACTATAAATGTAATAAGGCAATACATAACTCTGAGGAACTAGAATAATGGAATTGCACATTTTACTTTATTTATATGTACTTCTTCAATTTTTTTACTAAGAAAAGAACATATTTGCATTTTAAGATTCTCTTAATTAAGTTTAAACTAATTAAATTGGTTTTAATGATATAAAATGTATTTATGATTATGTGATATTGTGTTAAACTCTTTTGAAGTGTGCATATAAAAGTCAAAAATTAAGTTACTCAATGCTATTTAAAAACTCGAATTAAATGATAATGCTAATTGTATCTTAAAGTATCACTTAAGCTACTTTAATGTGAATAATGGCTACCTAATTATTAACCGTAATGTGAGTATTCAGAATGCAGTCAGTAAAATGCTTCATTCTAATTTAATTATTTTTGTTTTAGCTTTTGTAATTGTGGGGAAAAAAACACCTTAAAAAACCATTAATTATTTCTTAGAAGAGAACTCTTCACATTTATTTTTTTATCGATTCTTTTTTTTTTTTTTTGTCTAAGAAAAAAAAGTAGTTTTATATTTAATTTTTTTTAGTTCAAATTTAACAATTATGTCTTTTGTTATCTATTTGGCTCATCGGAATGGGTTTTTCTGTCTTTTTATTCTTGGAAGGCATCTTATAATATATTTATCTGCTTTATTTAATTTAAAGACTAATAAAAACATTAGTTTCTTTGTTGCAATAACTTCTAAGTAGCTATTAACGACAAAATTCTGGGCTGAAAACCTCTTTGCGAGTGATATGTAGCTAATTATATTTAGCAAAATAATAATGAATATTTTAAATTTAGGGACAGTAATAGGCTAATTGTTACAGAAGCTAACGTTTAACCTATGGATCATGTGTATGGTCCTAAATTCGTCTTAAAAATTATGGGGTGTAATGATCGAATCAGTTTAGTATTATAGAAATCTTTACGTTGGCTTTCCGCAGATCTAGATAATGAAAATTTATTTTTCATTAAACAATTACATATTAAGGTTAGAAGACAAACTGATAGTGTTTAACGTTTTATTGTGTGATAAATTGAATTCAAAATCGTTAAGTTTACAGTTCTTTAGCAAAAAGCCTCTCCTCATAATAATTAATTAAAAAATGCATAATTTTTTTATAACTACATGAATGAAAATTTTCAAAAGGAATGTCACGTTCACCAGAATTAAAATAAAATCTTCCCTTTGGCAATAATCTTACTAAGAAAGCGGGACTTTAGATGATTTCCTGTTCATTTTGCTAACTACGTAATTTTAAAGCTTAAAATTCTCACACGGCAAAACACTCACTAAAAAACACCAATTTGAACACTTTGAACCTCGAGAGATTTAATGTGCATCAGATTAAAAAATGAAGGTTTTTTTAGTGAAACCCGGTTTCAAAATTACGGCTGGACAGAAATAGTGTTCGGAAATATCTCTGATTGGATACATCTTTGCCAAACGTTATTTACTGCCTTGATTTTAATGTGCCATATGTCTTTGATTTAAATGTTTCAGTTCTCTTCTTAAATGAACTGCAAAGATGTTAGTTAAACAGCATTAAATATGTATTTGAGGGTATATATATAAATAAAAATCCCTCATATGATGGAAGCACTTGCTTTCTCTCTTTCTCTCTCTCTCTCTCTCTCTATATATATATTATGCATAAAGATAGTATCAGGTGTCTACCGCCTCACTTTACTGGAAATTTTCAGGACCGTATTTTGCATACACTAAAACGATTTCTGAATGTGTGGTATATGAGTATACTTATTTGTAAATACTAGACCATTGTTACGTAAATGATATATTGTTACTACCATTAACTTAATTAATTCATAATCATGGGTGCTTGTTCGGTAAATTGTGATTACATCAGGAATATATAGCATGTTTGTTCTCTATATTCATGTTTTTGACTATAAACCACATTTGGCAAGGCCTGAGATACGCTTAATAAGTGTTAGAGATTAGATTTTCTCCCCATTAATACTGTTTGACTGAAAACAAGAGGGTGCCAACTCAGATATGGACTCCGTCATCTGATTTAATACGGATTTATGAGAAATTCTGGCAAAGCTAAAGTGGACTTTTGAATCCAGCAAAAATATATTTAATAAAACTAAACTCTTCAATTACTAAAAACAACATAGATTGAAATTTTCTTCTTTAAAAAGCAGATAGTGTTTAGAATAGCGTAGCATACGATTGAGTAATATTTACAAATGAACTTTTCAATATACATCAAAAATATTTCAACTAAGTTATCTTGTGTTTTGATGAAATAAATATTGAATAATATCGCGCATGTTTACTTATACATTTTACCCCAAGAAATTACTTTCCTTACATCTGGCATTAAACAATCGCTCGTTTCTAACACGACCTGGATTTATTTATAATCTTTAAATTTTATGTGTGTATATCAGACCAGAAGACAAAATGATTATTAATGGAATTAACATATTTTGATTAAATTAATCGATTGCTTTCCTGTTCGTGCCTACTCCATGAAGGTCAGAGGCTTCCCCTGCAATGTCGACTGATTCATGGCCAAAAAAAGAAGCTAAAAAGTGTCTGACGGACAAATCTTTGGAATTGAAAATTTCCCCTCGACGTAAGTCATTAGATGCTGAATTGTATGGTTTGGGAAAAACGCTGAGACACCTTCAGCCGCCTGGTGGACCAGAAAACGGTATTTTTGATGCTTTTCGACGTCCATATGTGCCTCCTCCAAGACGAAAAGTGAACAATTACACTCAGTCATTTGTGTTTTCATCCCCTGAAGTATCGCCAGCACGACCTGTTACGCCATTTAAGGAAACTACACACTATAAACTGTTCGTTATGTCCCCACCTCATGTTAGAACCCGTAAGAACAATTGGACCCATTCAACAGTGTTCGATTTTAATTCTACTTCAAAGACTATAAACAACAATTTTATTCAAACAAATCCTATAACAGGAGAAGCATGCCCAAGTAGAGATGCAGAATTACGTTTGAAAGTTCTCAAAAAGAGAAATCCCATAACTTTTGAAGGGGTGTACGAAAGAATTATCCCTTCGAGATGCAAACAACCACCAGGGGGAAGAACTAGCATTGTGCTGGATTATCACGAATAACGCAAACTGTAATATGTTTATAAACCGCATTTCACACTGGAATACATCCATGTACATCTTTAGATGCCATAGCCAGCATTTTGTATCGCATAAAAATTGCGATTCTTCATAATGCATTTTTAGCTTAATACATATTTTCCAATCATCTCGTAGATTAAATGTAATGTTGAAATTCGTAATTTATTCTCTCTAATGGTTACCTTCTTTTTTTTAAATATTAATAATATTTGTATTTTTTAAAAATAAATAACAAATATACCGAAACTTTGCACACATGCCATATTATCTTCAAGCTCAGCAAAACCGAGTTTATTATATTATAACCATATTAATTTATTCGCTTAAATATATTGGACGTATACGAAAAAACGTCACCGCAGCAAAATTAGCGCCACGTGAATCATGCCTTGATATCAAAACAACAAAGATTCTAACGTGTTTTATGTGAAAAAAAATCAGTCACATTTTGGTGGAAATGGTACGATTAGTGTGGCGCCAATTTGGCTGCGGTGACGCTAATACGTAAATATCGTACATTATAATCGTACGTTATTAATCACGAAATATAAAATTAAATGTAAAAAAGGGTACTAATTGTATACGTTTATCGATTGTTTGAATTATATGCATTTAAATGTTCTTATGGAATCATCACACACTTATATAACTAATTGTTGATTTAGTGTTTGGGACTTACATATTACCACAAACGTATTGGTGATATTATATGAAACGAAACACATGTTTGACAATTCAGCGCGCATGTCACATGCGAAATCGAGGATACTAACTTGACGAATCATCTTGAATGTAAGCATTTTTACAACAGTATACATAAGCCCTTAATTTTTTAAAAAAATGTTAGATAATAAAAATTGGAAATGACTTTGTAAAACTTGGAAAAAACAGTACACGCAAAACAAAAAAAAATTAAGAAAAAAGTACATGTGCTTACACCATGCACTTTTACGCCGTATGCATTCGTCTAATTTCGTCAAATCAAAAGACATCACCAGTTCAAAAAATTTCGCTAAATGCTGGCATCATTCCCATTCACGTTCGAAAACAAATTTCCCCTCATGCACTTTCCATATAAACACACTGACAAATAAATTATGAAGGTTTAAAATAATTGAAATCAGTATTTAAAAAAGCTCAGATATTTGAAATAAACGAAATATCTAATAATAACCACAATATTCAAGAGTCTTAATTGCCTTCATTAACTTTCAGTTGGCGATGAATGAGCCTCTTTCTGTCAATGATGCTAAATAAATCCTTTTAAGTAGGAGTCATAATGTTGATGTGCTCTTCTACGAGATGTTTCTTGTCACTCAATTTTACAAAACCACAGTCTTACATGTTCTTATGTATTAGATCGTATATTTTTGGAAATACTCCTATTCGTTCCCGGTACTTACGTATTATCGGAACTTATTGGCGACAAAAAATGAAACGAAGCACTTATGATTGCCAATTCAGCTTATGCAACAAATGCGAAACAGGAGTTACCGACTTGGCGAGTTATCTTGAACGTTGGCGATTGTTGCGATAATGCGTACATACTTCGTTTGTTTCCGTAGTAAACAGATCCCAAATTTAAACATGTTTTGCTATAAAATAAGGGAAGAAACTATGACTAATTTGATATCAGTGCGCTACGGATTTTTCTGAAAAATTTTGCCAAATTAAGTTCGCCTACATTACAATACGGCAGCAGTAGACTTGGCCATCATATATGCATTGACAGAATTTCCAAATTCCGCCAAAAATGAATATTATACTGATGTCACAAATTCTTAACCAAATAATAAACAATATTATTTTCGGGTGAGTGTGATCAAGATTGTGTTTGAACATATGCGGGAATAGTACAACCTATAAAAAACAAGCAATTAATTCTGAGAATGCTCCAACAAGACTATTGCGTATAGAAAATGAGTATAAATGTTTTTTCCACAATTGGCTGCATATGACGGTAGGCGAAATCTTTTGAGTTGAGGAAATTTGCCAACGGTGTAATACATAAGCACCAAATAAGATTTTCAAAATGCATTTCTGTTTATTGTAACATATCAAAAGTGGTTTGCAAATGGCAAATCCCCATTTTTCCAGTTTGAGAATTTTGCGTAGCAGTTTCTCTTGATGTGTTACTTTTGATTAAAGTGCATATGCTTCTCTTAATCAATATCAAGGCTCAATGGTGTCGTTAGGAACTTGAGATATCGTTTTTGCTTAGGCGGGGCAAAATCCAAGCTACATAAGTCCACAATACATAAAATTAATGCCTTAATTGTTTTTAATATGAACATATTTAAAGATAAAAAATCTATACAATTGTGTTTGCCGAATATAAACGCATGACATCATATATTGTTTAAAAAATACTTATAAATACAAAAAATATAAAAAAATATATAAATAATAAATTTATATGAAATATAATTTATATAAATTTATAAAATAGCCTAAAACAGATTAAAAGTGTATTGAATTTCTTTCGAATGAATGGATATATCTCTGTAAATATGTATCCTGTGGGTTTCTTAAGTGTATTAAACTCTCCTAGACAAAAAATATATTCTTCTGATTTTTACATATGACATTTGAAGTTTTCATGAAGTTAAGGTGCCTCTTTAAAATCCAGAAAAATATTTTGCCAAGTAAAAAAATGTGTTCAAACGATTCAATAATCTGTTTATAATGAAAGCCACTAACACTGCTGGCCACCATCAATGCAACACCCTGAAGGAATCACGCAAATAACATGAAATTTACAACATGCATTAGCGGAGGTAAGATATGCAAATGATTAGAATTTCAGCGCAGACACACATCACGCACGCCTGTGGCGCCACCTCAAAGCGCTATTTAAGGCTCGGAGATTTCGACGATTTCAAGTTTGGAAATTGTGTTTTTTTCAAAAAAAACGATCAGTTATGCCTCGTAGAAAACAGCGATCAGCTTTTGATCAAGTATCCGAGTTCGACAGAGGAAGGATAGTGGCCTACCGAGAATATGAATTATCTTTCAAGGGAATCGGTAGTCGTGTTGGACGAAACCAAACAACTTTAATGCGGATATGTGACCGATGGATGTAGAAGGGTACGACGAACCAACGTGGTCGATCGCATCCACCTCAGTGCACCACTTCACGTGAGGACAGGCAAATTGTGCGCATGGCAGTGAAGGATTGCTCAGTAACATCACGAACCATAGCACAGCACATTGAGTCTGTAACGCATCATTCAGTGTCTGCGCGTACCATTCGACGCCGTTTACAGCAGAGTGGTCTGTCCGCAAGACGTCCATTGCTTGGTCTACCCTTGAAGCAGAACCACAGACGTCTTCGCCACCAATTGTGTGATGAAAGAAGGATAATTGCGGCAGAATAGAATGAAGTTGTCTTTGCTGACGAGTCACGCATCTGTCTGCAACACCACGATGGTTGGATTCGAGTCTGAAGACACCGTGGAGAGAGAGGATGCTGAACAGCTGCGTTATTCACCGCCACACTGGTCCTGCACCGGGTATTATGGTATGGGGCGGTACTGGATATCACTCTCGCACTCCTCTAGTACGCATTGCCGGTACTTTGAACAGCCAGCGCTATATGTCCTAGGTGTTGGGGGCAGTTGTCCTTCCTTACCTTCAGGTCTTGGCCACAGCCATATTTTAACAGGATAATGCGCGACCACACGTGGCACGCATTGTCCAAAGGTTCTTCGTCAATCCCCAGATTGAATTGCTTCACTGGCCGGCTCGCTCCTTGGATCTTTCGCTGATGGAAAACATGTGGTCCATGGTTGCTCAATGATTGACCCAGCTTACATCCCCAGCTGCCACACCACATTAACTTTGGCAACGTGTTGAAGCTACTTGGTCTGTTGTACCCTAAGTACCATCCAAAGTTTCTTTGAATCAATGCCGAGGCGTGTGACAGCGGTGATCTCCAACAATGGCGGCTTCTCTGGCTACTGATTCTGGCAGGAGCCAAACTTCACAGAAGTCTGTAAATTAAATCATTTGGTACTTGGTCATCATGTTATCTACAAAAAAATTTGTTATGCTATTTCTTGTCTTTCTTGGTGTTGCATTTACGGTGGCTATAACAGTGTAGATTCATATATAAATGGATTTATGTGATGACAAATCCACAATGAAAAATATCCAATTGTTGCTTTATTGAACGGAATTAGGAATTGTTGGCTATCTAAAGGATTGATGTAGGTTTGGCTGGAATTGCGCCAGCTATCGCTGTTTACTTAAATATTCAAATTGCATGGTTTTTAAATGCATTGTAAAATTAATTCCCGTTATCATACAATTTTTCTGCACATTTTTTAAATGATATATAACAGCCAAAATCAATTATTTATCTAAATAATATTTCTTTTTATTCCACTATTTCTATTACAACACTAAATTTATATTTAACACGGCCAATAATTAAAGAACATAGTTTGCCTGAAATAACACATTCCTTTACTGAAAAAGTATTACCATTGGCACTCTAACTCCAGTCACTAATGTAAGACAACAAATCGTATAACACAATTATATATAAAATATATAAATACCCCATCTTAGGAATTATATAAAAATTCTCACCAATATTTATAATTTTTTCAAAGAAGTTCTGATGAAACACTATTATTTTTTTCATTATTTTGTTGTTGTTTTTTCAGTGCAATGAGTGAAAATTTTTTTAAATATAAATTTAACCAAGAGTTTCATTAAAATTTTTAAGTCATTGAAATTTGATCAAAAATTAAATAAATGAGTTCAACGATAAAATTTACTACAATCAACCATAATATTTTATTAAAACTATTGAAATTTAGTCATATTGTGTTAGGAAGTTAAAACTAACCGATATTAATTAAATGCTTAATTTTTCGTTTGAGATTTTGCATTGCAAAAATTTTCAGGTGGGTTCTCTTCTGGAATTACACTTTGAAAAATATTTTCATGATAACTTAAGCAACGACATGGAATATCGTGTACATTTGTAACATTAATAGTATACATACATAAAGGTATATACACTGCTGTTTGCAAAAAATGCCACAACATAAATGAATCATCAGAATTAAATGAACTTTGCAGCAAATATCAATTATATAATATTACGAAAAATAATAAAGCTTCAGAGCCACTGCGCATACGTGGCGTGCGCAGCGCCTTATGAACAGATACTGAAAGCGCATAAATAGAGGGCTGTTGCAGGACGTTGAAAAGAGTTAATGATTATTTCTTAGTAATGAACCACCTTTAGTGAGACCTAAGTATGCCTCCACGACGAAATAAGGAGAAAATCCAACAACTTACGGAGTTTGAAGGAGTAAGGATTTTCGGCTTCTAGAAGGAGGAATTTCCTTTCGCGCAATAGGAGCTCATGTGCAGCTTAATAGTTTCAGAGTGAGGCGAGTTTGGACCGACGAGCGAAGAACAATTAGAAAAACTGGCAGCGGATGACGGAAGGTGAAGTCAGCGCGCGACGATCGACACTTGCTCTACATGCTGGTGAATGACCGTACAGCTTCATCCAGGCAGTTGGCAGCATGTTGGTCAAATGCTACAGTTGTACTAATGTCGGATTCGTCAATTCGTCGACGTCCGCTGCACCGTGGATTGCGTGCAAGGGTGCCTTTATGCATGATCCCCCTCACGGCAAACCATCGATGGCTGCGTCTGCAAGGGGCTAATGACCACAGAGCCTGGCAAGCTGATTGTCACCAAGCTGTCTTTGCAGATGAATCAAACTTCAATTCGTTTGACCATGATGGCCGCATTCGTATTAGACGCTATGCCAGTGAACGCTGCCTTCCTGAGTGAGGTATCGAATGACATAATGGCATAACACCCAGAGTTATGGTTTGGGGTGGGATTTCATATCACGGACGATCCAATTTGCTACAAAATGAGGGTAATCTTAATAGCAACAGGTAAGTCTGTGAAGTGCTACAGCCCGAAGTCGTTCCCTTCCTTCATGGCATCCCTGTAACTAACTTTCAGCAGGATAATGCACACCCACATGTTGCAAAAACTGTTCGAGAATTCTGTTCAGCCCAGCACATGCAACTTCTGCCTTGGCCTGCTTATTCGCCAGTTATTTTGCTTATTGAGCACGTGTGAAACTTGGTTGGTAGGCGTCTCGCTCATGATCCACATCCTGCAGCTTTAAAAGACAAACTTTTGATGCGTACACAAGCAATATGGAATTTTCTTCCACAAGCAGACATTCAAAATCTATTTGACTTCATGCCACGTCGTATAGCAACACTTATTGTAGCACGTAATGGCTACACCAGATACTGATTTCAGACACTTAATATTGAATTTTTGCTTTGACAATTTCGTCAGTTATTTGTACTAATACAAGTAGCCTATGCATCAAATTTCATTTAGTTCTGATGATTTCTTCAGTGTGTTGCGTTTTTTACTAGCAGCAGTTTATTTTAAAATAAATTCACTTTTGAGGTTTTAATATAACTATTTAAATCAGTTTTTCTCAAACTGTGGGGAACACCATAACCCCAGGAGGCGTGATAGCCCTCCGTGGAGGTGCGTGCATATCGAAAAGTTGGTAATAAAAGATTATTTTGAAAAATATTCCTTTATTGAAAGGAAACAAATTATACATTTTGGCATAATAAATAAATAAAATATACTTTGCCTATTTATTGCAATCTGTTCAAATTTAAATTTACAAAGGAAAAGTAACATAAAACTTTTATCCTATTACTTAAAAGTAACGCAAAATATCTATTACTCAAAAGTAAGATAAACAAATTTTATGTTTTCTTTGATAATTTATACGGTCTATAATTAAGGTAGTGTCCGCTTTAGCCTAGTGGCCAAGGTATCGGATTGTGGCTGGATTGTTATGAGTTCGAGCCCAGTACCACTTAAGACCTGCTGAATGGGGAGCGATGAACGTTAAATTAGGCGAGAGCTCAAACATTCTCCCGGTGGTGTGGTGTGGTAGTTAGGGGGTTACAATTCAGTTGGCATCCTCGTCACTGGACGATGGTTCAAAATCACGAGGTCCGTCACCAAAAGCTCTCGTATAGCTGAACAGTGTGCGCGTTAATATTCCCTCATTCATTTTTTCATTATAATTGAAGTCGTATTGTAGTTTTAGTGACAAATTACATTTTTATTGCATTCAGTATATTGTTATTGTATGTGGTGGGAAAGAAAAAATTATTATTGAAAAACGATTCGCAAACATTAGCGTAAAAGTAAATTATTATTGTATTCAATATATTATTTTTGTATGGGGTGGGGATAAAAATTGTTATTGTGAAAAATGGGTCGCAAGCGTTAAAAGTTTAAGAAGCACTGAATTAAATAGTAATCAACCATGAAAATCATTAAACAAACACTAACATTATATCTAGAAAAATTTTCTTGGCATTTTCACTGATACAATTTCTTCCAAGTCTTAATGCTAGAAATTTTCTCAAGGAAGTTCAACGTTAGTGAAAGTTATTTAGAATATTTGATTTGATTTATTTTTATACTCGAATTAACATGTGTTTCTTAAATTAGATTTTTAAGAGGAATTTTAATATTGTATAAAATATCTAACTTTTTAAATACAATTATTATTTATATAGAGAGAGATAATAGCCGTTATCTCTCCCACTGTTTCGCTGGGTGTTTCATGACGTTATATGAATTCAAAATGTTTATTCATGTATGAAATTAAGAACTCGATTGTAAATAAATATATTCTAATAACTCTAGCCTCTTGATTTTAAAAGGAGAGAACGTCTAAATAATAATTTCTAAAATTGAAGTAGAATTGTTTTTACGATCTCCTAAGCCCCTCCACAAGAGTATTTCCGAGGAATCTCGTCTTAAGTAGATCTCTACTTAATAAAAATATCATAATTGCCAAATTACAAGTCTAAATCTAGTAGTTGAAAAACTGAAGTGTTTTTTTTTCTTTCTAAATAAGCTCCAGTAATGACTTTTGAGAGTCGATTTCCGTAAAACCCATCCCACAAACCAGTTCAATTCAACTACAGACGCATACATACCATATAACATTTTTGTAGATCTAGTGGCTCGAAATCGGGAATTTTTTTTTTTATCGATACGCCGTAAAAGATGCCTACTCCCCTATAGGAATCAATTTCATAAAATCGTTTTTTGGCGGATTTCCATTCAACAAAAGTAACAGGCATAAAACATTTCATTACAAAGTAAGTAGTAGTAGGTCGATTACGGAACGTTTTTTTTTACAAATAATTCCCAGCAAATCACCGCTCTCCCCATAGAAGTCAAGTTCCATAAAATCCGATCTTAGTGGATCTATATTCAACAAAAGAAATATGCCAACGAAATTTCAAGTATGTAAATCTAACAGTTAAAAAATGGAAATATTAACCTCCAACGCCCCTTAAGGCCTAGCAACCACCCTTCGGGTAGATTCTCAAAACACATTTTGAAGTGAGTCTACTCCATAAAAAGAAAGGGATTATCAAAATTCTAGTTCTACCTCTGTGGTAACCTCGGGTTACCCCTTATATTCGTACCCTCTTGTCTATCTCTATGATAGCTTAAATGCGCTCAATTACAACTACGTCGCACACTAATCATCCGCTTCTACTTAATACCTGTATCTTTAATGCACCGGATCCTACTCGGGAAAATACAGGCACTTTCTTCGGCTTGGTCAAATGACGATGGCTCCACGCTCTGTAATCTTTAATTCCACTGGTTTTCAATCTTCACTAACCACTAATTCTCAACTTCTGTGTTAAACTCCTATTTGTACACATATAACACGTCAACTTCAGCTTGGCAACATATCACTTGCTCCCTTTCTTTCCTTCACTTTACTTCACTTAGCTTAACTTTAGGCATTACGGGTCTTAAGAGGCGTAATAGGTAAATGTCCAAGTATTTGAGCAATTAGACGTGTGACGGATCTATACGCGATTCTACTAATATCTTCTTTTCTCTTTAAAACAAAATATTTATTTCATCCAACTTTCATCGAGAAACAACAGACGTGATTTATGTAAATGAGGAATATTATATAAATTTGGTTTTCGCGAGTTGAAGGAGAGTGAAGCTATTAGGAGTCAATTTTCGTAAAAAAAAAAAATAAATAAATCTAGCGGAGCTTTAATTATTGAAAAGAACGCAGCTATCGAATTTTAAGTTGATAGATCCAATAACTCAAAAACGGGAATATTTATATGTAACATCCCCGCAACGCCCCTTAGCTTTGAACATAGTATTACTATCTCAGAAACCTTCATGTGCATGCGTTTAACCATTCCCCAAAGTTTCATCACTATCGGATGAACGGCCTAGGAAGGCCTAATAGACATACAGAACAACCATTTATCTTTATTTGTATAGATAATACTGTTTAATATATACGAATAATCGATGTAATTTATATACGTTTTTCTTGGATAAGAATACAGCTGCTAAATTAAGATATCGGAACACGCGGAAATTACCAATTTTAATCAAAGCAAACATTGCGGATTTTTTAAAATTTTATTGAACAGAGCAATCTTTTGGATTTTCTAATGTATTTTGTTTTCACGTTACATAGAGGCCGAATTAAAATAAATTGCATAAAATTAGAAAAACACGAAATGGGTCTTTAATCTACCAGAAGTGGGTATTTAAAATGCTCAAAATCTATCATGAAAAGTCTGATATTATAAATGTATTTCTACGTTATTTTTGAACCTGTTATTTATATTATTTTCTAGGGAATGTACTGAAGTAATTCTCACTCTGTGAATATTTCCACAGAGTACTTTACTGTACTTTCTTGAGTACTATACTTTCACAGAGTACAGAGAGTGTGGTTTTACTTCAATACTTAGACAAATTTAAATAATTTGCTCTATCAGTGATTTGTATTTTAATAAAATATTAAACATTTTAGTACATTACTAAGATAAATGTATATATTTATATAAATAATTATTTTATAGTTACACGTTTATTAGAGCTTTTCTCTACGTGGTTAAAATAATTTTTTTCAAAACTGCTTAAATTTTACTTTAATTGTGATTTTTGTAAAATTTGAATAATTAACTTCAAATATTGCTTGTTAAGCATTAATATTTATTGGAATTGATCCCTAAAATGTTATTTAAAATATTTTAGTATGCTATTTTTTTTTAAAGTACATTGAATTTGTTTGAGTATCTTAAAATAATTAAACAAATGCATTGTTTCTTTTGAATTTACATGCATTTTACTTATTTCCTCATTTTGTGAAAAATCAAAAATAATATATTTCCGTATTCTTAAAAATGCAAGGGGATCTTCACTCATAGTCCCACCATGGTTATGTAAAAATGTTTTTTATTGTATGTTCATCAATTGAAACTGAACAATACACCGTATACACTTTTTACACAATATAAAGCAAACATTTTGATTAAGAAGTCACCGTGGAAAGGAACCGATTCGAGAAATCACTGCATCAAAAAAGTTGGAACCGCACATTGCACTCAGAACTTTTCCCTTTTCTTTTCCTTCCAAATATTTCATTTTTTTTTTATAATTTTCTTTTTTCAGAAGTTAATTATGCCGACATCTGATGCTAGAAAAAAATTAATAAGGAAAAGGAAAAGAACAGGGGAAAAAAGAGGGATTCTTTAGACCCCGAAATTAAGTGGAGGTGACAAAATTGAAGAAATTATCAGACTTACTCTTTTCTCCTCCATCCTCCTCCTCTGTATCCGCTGCCTCCTTTCGGTTATAGATCGTAGCCTTTGCCTCTGTTAATGAAAAAAGCAATAAGACAATCTATTGAATTAAAAAAGGTCGATGAATCGGAGTGGTCACAAATGAGGGCCCTCCTCCCCTAAAAAGAAGCGTGCGACAAAATGAGAAAATGATCGATTCGTCCTCATCAAATGCTCGAATTATCGAAAGGTTCTTAAGCTTGATATGAATTACATTAGCCGGGAAAACATTCAGCAATGAAAAAAATTCTGATCTGCTTTCATTTTCACTTTTTTATTTCATATATTACATGGCACATTGATTAGAATTGCTATTTTCGAAAGTATAGTTAATCTGCTAGAATTACTTGATGACGCCAATAATATGTTAGTTCTGAAAATGAAATCAATAAAACATATTTTCACTCATTCGCTCACATAATAAAGTTTTTAAATATCATAGTTGTTATTCATTTCACGAATTCATCGCGCATTAAATTTTATGGCTTTTTTGTTTAGCCTTTTTGAAATACTGATTAAGAAGAAATTAAATGCAAGCAATATATTTTAGTAAATTATAGAAATTTAAATTTATATATACAATAAACGGAGCATTAAGGCATAACAAACCAACAGAGTAGTTCATAAATAAAAAGAAAGAGTAAAATATATGATTAATATATTTAAGTAATCTAAATTAGTGTTTTATATTTTTTATTATAATGCCTGCAACACGAAATTATATTGATATCAGTTTCTACATCTTATATTGTATTTTTTTAACGTTTCATTATAAATTTTACAATAAAAAAATAACTAAAAATCATAAAATTAATGTGATGTTTGACAATTTACTATAAGTAAAATGCAACAATATCATGTTCCATTGAAATGGTGGATATTCATCGAGAGTTCTAACATATTTTTTAAAATTTGTTTTTTGCTAATAACACTATCCAATTGTGCTATATGTATTCTGTTTTCTATACCGTAAGCAATTTGGTTTCTTCAAGTATGTCATTAAGCATGCTTAACATTTGGTTCCAATTCTGCTACTTCACTTATGTTAAATGTATGATATGGCTATATTTATCATCCAAATTTTAAGAAATTTTGGAAATTGGAAATGATTTAACAATTAACCTTTATACAATTTAATGTCTTGGCAAAAATTTGCTGTAAAAGATCAATTGTTTAAGGTAACAATAACGAGACAAATTTTAAATCATTGGAATTTCTTTGTAAAAGAGTAATCAACTTTGATTTTATAACAAACTGTTACATATTTTGAATTATTTTGTTTTATACACCAATTTCTGTTTGATTAAACTGACAGACTTAATAATTTATATTTTATTAAATGGTGCAAAACAGCATTTCCCTTTTTAGTGTTTACTTTTATATGATGTTACTTTAATAAAGAGAACATTTCAAATAACACATCCTTTTAACTGATGAGTTTTGTAATTAAAACTTAAAATAGAAATGAGTAATAGTGCTTTTACATAAAGGTGATTATAAACTAATGTAGATTTTTCGATTATGTCTCTTCCGTTCTTTTTTTTCTGAAAATAAGATATACATTTTAAAAAGCAAGATAATATATATATATATTTTCAAATTTAAAAAAATAAAATAGTTAATTTTTTTAGTATAAAAAACAAACTAATCTTGGAAAAATGATTTATAGTTGATTTTTTTTAAATGGTGCTATAGCCATTCGGAACAAAAAAGTGACAAGTTCGAAGATAAATTCAGACTACGCTACATTGTCTTTTATTTTTAAGCATAGACACGTTGAGACAACAAAGACTGAAAAACGACGACAGAACATACTGAAGTGTGAAGAATTTTCATTCATTGTTTATGACAGGAAAACTTTTTTTTTTCTTTTTCTTACATTCCGTATACTCTGTCGAATAATATTTTGAGTTCGTATAGTTTCTCTGTACATAAAACGACTTCTACGAACATAAAATGAATCATTCTCTAACATGAGTTTAAATCGAAGGCAACATAATTGAAAAATTAGTGAATGGAACAATTGAAGTTGTAATATTCTAAATTGTCCAAAAATTAAGGTAAAATTTCTTTTAAAAATAAGGAATAGGAAATTTATTTTTTTTCTTCATTTAGTTAACTGATATGAATTTTTAAAAACAGTATATTAAGAAGTGACTAAAAAAATACTAAATTTACAATTCCGCCCTTTATTGTGTGTATCTGTGGTTAAATTTTTGTTGTTTGTGTAGCAAACTCAGAAATCAATTTTTAGATCATTTTTTGGAACGTAAAAATGCACAGAATATATTAATAAGGTAATAATTTAAATGCATTTTAAACATTTTTGCTTTATATAAATGGGCCAATATCATAATAATGACAGGAGCTGAAAAACATGCGTATATTTGTAGAAAAAATAAAATATACACACACTGTTATTTGGAGCGCAATCTTTCACTTGCGAACAGTTGAACTAATGAAATACTTATAAACGTTGCAAACCTCTTAAGCAAACGTAGTTTAATGTCTAGTAGAGTAATTAAAAATATTACTACTTTGCATAATAAAGCAATTTGCTCCATTTATGCTTTATTATGGATCTAATTATGGTTTTTAAACAAACTCTTTTTTGACAATAACTTAAGCTTTATGCATGTTGGAAAAGTTGCCATAAAGTAAAGAATAAAAATCAAAAACCAAATGTTTAAATAGAAATGAAATATTTTAGTTTTATAGCCAAAAAAACTACACAAATGCATACAATAATATATAAACGCCATTTTTTAATGGTTCCTTTCCTTTCCAATGTAACATAGTATAACGATGCCGACTAAAACTAAAAGTATGATTTTTGATTTGTCATTTTGTAGAGAAAAAATGTTTACAAATGATATGAGATTAAAAGTAAGATTTATCTCTGAGTATATTTTTCCTGTGAAATACGATATGAAATAGCAAATCCATTTAAGCATGAAGCATAATTTAAAATTTTTACGCGTTTGGATATGAAATACTACTCTTGATTACAAATACATTTTACATTAATAACAGAAAAAAATATAATGAATAATTTTAACCGCTTCCCTTACAATTTTTTTAAAAAATAAATTGCAAAAAATCTTTAAATTTTTTTTAAAATTTTATTATTAAATACAAGGAAATGAAACTAAATAAAACATTCAAGTTTTAAGTAGATTTTTTAATTTTTTACAGGTATAAAAACATTTGGTTTTAATTGTATTTTACTATCCCGAGTTATCTCGGGCAAATGGAAAAAAATTAAATATTTCTCTTTGTATGATAATTTTTAAAACAAGGGACATCACAAAGGGATACCTGACATTCAGTACACTGATATGTGGTAGTCTCCTTTCTTACGGGCTTATCTCTTTATAAGAGTACAGAGTACACTGTCTCGTTTGATTAGATTTTTTTTTCAGTAGCAGGAATAACATCTGGAAAATGCTCAGAGGTTATCTGAGTGGTGAAGAACTCATGCTGGCTCTTCCTGATACGGGAAAAAACTCGTCACGGTGGTTTTCAGAAACTATTTTTTCCGATCTCAGTTCCATTCTAAACTTTTTAGATGATCGTGAACCTCCTGATTTGCAGTACAAAATATAGGCTACGTACAGAAGAATCATTTACATTATTTTCAATGTCCACCATAATCACTCTCTGAAAAATTAATCGCTTTCACTATCTTGTATCGTCGTCATTATTTTACATTTTTTTCAACGGAACTATCCTTCTTTAGACATTATTAATCCATCAGGTGCCATGTACTATAAAATAGGGCAAACACGTGACCTATCCTGCCAAAAGATCCATTAAACCAACAAAACTTTGCAAATTGCCCTTCAAAGTTGAATATTTCCTTTCATTTCCTCCTGGACGAGTAAAACTATGATTAAAAAAATCGTACTGAAAAATTCTGCTTCACCCGAGATTTCTCGGGATAATAATTAACTACAATATATATGAACCTGAGTTAACTCGAGATAATCAGGCAAGTGGTTAAGTGATCAAGAACCATTTAGAGCTTCGGCTGAATATATACATATTCTATTGAATCACAACAAATAATATTGGTGTAAATAACATTAATATTTGTCAATTGGTAGACAGATTTGCGAAAATAGTTAGAAAAACATTTTTTTGAAGTTATGTAAGCTTTGTTATAATATGTATGCACGCACTGATATTGAGAAGAATTAATATTCGGTACTTAACCCCCTCCCCTACTCTCCAATGCATTAATTAGAAAATTGTATTCTTATGCATTGGGGCCTTTATATAGATTCTAATTATTCATTGTAAAGGTGTTCTATTATTTTTTCTCGTATATTTATTCACAGAAATGCAAATCTCAGTCAATTTTATTTTTTAAATTGAATTATGTACTAAGAAAAACTTTCCTAAGCTTCAAAACACTAATGTGTTGTTTTGAAATCTCTTGCGAAAAGTGTAATTATGTCTAAGAGTAATGAAACGAATTTTCTCGAGATATGAAATAGGGAAAAAGTGATGTAAAGCTGGTCAAGATCTCAAGTTCTGCAAAAAAGAACCATCTAAAAAGGCAATTACGCATTTAAAAAAAAAAATTCAGATCTTGCGAGTTTTTGAGATTAAACGCTAAGGCTGTGAGCTTTTGAAACTTAATCATTCAGCTTAACCAGATGTTTGTAGTAGTTAAGTTTACTTTTTTTTACTGAATTCTTCTTTTTTTATTAATTTGCCTTTTAGTTCAGAAAAATAAATTGGGTTTGAAAATAAAATGTTGCATGATGGGAATTTGTATGAATATTTATGCATACGCATTTAATTTAAATTAAAAATTTAATCATGTTCATTATCTGCATTGAACATTTATGGTAGTTCTTTAAAGAAATTATAACAATTTATTTTTATACAGATGTAAAGTATTTTCTTTTTAATAAATGTTTTGGTAAGTGAATAAATTGGTATTTCTTCTGATTACTAAAATGGAAAGACAAGTAAGGAAAGTAAATAACAATATTTTTCATATTGTACGCCTAAGGCATGTCAGGACATACAAAGTAATACTAAATATTTAATCTTTTTGATTTGGTGTAAAATTTAAGACACAACTGCCTCATCTAGTAACTAAAATGACTCTAAACCAATTATGCATCAAATTGAACTGGATTTGAATGACAATTACGAGCATATCATTCCGAGATGCTACAATTCAATGCCACACTTCGTTAATCACAGTAGTTAGAGAGCGGTGGAATCCCTATTTCTTAGCAGCCAATGACCAGATATTTTCATTGGATAAGGGAACTCGAGGACTTGTTAGCCAGTTAAACTGTCGAATAACCTCTCCATCAAGATAGATAATGACACAAAATGCAACCTGACGTCTTGAAAGATGTCCATTGAAAGATGACGTCTTTTAGGCCTCGAACAGAGAACCGATCCCCTGACCTTAAAGTTTGAGATATGGATAATGCTGGTTGTTATAAAATTACAGATGACACAAAAGAAGAGGTTTTCGCGTTCTGTACTCCATGTATGACTATGCCATCTCACCAGGTGCCCGAATGATTATAGGAAAGTCAAATAGATCACGTGGTGTCACAAAACACGGATACGACCATCATGTTGAACCTCAGGTTTCGTCTGAAAAGACTTGGTACCAATCCTGTAACGTGTTTGGTTGTTATGAGCCCGTCTCTATGCAGCAGATAGATAGTGATAATTTAATTAATCATATATAATTTTAAAATATATATATCGCCAGCCACTTAACTAATATCTCCGCAACTGAGTTGTAAGGAGATGTGGCGAAAATACAATTGTTTATTAATTGTTTCTATTTACTGAAATTTACATTTTTACACACATATTTTAACTCATTTATTATTCAACTTATTTCAGGCTGCTTTTATTACAACCTTTCAGCTGAAAGTTCGGACATTACATTTGTTTCTTATGAGTATCTAACTCATTGAACATTGAAACTATGTAATTTACCACAAACGGCTATACTTCATATATATGCTAATGAATATCCATGTAGTTATAGAATGCTTGGATAGATAAAATTATTAATATTAAAGTATTTAAAAAAAGTATTTAGTTTCGAATCTAAGAAAAGGTGCTATTTTTTCTACTCTGTGAATAAAAATATATTAAGATTAAATATGATGCAGATAGGGAGCTAACTTTACCCAAACTTGCCTCTCAAGTTTTCTTCTTATTGTTATATATTCTAAATGCTTTAGTATGCAAGTAAGATGGAATGCATAAACATTAATTTGCATTGCGTAAGGAAAGGAACAAAAGTTTTTTTCAATTCTTCTTTTAAGTAAACTCAGTGGACTAGATAAGGAAATATAATCCTTTGAGACTCCTCCAAAAAGAGTAGATAGTTCTTTACAAAAAAAGACCTCATTATCTTGAAGGGCGTGGAATAAAAGACCACAAATAGAAATATTAACAGTGAAAAGGTGCACAAAAACAGTTAAATGGTATTATAGATAAGCTTAAGGCTTTCCTTTCTGGTAATTTATCAAGAAAGATAAATTCAAATATAAAAAAAAGTTTCTCACAGAAAAGCTTATTAATGTTTGGGGGGAAAAAAAGATTTAATGACTGAAAAAAGTATGCGGAAAAAATGATGCAAACAATAAAAAATTGCTCGTCTCATATTAGGATTAAATAATAATGTACAATGAAAAACGCAATGGCTATTTTTTGAGAAAAAAATATATACCATACGGAATATGTATATATACTTTGGTACATGTTTTCAAGTATCTATAATCTCAAAGTTATATTTAAAACGAATATATACCATATATTATGTATACGATATAATTTTTTGAAACGCATTTTTTCCTAGCGATTTGGATTTAATCATACACATAATATTATTTCCAGAAACTGCTTTTCAAGGCTATTTAATTTAATATCTGCAAATAAGATTTGAAGATATGTATATAATGAGTGATCGATTTATATTCCTGAATATAATTGATTATCTGGTATCAGAGGCCAAAATATTAATTTTCCAAGCAACCTTTAGTGAGAAAACAATCTTTTGTTTGAAAATATTTATATAAGCGAAATACATTTATTAGAAATATTAATATAATGACAAGAAGTTAAGTGATATGTGACAACTTTGATGGATAACATAACAAAATGATAACGTGCATATCGCTCTGATGATATCAATCAATTTTTTTCTGCTTATGTCATGGTGAAATAAATTATGTTTTTGATAGCTAAATATAATAATACCTTGCATACGATAAAATGATTCTTAAATAAAAAAATTAGTATTTTCTTTTATATTATAAGACTACTTATAGATTAAAAAAAGCATATTTACTGAATTATAGTTTCTTTCAAGTTTTCTGTTTTTTTAACAGAAATTTGTGAAAAAAAATAATTAAATATTTTATATTGATTGTATAATTCATTTTTGTTGCCAAGATGGAAGTTTTCTCCGCATTAAACTTTTTCGTACTATGTGAAACAAATAGTATTTGAATTCACTTTTGTAATATTTTACTTAAATTTATAGCATACATTTTTTAGAGTAAGTTCAAAAATAGTTAAACTTATGTACGTTGATAATAGTTAATTTAAGTATGTTTCATCTCAGTAATGTGAAATAGCAATTGATTAAATAATAATAGATTTTGTTTAATAAAAGTAGAATTTATGAGTTGGAGAACTATTTATTTTATGGTTTCCATTAATTAGCGCGATAGAGATTAATATTTGCTAATTAAAAATATTTTAATGTACATTTCATTTTTATGAAAAAATAAATAAGAACAATTTTTAAATGGAAGTAAATTTGGCATTATGAATAAATTCTAATAAAATTGTGATTTTTTGTAAAGTTGTGAACTAAATCATGTATCTTTAAAAATGAGTATTTTTAACACATGAATTGAATAAATTCTGAAACAAAAACTTACTTATTATTTTTTAACTTTAGAAATAGACAGAATGTTTATTTTATCTTCTATTAAACTTTTTTTTTTAAATTTCACTTACATTTAACGAAATACTAAAAATATATTGTGCAATGGTTTGATTCCGAATTCAAGACTAGTGATGTATATATTAAGTTGTAGGTTTGAGTTCAGGTTTGTCTGGAGATCCTTTGTGCAGGTAAAGAATGTTAAATTTAAAGGCTAATTTGGACCAAACAACTTTAGATGGGTCGCCAAAAATTTATTCGATCATGAGCTTATATCAAATAATACATTATAATATAAAATTAAAAAAATTCAATATTTGCGTCTTGACACTGACATTTCTTCTCTTATACTATCTTTCATATTTCGGGAGAAATTTTGTTCGCAGTGATTACCTTCAAAACTTAGCCAAGGTGAGTGGCACTAATGCTATATCTATCGCGCGCAGGAGACTCAATTTCTTTCAAAACTGATACTAACTGATCGCACTGATAAACAATGGGAAATGATTTCTTTTTTAAATTTTCAAATATTTTCAAGAGTGGCTGGTAAATATTTGCAAAGTTGAGACAAACCCACTTGAATTAAATTAGCCTCACACTTGGGTCTCACTTAATTTCGATCACCACCATTTGCATATGTCTGATTACTGAGTCTATATTTATTAAGATTATCAAAGAAAACGAACAAAAAAAATCGTCTATCAAAGAATTAAATCTTTAAATCTTGTTTTAAATTCAGTTCAAAGGTTTAAAATTTTTTCTGCGTATTTTGATACGTTGCAATAGAATCGAAATTTGATTTATCCTTGTTTCTCGTCTGTAAATGTGTTAAATCTTCAATGTTCAGTTTTTTGCGAAGATTATATATTATTGTGAGTTGATATATTGACCGGACCACAAAAAGGCTCTTTTCAGGTGACATGCGGCCCACGGGCTGCGAGTTCGATATCCCTGGTGTAGATGGACAAGATGGACGACACAGATGGACATTAACACGAGAACGTCCGTCTGTGTCGATTGGGCACCGGAGCCTGTTAAGCCTTTTCTGCAGAGAATTTGAAAAATTTTCGTGCCTTTTAATCATTTTATTCGTAATCACACAGAAAAATTTTTGTGGTTCTAGGTTAATTAGAAGATATTTCAAAACACAATATAAGTAGAACGTCCTGGTGCCGTTTCAGCACCATGACAATTGATCATTAAAATAGCTGACGTTCAGCAAAGGATAGTTCACTAAGTAGATAGCATTAATAAAACAAACGCCCGGATAATATCGCATATTTATGCCTTGAATGCAGTGGCCTTGAATGTAGTGTTCTTGGGTTCACAGCGGAAAGGAGCCCTACTAAAACAGTTGTGTCTAGGGGCTCCGTTGCTAAACATTTGCTTATCAGTTGATAAAACAATTTCGTTCGATTTTTGAACCTTGTGCAGAGCGGTCACTCTGAAACGATGACTCGTAGAAATGGTCTAAGCCTTGATGAAATTGCTAATTTGTTGCGAGAGCTATCTGAGAATGATTCGGATGATGGTGAACTGACTCTTACTCTAATTTAGATTCCGATGAAAGCATACGATTGAATGAAAGCGACAGCAAAAAATCTAAAAAAGGTGGAATTGTAATTGGTAATATTCCAGTGAATTGTGATATATATGTCGCTAGGGATGGCACAGAATGGGTAGCGCATAATATTAATGTTCCTGGCAGATTTTCTGCGCGAAATATTATGCGACAAAGCAGTGGTCTAACAAGCTGCAAGAAACATAATGTCTATGTCAGTTTTTAATGATATAAGGGTCATAATATATGATAATTACATGAAAAATATACACTGGTGTCCAAAAGTTAAGTATAATTGATAACTAAGTGAATAAAGAAGGAACTGTAAATCAGAATGGCGGGAAACGTGATATGCGAGTGTAAAATGGTTATAAAATAAGGAAGTAAATAAAAAGAATGATAATAATTAATTTTATTATCCAAAGTAGCAGTTTGAAAGAAAACTGAGCATAGCAAGGATTCACACCGTAAAGAAAAAATGAAAGAAATCATTAAATAAAATACTGTTCCTGCAGATTAATAAGGCGTGTGGTCACCTCTGACAGCCAGGTACGCTGCACAGCGATTTACCATACTTGCTATGAGATGATGAAGGAGTTGTGGGCTCAAACAGTTCCAAGCTTCTTCGAGAGCTCTCTTCAGTTCTATAACGGAGCTTGGTGGGTGCGAAAGGGCTGCAATTTGTCTCCCGAGCATATCCCATACATGCTCGATAGGATTTAAATCAGGTGAGTTCGTGGGCCAAGACATGCGCTGGATGTTTTCCGTTTCAAGGAAGTCATCAATCAGCACCGCTCGGTGACATGGCGCATTATCATCCATGAATATGAAGTCAGGACCGACAGCACCTCGAAACAAGCAAACATAAGGCTCAAGAACTTCGTCTTTGTATCTTTGAGCAGTCACAGACCCCTTGTCAAAGAAATGGAGTTCTGGGTGGCCGTCCATCATGATGCCTGCCCATACCATTACTCCCCTTGATGGAAAATGATGTCTTTCAGTTATGTTTCTTGGTTCAAAACGTGTTTCCCGTTCTCTCCCTATCGTTACCCACTGAGAATCACTACTCAGAATAAACCGGGCCTCGTCACTGAACATAACATTGGTCCACTCTCCCACACTTCAATGTTGATGTTTCAAACTCCAGTTCGAACGAGCGCGTTTATGCGCAGACGTGAGGTGAATGCGAACTGCTGGTCTTCTGTCATACAGCCCAGCATGGATGAGTCTCCTGTAAACAGTTTGTCTCGCAATTCGTATTCCTGTGGCGACTGTGAGCATCGAACCCATTGCTCTGGAAGTACTGACCCTCTGACGTCGCGCACTTATTACCAGATATCGGTCTTGGCGAGGGGTTGGTCTTGGTCGACCTGATACTGGTGGTCGGGTAACATCTCCTGTTCTTTGAAACCTCTGCCACAGTCTTAAGATCACAGACTGGTCCACATTCAGAATTCGAGACACTTCGGTTTGTGATCGTGAGGATTCCAACATTCCGACGATTCTTACTTTCGTAAACATGTCCAATTTGCGTCTTTGTGCCATCATTCGCCTTGTTTGATGGATAACAACGTTCCTTCGCTCAGCAGTTGCACGAAACTTGTCTGAACTGCCTACGCTGCGTGAATCGGTTTCTCCATGTTCCGACTTGCGCCGGTGTTTCGCGTAGGACGTAGTCGACTGAAACTTTTTGCATAAACCCAATGTTTCTTCTTCACCCAATTAATATCCGCCAGAAATTTGGAATAATTTTACGAATATTTACTCCATTTTTTTTCGCATTTTACGATTTATGCTTAACTTTGGACACCAGTGTATATAGTACTAAAAAGTCTTAAAACTAAACCCTACTAGACAATAGGCATGAATTTTTTTAATTATTGCAAGTATTTTGTATACGTTATATCGTGGTTTCGAAACGACCCCGGGGAACGCTTAAGGGTAATCAAAATCCTGATCTTTTTAGTGTTAATCCTCGGTTAGTCGCTCAAATCTGTCAGATACATAATAAAAATAGTTCCGGTGTTGCATGCACACGGTGGGTTGGAACACGCTGCTCTTTCTTCTATCTGCCTTTCGTTCCTCGCCCTAGGATTCAGTGTCAAGGACGAGGACGATTTCTTTATATTTCGGGCGGCAGGGTCCATTGAATCTGATAAATGCCTCACACCCAACAACGTCAGTTTTTGTGACTTTGTACTATTTTATTAATTTGGGGGTTTTTTCTTGTAAAATAGTGTAG
This sequence comes from Trichonephila clavata, assembly GCA_019973975.1. Taxonomy (NCBI): domain Eukaryota; kingdom Metazoa; phylum Arthropoda; class Arachnida; order Araneae; family Nephilidae; genus Trichonephila; species Trichonephila clavata. The sequence continues at coordinate 53,310 of BMAO01036795.1, forward strand.
TTTTCAGTTTTATACAAACGTCATTAGAAAAAAGTACTTTTAACTTTTGATTAACAGGGTTTTTTATTGCTAGGAGTTGAGATACATATGAGAGATGCCGAGCGAGTAGTAAGTGTCTTTATTTTATTCAGTTCTCAATGTAGTTGGAATAAACTCCTAAAACATCTATTTGGTAATCAAAATCACTAAGATCCTCTTGCACATATCTGGGAGAATTACGCCACGCACCTTTGAAAGAACACCTCGAAAATGTTCTGAGTGTAACATTCACATGCCTCGGTCCTTTTGATTCAGGATTGAGGAAATATCTGATATGCAACGTCCCATTCAAGATAAAAAAACCAAGAAAAAATCACCAAGAACTTTTGAAAGACGGTACTTTTCCCTCGTGTCAGGACATCAAGAAAAGTGTGTTTAAGTTTTGAATGTATTATAAGGAAAATTCATGTGCCTTGAACATTGTAATGTGATTTCTGAAGAATGCAGGAAGGCATCTTAAGGTATCCAACTGGTTGCGACCACTTTTTTTTAAAAAAAAAGGAGATATGAAGATTTTTTTGTTATTTTTAGATTTGTTTAGTGCATTTTAAGAAAAATATGCTAAAATTAAACAGAGAAAAAGAAATTATTATTACTAAAATGGAAAAAGATAGGTGAAAGTTGACAACAAATGGTACAAACGCGGCCGATTTTGCACCAAAGGTTTATGAAAAAAATGAAAAAATTTTCAATCTAATGTGTTGTTATATTATTTAATTTTGAAATGACCTTCAGGATAAGAGATATTTTCTTTTTTACAAAAATTAGAGCTCTTTATCTCAGTTATTATATGAAATTGCTTAAAAAGACAGTGATTATATTTACGTAAGGGACTGTACATTTTGTAATAAAACAGTGATTGATAAATCTGAAAGTTAAAACAATTTTACTATTATACAGAACTTACAAAAAAAAAATTCAGTTAATTATGTTCAAAACTTTTTCAGCAAGCCCTGACTCCGTTTGATTATTTAAAAAAAAATACACACACATTTCGATTAAAACGCGTTTTAAAGTATGACATCTTGCTTAAAGTAATGGCATCTCCTTTTACTAAAACACTTGTAGTTTTTCTTCTAGTAAACGCATAATGATAAACTTGGTATTTTTATAAAGCTAATAAGATGGCCTATAAAATAAAATCATAAAAAATATATCAATTTTTGGCAAAATTCACAGTTTTAGGGTAGTCGGATACCTTAAGTTTTCCTACATAAAAAAATTATGCTGAGTGCTGACTCAGTGATAGCTAACCATTATCTTTTTGATGTTTTTCCTTTTAAAAATTTTAATTTCTGTTTATATTTTAAGCATTACTTTATGTCAAATATATTTTAATGTCAAGCCTTACCAACAAAATGATTAAATCATCTTCAAACTTAAGTATGAGGTGATGCATTAGAGAGATGCCTCGCAGCTATGGATGGAACATTTTGTAGGGTACCTAGTGTATGATTAAATGTTTCTAGGCTTATGCTATTGTTGTGGCGAAGCTTAGAGAGTGGAGTGGGAGCTCATGTGTGGTCCTCATCAATGGACAATGACTGAAATTTACAAAGTCCATCACCAATAGTCCTGATATAGCTTCGAAATGTGATAGTAATGAATATTCAATTTAGAAACATATTTTACTAGTAAAAATATAATTATTCATAGATGCATTAAAAATGCACTGATGCTATGCTAAGCCACTGGTTTTAAAAGAAAATGAGTTTTTAATTGCTGAAAAAAATTAAAGGACACGATTACATTTTAAACAATAACATTACAATTAATTTAAGAATCGAATTATAGATGTTTCTTCCTCTTAACTTGATAACATCCTTTTTGTCTTTTCTTAGAATATTATCTAATCGTATATTTTTGATTAATAGTTCAAATGGCTACAATAGCTTTACTTGCATTTGCTTAGTTTTTATATTAAATACCATTACCATGCAAATATTTTATCAATAATCTGAAGCCACATAAAGTTTACCAACTCATTTATTTTACGGAATATCTGGAGATTTCTTTTCTTTACCAGAACTGATGACATTCTTAAATGCTTTAGACCAGTGGTCGTCACAAACTTTTATTTTTTCCACTCACAGAACCCTTAGATCTAGAAAGTCTTTTTTGGGGAACATTATTATACAGCTGTAAGAGAATATATTTTAGAATTTACATCCTAAGTATATTAATAGGTTATAAGTATTTAATGTAAGGACAATTGTAAATGTATTGTGTATTAGTACTAAAAATTTCAATACAATTTATTTAAAAAAATTTATGTATTAATCTAAAATTAATTTGTCATTCAAGAGTCACGCATCCATACGTTTTATTTATTAACAGGGATATGGGATTGCATTTTTTTATTTATTTGCATTTATTTATTTGCTAAAACTATTGGTCTATTGTAATTATCTGCAGTTACATTTTATATTCTACATTTTATTTGTTTTTGTAGCCATTCATGTGGAAATATATTTTTCGATTAAATACAATTTTCAGAATAACATTATAAAATGTTTATAGTAGTGTGATAAACTCCTGTGTATTTTGCATGAAATTGAAACCTAAAATGGGGATTGCATAAAAGATGTTCTTGTATAAATTTAGATTTTAACTTTGAATCTCGTGATGTGTCGATAAGGCGTTCCGTCTCCTTTATTATAGGTGTTTCTTTCCACAACTGAAGAAAAGGCGCATTATCTATTAGAACATTCTTTTATTTTGCAAAACATAGTGCTGACAAGTATAAAAATAAGTTTATGCAAACTTTATAGAGAACGTTAATTCTCATTGTGTATATACCTTTAAATTTTTCTTTTCGATTTTGATTGTGACTCGTGAAACTCCAAGGTTCCATGGAGCACAGTTTTTAAGAACATTGCTTTAGACTAATGGGCAAGATTTGAACTTCATTCAGAACTTTTTTTGTATGATAAAACTAAGTATAAATTTTCATTAAAAGTACAAAAATAGTTATGAGAGACACTAAGCTTAATTAATTAAAAATACTAACTAATTAAAATGAAAAATGTATGAGTAAAACGTAGATAGACTTTGAAAAATGCACATAGATCACCTATTTCAGTCAATACTTTTTTCAATAACTGACTAAAATGTCATTTTAAAATATAATAATAATCGATAAGAACACTTAGTTCAGGATATTAAAGCATATATAATTAGATTATATATAAGATGTTAAAAAGTAAATATTAAAAATATTGACACATAAAATTATACGTACCATAAAGTCGAATAACCCCTTCCGTAGAACCAAGAGAATTCTTAGCAATGCATTTGTAGCTACCGAAATCTTCTTGTCCAACTCCCGAAATGACAAGTTTCATGCTCACTTGGTAGATATTATCGGATATACTGACCGAGAACTTTTCATTCGGTTGCAATATACTGCAACTGTCTGCCTTGGTCCAGTAATTGATAGACATTGGAAAAGCTTCCGTGTAGCAGTCCAGTGACACTGTATCTCCAGTTGATGCAAATATCAACTGATGAGGAATCCAGATCATCGGAGGAACTGTAGAGATAAATATTTTTTATTATATTAAAAAATAATCGATTATTAAAAGTTATTATATTGATTTTTTTAAAATTATTAATAAGACTCAGAGATTAACAATGACATCAACTTAGCTTTGGAAAAGAAACATATTTTCACCTTTTAAATGCGTAAAATTAAATATAAATATCCTCTAAAGATAATCATTTGCGCTGGTGGAATTTAACTTCAAAGCCTTCTCTTCCCATATGCTTGCTTTGATTTTATTTTTATTATAATCCCCAAGAAGCCCAGTTGTTGAGTGGTTAGTGCATCACGTTTCCGTACCAAAGGTCCGAGGTTCTAACTCCGGGCAAAGCAAGGTTGACTCAACCTTCATCCATTCAGTGGGTCGATAAAATGAATACCAAGCTTGCATGGACACTTAACAAAGGGGATTTCACGTCAGGCTGACCACCTGATCTGAACATCTGCTCGTGCACCTCAGGGCCTAAGGTCACATATACTGAGTTGAGCACAGTAGGCCTTAGCCTTCATGGGCTGTTGCAACACTGAGTTAAGTTTATAGTCCACAAACTTTCTTCCAGTATAGAGAGGAAAATTTATTTCTCTCTATATAGAAGCCACGTCTGTAAACTTGATGTCGAACTTTCTCTAAGTTAATTCAACTTACTTTGGTATTTGTAAGATAAAAAATTCGAGATGAATATAGAATAATTTACTTTTACCTTATATTTTTACATATAATATCTTTATTTTACTTAATTTGTAATTTAATTAAAAATATTTATGTATGGTGTATGTGTTTGGCAGTGTTACCGATTCAATATGGTCAAAAACTCAAATATGTAATAGTTTCTATCGAGTTCCAAGTCTGAATCCGAATGATGCTGATTCACCTGTATAGGAACCCATGCTTATTAAACCTGTGAAGACTCTATCATCGGCGCACACAGGCATTTTTCAAGGGGCGGAGGAGGGATGGCGGGGGGCGAAAATAAACCATTCTCGTATCGTACCTCAATAAATCGCCAAATATATTCTTTTGATTTTATTGATTATCAGAATCAAAAACAATAAAAAGTAAAATGTTGATTAAATAATTAGCATTAATTAATAAAATAAATTATAATTAATTATTTTACGCACTATATATACAGGAGTATAATAAATCAAAAATAAAATCAATGATCTACCAGAAGTAGGCATTTAAATTGCTCAGAATCCATTATGGCGAGTCTGATAATTCAAGATGTTATAAATGTATTTGTATAAAACTCTTACAGCCTGGTATTTATGTTCTTTTCTAGACAATGCACTAAAAAAATTTTTATTTAATGAATATTTTTTGTGAGCTATGGCTTTTTATTTAAAATTGTCTCATAAAGAATGCCACAATTTTTATTTATTTATTTATTTTTTTTTTACTTAATCTTCTCTAAAATTTTTAAACTTTAGAAATTTTTTTAAATGTTAGTACATTTTCTAGATAAATGCAACTATTTCGTTTTAGTGATACTTTTAGCTTATTACTTTTATTTTCTGATTGCTTCGAAGTTTCTCTATAATAATGCTAAAATTTCACTTATAATTGTGATTTTTGTAAAATTTATGTAATTTATTTTAAATATTGTTATATATATATATATATATATATATATATGCACAGTCGAATCTCGATAATTTGAAGTTGGAGGGACCAATGAAAAACTTCGAATTATTGAGAGTTCAAATTATCAAAAGGGTAGAAAAACACCAAAATACACGAAATTTTTTTTCTAACACATTTAAATTTGAAACTATGTAATAAAACAACATTTGTCCATATATATAAAATTATTTTAAAGTATTATTAAAAAGTAAGTATTATGTAGTATAAATACTATACAGAAGTTAAACGTCCTGTATTAAAAGAACACATTCAATAACATGCATACACAATCCTACGCATCTCTTCTTCACAATTGCGGGCCATCATTTTGGAACACATGTGTTGCAAGTCCAAGTGTTAAACAAAGAATATGGACGGCTGACAACAGGTGCGGTTGGTTTATTGTCCACTTGAAGAAGAAAAGTAATAAAAGTGTCTTTTCGTCTGAGGAACCGGAAAACACAAAGAAGGGGAGCAGACAGATGGTTATCAAAGGGGTTACGTTTCAGGGGAGTCAATACAACTCAAAACTTGAAGCTCCCAAATGTTTGCTAAAGGACTGTACATGATAGTGAGTGTCTGAATTTTCGAGAGTTTTATAAGATAACTTCCAATTATCGCTAACTATAGTCTGGGCAGCCACAGATTTTACTTCGAAATACTGAGTGTACCAAAACGTATTGTTCTATTTCGACACATCAAGGGTTTTTCTTGGGACTGAGCATATACTACTATCGTATTTGGATACCTTAACTTGGTTTTTATTTAAGATGAAAAATATGCTACAATGCTCATAGTGAAATGAAATAATCCTTGAATGAAAAAAAATAAAGTATTTGAGACGGTAAAAAAATTATTATTATATTTAAAATAAATAAAATATTTTTGTAACAAAAAGTAACTTAAAAGCCTTTTAAACTTCATTTTTTTATAATACATGAAAACGATAAGTAAGATTTTAAATTCTTACTTTGGAATTTACACAAAAGCTAGAAGAAAATAACATATATAATGTATTTTTATTACATTAATTTGCTTTTTAATAGTTATGAATAAAAATTCTATTATGTTATAATTCTTGTATTGATATTAATGATAAAATCTTCATTAGTGTAAATAATTTCATGAGAAATACAAACTAAGGAAACGATCAACTTTGTTACAAATCACTTTTTAATACTATACATTTATGTATCTAAATGTTTTCTAATCAAATAATCTTCACTACTTTTAGAAGAATTTTGTCATGAAAAGAAATGCTAATTGGAAATAAATGTTATCCCCAAGGGTAAAGAAAAAAGTAACTCATCCAGGAAAAAAAAGTTATAGATAAAAGATTGGAGAAAAATGCCACAGGGTTGTTCTAGCCAGAAAACATTTCTTAAGAAATAATATTTTTGATAAGGTATCCGTGTGTAGCTATCTAATTTTTTTTCATGAACATCAATCCAATTTAATTTAATAATTTATAATTAAAGATTATTTTTAAATGGTGTCGATGATGAACTTAAAAAACTATCTTAAGTGCAAGTGATCATTTTTTTTTCTTAAAGTTTCTAGATTTGAACTGTATCGTGCATTTCATTTCAAAACAATAAAAAATGGATAACTTTAATAAAAAAACAATTTTAATTAGAATACCGCAATTAATTATTATTAATGTTCAATAACGACTTATAATAGACATCATTAAAGAAACTTCCAATTAAATAAAGAGAATAAGTTCCTAGATTTAATTTTTTTTTAAAAAATCTTTATTTATAATATGATTTTTATCTACAACATTATTAATTATTTGTATGATATTTTTTAACAATTAAGATAAACGCGAAAATAAATTCTAATCGTTCGCGATGCAGCTAATATTAAAATTTGCATTTAAGTAGCATATTAGTATATAAATTTTTACGGATTCTATTATAGGAAACTTTAAAATCTACAATGTAATACTTCCATTATTATTCTAGAAATGTTCATTATATTTTCCTGAATTGTGGCTTTCAGCACGCAGAAACAATTATTCCATTGTACTTACTATCAAAATTATAAAAGTAAATGTTTTAAAAACATATTGCTTCTTAGTTTTTTGAAAAGATATCAGATGTATTAATGGGGTAAGTTGGGAAGAGAATTGGTGTCTGAAGATCTAACTTTTATATTTATCTCTCTCTCTCTCTCTCAGCTATTTACTAAAACTATAATATCTTCAAATTGCGATTCAAATACACAACATTTTTTCACCCGAAGAAGAAATTATATGCACGCTGTTGTCATATATCATTTCACGTGCTAGCAAAACTGATTAAAAATAACACCTTCTATTTTTGCACATGTCGTGCTTAACTTTTTTGTTTCCTTTTTGAAGTATCACCAATTTTCATAAGCAATTATTTCAGAAAAATGTTTAATGAAACAGTTTAAAAACGTGATAGACATGTATTAAAAGTACTATACACACGTATTCAAATAAGTAACAAAAAAATGCGCAGCTTTTTGTAGTGTCTATTTAATAGTTACCGAAAAAATATATATATATAACAAAAAAGTAAAGAAAAAAATTATAATAATAGAAATGGCTTTAATATAATATGTAAAAAAAAATGTTAAAACAATTAAAATTTTAAAAATATTTGTACTTCTTAGGTCATTATAGAGAAAGTTAGAGAGAAATTCATTTCAATGTTTATGTAATCAAGCAAATATTGCAAAAAATAACATAATGGTATATAGACCTTAAAATAAAAAGTGGAGAATGGTTTTTAACTTTTAATATTCGTCTAAAAGCCGTATAACATGTAGTGTTTCTTCATGTTTGATTATTTAGCATTATATTAACTGCAATTCAAGGATTTGAATTTAAAATGTATAGTGATTTTAATAACTGAATTATCTTCTGTACAGGAAAGTAAAAAAATCTACTTACAGAGCACGTGTAGCATGATATTTCTGGTAACCGGCTGATAAGCTGGCCCTTGATAGAAGGTGGAAGTAGCTGTGCAGACATACATTCCCATGTGCAGCCTGCTCACTTTCACAATATTCAGATCTTCCCCTGAAGGAAAAATAATTTCTTAATTAATCATTATCTTTTTCAAACAATAACTTAAAAAATAAAGTTTATGTAACTACAGTTATTCTCTCTGTTGCTTTTAAGTTAGAAATATATAGATATCTATTTATGGCATTACTAACATTATCCATACAGGAAATATAAAATTAAACATAATAATTAATGTTTAGTTTCAAATTTTAAAAGAAACCACTTAATAAATTTTGCTTCTTTTTCTGTTTTTTCAAAAAATTGTAAGCTAATACACTTTTTATCTAACTTGTTTTAAAGTTTTCGACCAATCCCCAAATTTCCAAGTAATGTCCTATTATTTAAAATTTGAATATGAGATGTTAGAAATTTATGAAGATAAATTTAAAAAAAAAATATGAGAAAATAAGCATAGATCAATTTGTTTCAAAAATAATACATCGTTCCAATATTGTACTCTAATTGAAAGAATTTTAAAAGCTCCAAAAATATTAATTATGCTTATAAATCTCATTAATTTTTAATTTAAAAGGAAATTTCTATATATACTATCAATATAATGGCACTGATAAAATAATAAATTGCAGAAAATAGAGTTCTTCCTCGCAGGTATTCATTTAGTATACTTACTAGCTTGATAGATCTTCAACAAAATAATACGGCTCATCCTACAATCAATTATAATTAAAAAGTTTTTTTTTATGCATCGATCCTTTATAATAAAATGTTTTGTTTCATTTTGTAAATAAAAATTAATTTTTCAAGAACAAAATTTTAAAAAAATGGCTCAATTTTTAATTAAATGACTTGCATAGTTTAATTAACTTTTTGGCTAAGTAATTTATAGTTAAATTAGTGGATAAAAGTTTTATTGAAAGGAAATAAATTTACTAATTAAAAGTGGGATCTGTATCCCATTTCAAAAATCGTAATTACCGAAAATAATCAATAACTTATTTTACTGATTAAAATATTCCGTTAAAAGTTTTTGGGAACAATACATTTTTGTGACGTAATTTAGAAACTATTTTAAAGCATACTATTTTTATATAGGGGGCAGCTAATGAGAAATTATGGTTTGAATATGAATGCAGTATCAAAATCAATGCAGTATAACGCAAAATAATACTCTCATTTAAATTTTTTTTAAAATTATTCCAAAATTATTTTGGACGTTTGAAAATTTGAAGACTATTTAATATATATATATATATATATATAATATACATTATGTTTGTTTTATTTCTTTCTCCTCAATGTTTCAAAATAATTTTAATTCATGAAAATACAATATCACATTATATTAGATAGAATCAAGCTACATTTATTTTGAGTTAGATTTTTTTCAAAATCTAGAGGAATAACCGTAAAAAATTCACTCAGCTAATAATATGCGTACAATATATTTAAAGATAAGATAAAAATTTTAGTAAAGTATAATATATAATATATAACAAAGTAAAAATACTAAATATTTTTTTTATTTATCAATATATGATGAACTGAACTCAATGCCGTAACAGCCCATGAGGGCCAAGGCGTGCTCTGCCTATCTCAGCTTTCATGACCTTAGGCGCTGGGGTGCATATACATACGTTTCGGTCAAGTTATCAGTCTGCCGCAAAACCCCCAGTGTTCAGTTCCCATGCAAGCTTGGTACTCATTTTATCGACCCACTGAAGGGATGAAAGGCTGAGTCGACCTTGCGCTGCCTGGGATTTGAGCTTCAGACCTGTGGTGTGAAAGGACGATACACTACCTCTCAGCCACCGGCCTTCTTACATGATGAATACTAATGTAAAATATTATATGAAAAATTGATTGTATCATATTACGGTGGTTGTTTTATACGAATTGCTCCCATACAGCTGCAACAATTAAATCAATTTATGCACTCTCGCTTTTGTAGCAATATAATACTAAAAATATCTATAGAAATAAAAATAACTTGATAAATTATTCGTATGAAAAAACATCAAAAATTACAATAAATTTTTTAAAAAATATTATTTATAGGTAACATAACAAAAAATAAAATTGATATAAAGTTATTCTCATAAAGTCAGAAATTATATTGAAACATGCAACTAAATTATGTCCAAATATTGTAAAGAAAACAACCCGTCTAATCAATACACCTTTAGATTTCACGGCCACTTTTCTAACGAAAAAATTATTTATTTTTGACTTAAGAAACCATCAAAACATACCGTTTCAAACCAGTAATTGAAAATATTTTAAGTAAAAAAAAATGTGACTTAAAGATACGTTGCATAAGGAAGATAAAATATTTTACATTTATAAAGCTCCCCTTACAGGCAAATTATTGTGGTAGATGTCAGTTTATTATTTTGAATTTTTTCCCCCTTTTTAACAGCGGAATTCTCAAAATTTGTCATTTAAATAATGCTTTGAATATCATAATTTTTTTTTAAATTCGAAACCTATTTTGTGAATTTTGAATACAAGAAGGTTTTTATTTGCATGTTTAACGGTTTTCATGCAAATTTATTTTCAATTCTCTAATCCTTACACATTATTTTCTTCTCTTTTCAGGGATATCCCACCAATTTGACAAAGACTTTTCAGAAAAATATTTCTGGATTTTAAGTTTTTTCATTTCTTTAACTTGTAAAAATAAGAATATGTATATATATTCTGGAGTATAATTAAATAATATATTTACATTTTCTTCAATTCATTTTATACTTACAAATTGTCTTTAATACTTCGTAAAGATGCAGATTTGAAGAAGTAACTTTGGTATATTTATTTGAAAGTTTTTTTCCCCCTTTTAAAATACAGATTATAAATAGTAAAATTTGCACGTTTTTTTTTTTTAACAAAAATCCAATAGTTTTTTTAATATACTTTATATATTTTAAGCCACATATATCTAAAAAGCTATTTATGAACTTAATACAAATGCAAATAAAATGCAGTTATAAATCCTTTATTACAGGACAAACACATATTAATATGTATATAAACTGATTTATTTAACATATTATTATCAATGAACATAAAATATTAGCAATGGTGATAGTTATGAAATTGCACACAAATTATTTAAATCAAAAAATTATATGTAATAAAGACTCGACAAGGAAAGTATGCTTTTAGTACTTTCTTACGGTTTGAAAGATAATTTCTTAAATATGAAACAATTCATATTCCTAATTATACTTTTTTTGTTTAAATTGAAGTCTTTAGGCATGCTAAATAATATCTACGCAGATATATGTAAAACATTAAAATTTATGTACAACATTTAGCTTGAACTTATTAAGAGTTTTTTTTTTAAATTGAGAATTTAATCGTAGTCTTCAAGCCTTGTTGAAAAACTTACATGAATACCTCTCAGTTTGAAAATATTACCCTAAATATAAAAGAATCTTACAATGGGAAATGGTTGCTTATAACCTATGTCAGGGGATGGCGGACTTTCCCAGATTACTGGCTACTTCTAATTTCTTCAAAGCGTTATAATCCACCCAGTATCAGTGGTACACACAAAGGGGGGGGGGAGGGTCCACGGGTCCGGGCCCTCCTCCATAGTCTATGATTTTTTTTCGATCGATTATAATTCAATGTATATAGTATGTTATTTGTTATTAATAATTTTTTATTAATTAATACTAATTACTTATTCAATTTATTTCTTACTCTTTGATACCGACAATCTACAAAATTAAGAAAAAATTATGTTCGGCAATGTATTGGGATAGAATATAAGAATGGTAAACATTAAACCCTGGGACACAGCACCACACCCTCTTTGAAAAATTCACAAGTGTGCCCACTGCCCAAGGTCATAGGTGTGGTGAGATAATGAAAAAGTCAACACACAATAAATATTATAACTTAATAATAAATAGGGAATATGTACTAACCTACGTAAATGAAATGAAAAATTCACTTTTTTGAAACCGCGTTTAAGGCAAAACGCAAAATACAAACATAATAATAATAGCCACAAATATAATATATAATGATGCATTTATCAAACAATTCAAAGCACATTGAAAAAACATTTTCATTTAAAGTTAGTTCTCGTAATTATAGTCAGTAGAAGACATAGTCTGCGTACTGTCAGGCAATCTTAAATATTTCCGAATAAAATTGATAATGTCTTATCTTCAGGTGGTCACTGCAAATTATCTTGGCAATCAAGTGGTCGATCGCGATCGATGTAATGCCCACTCCGGACCTATGTGATTTCGTTTGTAAATAAGTGACAAATTTATGAAACTTATATAATGCTTCGTTTTACTTTTTGAACTCCGATTTTAAAAGCATACATATTTTAAATAAATAACGTAAATTTCTTGCAGGCTAGCAATAAGTTTCTTTTATGTTACATACGTTATATCTTCGAGAAAAAAGAGAAATATTTGAAGCTCAGTGGCTGAATGGTAGTGCATCACGATTCTACATTACAGAACTGGGGTTCATATCTCGAGCTGGGCAAGGTCGACTCAGGCTTTCATCCCTTCAGTGGGTTTATACATGAGTAACAAGCTTTCTAGAGAACTAAAAATTGGGGGTTTCACGTCAGACTAACCACCTGACTGGAACATCTGCACATGCACCTCAGTGCCTAAGTTCATGAAAACTGAGACAGGTACAGTCGGCCTTGGCCCTTATGGGCTTTTGTGCCACTGAGTTTAGTTTGAGTAATTCTTTGAAAGCAAATATGTTTTATTAAAAATTTAAAATAAAAGTAGCATTAGAAATAATCAATTTGTACTCAGATTATTCTCTTTTTTTTAAGTTGCAACATAAATTTATCCTCACTAAACATTAATTTTAAAATAATTATTTTTTATCAATGATAATACAGCTGGCATACAATGACTACACTACAGAATTTACTATGAATAATACAAAAATACTACAATATTGTCCTAGATGCCCTATTATATGAAAATAAAGTTATTAATTAATTGTAATTTTTATAAATAGTAGCAGGCCTATAAATTTAGCTACTTTCTTTTTAACAGTATAAGAAGGCCATGGATTTCGTCAGCATTGCAGGTTTCAGAAAATTGCAGAATAAAATCTGATTCGGATTTTATTCATACACACATTTCTGAGCTGAAGAAATGTATTTTTTCAAAAAACAATACACAAAACTATAAAACGACAACAAAAATTCTAAAAATAAAAAAATATATAAACTACCCTTGCAAATTAAGTACAGTAATCTAAAAAATCAGAAAAATAGAATAAAATGTTAAAAGAATATCACAAAAATAAAAATATGATTTTTCTATCATTTTCGGAATTGATTTATATAATAAATTTATAGGGAAATACTTTTTTTTAATATAAAAGTTTTAATATTTCATCAAAGTTTAGGTGTACTGGTTATGACATAAAAGATATATTCTTCTTATCCCAAACAAATTTTGAACCCTAAGCTCTTACCTTGCGACGTACGTCCTTTCGATTCAGATATCTCTTGGCCTCCCTCTCTCTCCCATGTCACCGTGGGTAAGGGGTAGCCTTTCACTTTGCAGCTGAGGGTAATGTTAGTTCCTTCCCTTGCCATCACTTCGTTCTCCCCACGCTCTACAAACTTGGGAGGAACTGGAAAATATCAGATTTATTTGAGTTTGAAGAAGGAAAAAGATATACAAGAAAGTTTGAGAAAAAAGTTGGGTGAGGGTGTCATATTCTGCGAATAACAAGCCCTGGGGATTCCCAAGGCTCATTTCGGATTTACCATAAATGCTAGGTAAAAATATCCAGAGCAAAATACTTTGGAGTAAGTACAGCTATTTTGCTTCAGTTAACTAGAGTTTTACTAGATTATTCATGAATTCACCAAATAGTTTTGTGAACCTTTTTAAAAATTATTTTAAAATGTCTGCGTTAAAGAAGACCTTAAAATATTCTTGAACACCATAAGTATTTTTTATTTTTGTTTTTTTCTTTTGGATATTTTTTTTTATTTAGAAGCAAGTGTTAATTTATACTAATAAAAAGCTCAGTTAGTTTCTTAGTGTATTGTACTTTTGTATTATACTCCATACAATATTTTAATTTGTCCATTTACATTTATAAAGTTTAAAAACTGTATAAAGTATACCAGGTGTCTATAAAACATGTATTATATTGTTACACTTTCAAATATTAATTATAAATAATCAAGTAAAAATATTCACGTACAGTTGTTTATGACCAATAAAGAAAATACTAAAGTTTTTTTACGATTTATTATTTCACGATTTCAATGTGAGCACTAATAGTTGCGCTCAACATACTGAGTCTCTATGACATTTCTAGACACGTTCTATCAAGAATTACTGGATCAACATTCTGAATTTCATTATAATTCGACTATTCAATTCATCAGAGTTTCGAATTGGAAAATGGTAAACAATGTTTTTCACCTATCTAAACAACAAATTGTAAGGTGCTATATCTAGAGATGTAGGTGGTCACGGTGTTAGACATTCTCTACAAGCCAATCGCATGGGGAACTTTTCTCATCTAATGTCTTCCTTACCTCCTGACTCCAGTATAGTGGTGCCCCATTCACGCTGTACACATATTGCATATTTAAGATCAGTGAGCCATATTACAACTTCTACTTGTTTTTGTGGTGAAGCCATTTTGAAATCAAAATGTAGCAAAACAAAAACTTTGCACCATCTTTTTTAATTTCATTAAACATGAGCTTTAATATTTTCTTTGTGGAATATAATAAAAAATTAAGCGAAACTATTTGCTCATTATTTTTATTTTCAGGATCACCTGAATGTATATTTTCTGTATGCTTCTATAATCTGTTTATGTGTGTGTCCATTATTTACAAAACAAATAATAAATATTTATGAGTATACTTTCTTCATTCCGTGCACTTGGTAGCTCAGTACAAGAAAAATTCCCTTCGAGTTACTAGATTTTTGTGTAAGGAACGGTGTATAATATTTTTAACATACACTATAATCACTTGCCTCAATATATATAAACTGAAAAGACTGAGCAGTTTCATTACGCTTCAGAACAATCAAATAAAATAAACTATCTAGACACAGAAACATTTTCATCAAATGATACTAAAATATTTACCATCTCTTTAATACTTTAGATTATTAATAAAAAAACATAAATTAAAAATTATTCAACTGATTTTGTGCGTGTGAGTGAGAAGTTTGTATTTAAATAGATAATTTTCTCTCTCCAGATGTTTATTATCTTATATTATTTGTGAAAATTTAAATTCAGAAATTTGAGTAATTTCTTGTTAGTATTTAATTGTAATATAAAAAAGCAATTATTTGGTCCTCTACTATCAGAAAATATTACATCTTTGAGAATTTGGAAAACAATCTTAAATTACAGTCCATGAAGTAGATGTATAAATTATTTATCCTTTCATATGCGTAATTTATTCATCTTTTCAAAAAGGATCGTTTTTCTAAAGTCTCCAAATTCCATAAAAGGGTTCTTTTTAGAAAGATGTTTTGCCACTTTTTTTATTTCAATGACATATATCCCCTGTTTAAAAATTGTATAAAAAAATATTTTAATTTACATATAACTTTCCAGAACATTTACGGTAGTGTTTCACTTTACGTATTTCTCCGCTATATTTACAATAATTTATCTGTATTTTTATAGTTTCAGTACATTTATAATTCAATTATATTTACAATAATACCACAATATTCGTACTTCGCTTGTATTAAGTATGCTACTATTTTATTTATAATTCGATTATACTTACTTTGTTATACTATTAATCAATATTTTACCATTAGTAAAAAAAATGTTTGTAATATATATGATGAGTTTTCTCCACATAAAACTTAATGTATTCCATTAGCATGGATTAATAGAACAAAAAAAGTGAAATATTCAAACAAAAGAAAGTAGCCGCTATTTTAAGAACAAGGCTAGCTTTCTTAGAATTTCAGCAAAGAAAAACAAAACTTTCCATTAGGAAAAAAAATATATTAGTTCGGTCTCTAAAGAGTAAAACCATAACTTGTTTTAGCGGCTTCCTCTTTGCCGTCTCGCTCCAGCATGATTTTGCTATTTTCCACAAGTGCCCGCAAAGTGCAAAGCCAGATTCCAGCACGGTAATGCAAACACTCGTTTACCACTCATTCCACAACCCTCCCTTCTCCCCTGTAGATAAGCTTTTTCTGCGGGACGCCCCGAAGTAAGAAGCATCCCAAGACGATCATTCCACCGAGTTAAGAAGAGCTCAACGAGTTGGATCGATCCAGCCGGATCGTTAGAGACCGGACTCGATTATAAGATTCCCGCAGGATGCTTTTTCCCATTTTGGGTCTTCCACCCTTTTTCGACCCCCCTCCTGCACTTTTCTCTGATTGAAGAAGACATCCATTGCAAAAGAGATAAAAGTCAAAAGGACACTACTCGAAAATAATAATGCTAGAAGAACAGAAAGAAAGGAAAATAAAAAGAAGGGGGAAAAAAAGGCACAATTGTGAATTGGTCTTTACGAAAGGGTCGCTCCAAATTGCAGTTTTCCTAATCAAGGCCGTTCTTAGTAGGGTCGTGATTTCTAACGATGTGGTCCATTCGGATGTCCGGAGTTATGGCCTTTTTAGAGGATTTTGAGAGCTTTGGTCCAAAGCGGTGAGATACGTGAGGTGGGATTCGTGGTGAAATGTGGATAGACCATAAAAACTGGTTCCTTATTTTTCTTTTACCAGGAGGTCATAATACGTTATGGACATATTTCAGTTTCAGGAAAGGTTATATGTCATGAGTTTTTATTATTTTCCTATTATTTTGACCGCGAATGGGTTTCCTTTAAGGTTAATACGACGCGATTTTTCTTAATATGTCAAATCGCAACTCATTTTCTCATAGTTTATTATAGAAATTACAAGGCATTATAAGCTGTAAGTAACTACGTGTTAACATTAACTATGATTTAGCGTTATATATGTGTGCGTGAAGTGGCTTTATAGACGTCATTATAGAAATATTCACGTGCACAAGTAATTCAGATAAGTAAGTGATGCTAGAATCCTTTTTTAGCTACAATTTCAACAGTTGTTTTGAAAGATGACACATTATACATTACGCAAATCATAAGACAACAGCAACATCGCGAAAACAACTGATAAAAGTGAATGTCAGTTGAATACTTTTTCCATCTAAAATTCAAAACTCCTCAATTTCTTAGAGCTTAAAAACTTTTCGATCGCCGTGAAGAATTATCTGATTTAGTCTTAGTCTGAATCCGGGGGAGGATGCAGATTTCGTCAGCTTGGTGTAAAATTTGAATATGCGGAACCATTTGAGACGCAAGCTTCTAAATACTACTGTCATTATGTAGGCTATTAAAAAGAGTTAAGTATACTAGAATGTGATTGGGATTTCTGGAACAACAAGTAATTGAGGAAATGCTTTTCCGAAAGGATAGATTAATACTGAGGAATAATAAAATGCACTCCTTGTCTCTTTCTTTCTCAAATTGCAGGATTGTGAAGGAAAATAAATAACACAGCTCCTATAATCCTGTGCGCATACAATATAGTAGAAATAAAACATGATTGCGAATTTTAGGCAGTTTTGGATTGAACTGTGGCCAAAATCATTATACGCAGCTGGAACAAATGTCTGCCAAATAAAATGTTTTTATCTCGGATAAACTTTCAGTCAGATTGAACTTGAACAACATGACATATTTCTTCAAATCTGTCATACGCATCAACTGCCCTAGTTTCACAGTAGTTCATGAAAATGTTTCCATTAAGTGAAAGTTTAGGAAAATTGGCTGTCTAAAGTAACAATCAAACACCCTACATATTGAGGAAGTCAAGACACGATGGAAGTACATGTGGTCTTGCGATATCTTGTTGAATGATGACGTTTACGTGGCTTCAATGATAAATATAGTAAAGGGAACGTTGTTGAGATAACCAACGACGTCAATAAATTGAGTTTAGATTATAGACTAAAAAAGTTGTTTCACTATTGACTTATATATCAGCATACTGGTCTTACGTACAATATTACAATTTACGATTTTATTTGTGTATTTCACACCCATTCCTCTTATGAATAGTACGTACAGTCAGTTCAACTACAAGCTACCACTATGTCAAATATTATTTGGAGACTGTTTACCTTACGTTCAGAGTTTGTTTCCATTTACCTTGCAACAGAACAATGAGTGACCATTCATTGCTGGCAATGTTCAAGACTTTTCACTCATAAGGTGTTCTTCTCCGTGTTTGTTAATTGCCCCGATCTTTTGCCTATCGAATGCTTAGTCGATGATTGAAGATAAATTAACAGACTTACGCAACGTTTAACAATGTGGGGAAGTAGCTAGTGTTCTTGTATTGAAAGAAGACATCCAAAGACTTTTTCAACCGATGCCGACATGTGTATCCGTGGTTATTGTAGTCATGGCAACATTTAATAATGATATCAACATCCTTGTAAACTCACTGAACACTGTATTTTCAATTTTCGTGTTTTCTCTCTTAATTAATAAACAAGTTATTTTAAATAATAAAGCTTTGATATAACTTACGGTGTTCCGTCATTTCGAATGGTCAGTAATTCATGCACAAACAGATCTATTTGTATATGTGTCCAAATTTATGTGCATATATATGTGCATGTGAATCCACAAAATTATTTAACACACCCCCGTATATATATTTTTTTTTCTAAAAAACAATCTATTTTTTTATAGATAATTTATATTTTGTTTTGCCAATAAACTGGATGTAAACACAGATTCAATGATGTAGCATATTTTTCTCTGGATGTCTTGCATACACAAACACTGGAAGGATTTCGTTTCAAAAGGAATTTAACATATATCTAAGAGATATTTTTTTTTTTTCAAAAATGCATGCTTAGATATCATAGGATTTATCTTCATCGGAACTCTATTGTATGACTATTTACCTTCCTTTCTTGTGTTCAAATGAGTTTTATTTTGCCTCATAATCCATTTCATATGAAGTATATGAAGAATCTGAATGTAACATAACGTGGTTGGCATATAAAATGCGACATGTACTTGGATCGTATTGTTTAAACTAATAAGAATACTTTCTCCAAAGCCTTTTTGCTGACTTCTTCTTAACCAGCACATTTATTTCTTTAAAACTATTATTTATCAAATAAATAAGATTATTGTATTTATACTTTAGTGTTTATTATTTAACTTTTTAATGCATGCATTATAATTATTGTTGTTTTCATTTTTTCTTTACCGTAATTTAAATCGTACAATCTCTTAATGTAGCGTCTTAATCTTCGACCGTATTTAAGACACGTACATTAAATATTACATTTATATAGTTTCTATGTATATACATATGTTCAAAAAATATCTGTGTTTCATTTATTTATTTTTCATTTTACCTACTTGCACTTAAATATTTTTCTTAAAATGTAAGATTCATAACAAAATAATATTCAATATATAGTATTCAAGATAATATCCAAGTCTTATCTTTTGCTTATATTGTATTTCTGGCTGAATTAAGTCAATAGTAATATAAGACACAATTTTGTTTCCAAATCTACCCTTGCAGTGCAGAAATAGTTATGCAAGAATCAATTGCATGATTTACTTAACTTAGCAAGAACTTTTATCTCTCCGTATAATTGGATCAAAATAGTGTAATAAGAATATATTCCACCGATGTCTCTTACTATCCAATATACGATGGTATGAATGCAAGATATCGCTTTTATGTTTATTTCCTATGCGAATAGAATCTATTTTATTTAAATAATGATACGACAGTTCTTAATACTTATTTCATTTGGAAAATAAAGTGGTTTAAAAAGCAAAATATTTTCTTTAAAATATATATTAAATGCACATATCTCATGTAAATGTTAGAGTAGTCACTGAGGAAATATTTTTAAATTCAGGTAAAATAAGTCTCATTTTTGAGGAGCTGAAGTGAAATAAAATTCCATTACTGATTTTATTTAATAATAGTTAAGGGAATTTTGCTTTACATTCAAACTTTAAGAAGAAAACAATGAAAACATTGAAATATTCTGTTATGCATAACTGAAAAAGTATAAAATTCTGAAATATGATTTTTATTTTCATTTTTTTAAAGTGCATAAAATTAGATTGTTGATAAATTTAGAATAATATTTAATACAAATGGAGACACTTAATACAAAAATAACTACAGTATATAGGTACAGTATACAGGACTTTTCGCTGCGCAAGTACATTCAATTTTTTATATAATAATTTTTAAAAAGTTTCCCAGATTGGTCAATTATAACATGCTCATCAAAAAGTAAATTTATTTTATTAGTTTGTTAAAATGCAGAAAGCCTTCAAATTTCAAAATTTTAATACTTTGAAGGTTGATTGATTGATTATTTATAAGAGTTGTACTTAAGAGTGATGTTTATAGCCGAAGATCCCCATAATTTAAAATAATGGTTGACAAGGAAAGCACTCATCCCATTCTCCAAGCTTTCACATAACCCAAACGGGAGAATTTTAAGCCTTCATAGTCTTAACATGCAGCAGAATCACTATGCGATGGTCTATGTTGGCCTCAGAACTTGATTTTACCATTTTTTAGAAACAATGCTGGTCACAAAATGACCACTCAGATACCACGGACATAGAGAAATGAAAGTGAAAATGATTAACATTAATTTAAACGTTAGGTAACTCAACCCAATTTTGTTCCCACGAACTTAACAACCATTGAATTTCCAGTTTCTTGAAATAAATTGTTTGAAAATATTCTTGAACACCTGGATCACTTAACGTCCAATCAAAACTGTTAGATTTTGCGAGACAGTGTTATTTTTAATGAAATAAAATCTACTAAAAGCATAAAATATCAATTAAATGTTGACCTCAGAACTTGTTTTTACCATTTTATAGAAACAATGCTGGTCACGAAATGACCACTCAGATACCACGGACATAGAGAAACGAAAGAGAAAATTATTAACATTAATTTAAGCGTCAGGTAACTCAACCAATTTTTGTTCCCTCGAACTTCACAGCCATTGAATTTCCAGTTTCTTGAAATAAATTGTTTGAAAATATTCTTGAACGTCTGGAACACTTAACGTCCAATCAAAATTGCTAGATTTTGCAAGACAGAGTGTGATTTATCTATTCGCGACATTTTTCCTACTAATCTTCTTGGGGAAACTTTGGGGCTAGCATTCGTATTAATTCACGGCCTTTTAAGAAGAAACCGTGATATTTAAATTAGTTTGACTGCATAAAGTCTAGGTTTTGTAGATGTAAGGGAGAAGGAGCAGGACAGCTGTTACGTAAGTGTGAATATTGGAATATTTCATTCACAAACCTAGCACGAGTTAAGGAAGTAATTGCTTACATTAAATTATTAGATTGAAGATTGAAGATAGTAGAATTAGAATTAGCTATCGGCTAATTAGCGCTTGTTCTCCTTATATAGTTCACATAGTAGGATTTACTTAGAGTTGGGTATTAAGATTGGATAACGCTAATCTAATTTTGCAGTTTCACTTGTGATTGTTTAAGTGTGTGTTTATAAAGGATAAATAGATTGTTATGATGGAAGTTTTTGGTGATGCTTTGTTTCCCCCCACATCTTTAGCCGCGCAGGACGGAGAGAGAGGGGTGCCGATTAGACCAACACCCCCACAAGTGTTATTACTTTTAATGAAATAAAACTTACTATATATAAAAGCATACAATATTAATTCAATGTTTATAGGAATGACGTATTTCAATTGCTTAAAAATCCCGCAGTGTAACGGAAATCCTGCCAAACAAAACTGAAGTACCTCCTTGCAGAAATTCACAATCTAACAAATTCTTGATTAAATATCACAAGAATGCGAGGACAAACATGGAATATCTTTCTGAAAGCCAAACTTGATCTTTCTGAAGTGAAACAACAATTAAACTCACTTCCCGTCCTCAACAGTTTCGTTATCCACATTCCTTCTACACTTCCACCAACGAAACCTTACCAACCCTATTTAATTGCGAGCATTCCTCGAATTGAGTTCTATGGTAGGAAAACTTTTAAGTGTTTCTCTGTCGCTAACCACCTTCCCTTGTTGAATCGATGTCGGGCGAGTCGTTAAGTACCCGTCGCAGCCGTCGTCGCTAATGTCGTTCTCTCGGTTGCACTGAAGAACGTCAGCTGTTAACTGAAGATAGGGTACCACCGTTGCGGATCCTGCTGTACTTTCGACCACCCACACACTCAAATATAACTTAAGGAAAGCCCAGTATTGATGCAGGCGTGCAAGAATTTGAAAAAGTGGATGTCTAATTTAACGGTAAAAAATAGAAGAATTTATTTCATTCTCGGGGATAGCTTGAGTTATTAGTTTTAAATGTAAATGATTGATATAAACGTTTATATCTCACAAGGGTGAATAAAAAATACAACAATCGAGATGGGAGTTATGAATATTAAATGAAATCCAATATTTAAATTTTATTTTGAATAATTTTAAGAAAAGTAAACTCCAAGGAAGGAACGGCTTAAAAAAATAATTAAAAGGGATTTATACTGATTTAACAGATGTTTTTTGGACTTATCTGGAAAAAAAAATAAAGCAACAAACGTGAAGGAGATAATTCAAAAATGGATTTGTTTTTATTAATACTTGTTGTTGGCAAAAGTAATGCTTAAGCTTGAAGTTTAAAAAATTAGTTTCAATTAAAATTGCAAGCTTTTGTTTGTGGGTACACAATACTTTTTGGTTCATCCGTTTCATTTTTAGATGCACATATATTCTTTGATTAAAAACATGTGAATATTTTTGTTCTAAAAAATATTAAAAATGTTTCTTTTTATAAAATACATTCTTTTTTTTTCACCTCTTGATTTCATTCAAACGCAGCCGTTTCATCTAACGAAAAAATTTACTTATTTTGTAAGTTCTTTTGAATTTTCATTTTAAACTATTATCAAAAAGCAAAATGAAAATAAAAACTAAAACACAAAAGTATGCGTGTTAAAAAAGGAAAAAAAGTCACAGCTTGACAAATATCTGAAATTTAAGTTCTAAAACTCATGTGGTGAAATTTAAAAAAAAAATCAGTAATCAGGTTTTCAATTTCCTTTGAAATATTGATGCTATTAGAGATTAGAAAAATTCCATTTAAAAAATTGGAAATATGTTTACAAATCCTATATTACACCAGCGAAGGTCTCTAAAAAGTTTTAGACTGATAGGATCAACTGTGTGAATTCTATAAAATATAAATAAACCAAACAACCAACACATTTTCAATTGTGATGAGTTGAAACAGCTACTGGTCACTTTCTGACTTTTTTTAAAACTTTTATTTTCTTTCTCTCTTTACTTATTTCCTCTATATATATATATTTAAAAATCATTTTGAAACATCTCTGTAGATATAAAGCATTCGGGGATGTGCCAATAAGTATCAAGAACTTTCCTATTAATCGAATAAAGTGCATAGATACTTAATATAAAACCAAGAACATAATTTAATAATAATACAATAAACAAATTGTAACATTTTTAGAAATTAATAAGGTAGTATTACAGAAAATTTAATAGTAGTAAAGAAAAAACACGATATATATACGTATATATATATATATATATATATATATATATATACATAAATTAGGAAAGTATCAAATAATTTAATAGATAAATTATTTGGATATATAGAGTTATTTTCAAAAATAATTGCATCCAAAGCCTTACAGAAAACAATAACTTTACAATTGTATATTTGTTAAATATATGTATGCCCAGGAAGATTGAGGTCATCTAACAAGGATTTATGGTCACACGAAATAAAAAGATCATGATTCCAACAGACTATAGCCTGTCCAGCAGCTTCATTTAAATTTTTCTTAAAAAGTTCGTGCCATTTTGATTTTTACTGGCTTTTCATATTTACAAAAACTGTGTCTTGTCCTTTTTTATTAAATTAACTCATGATGTACTATTTAAATTTGAAACATGATCCCGTGACTCATTTATAGAGCTACTCTAAATGATAAAGAAATATAAAATAATCAGAGATAGCTCACTCGAGTAATAACCAGTAATACATTGTACAACTTAGAATATTCTGCAAGTAAATACAGTGAAAACAAAGAGGTCTGTAAAAATTTCAAATTATTTTTATGATATTTTGAATAATGTATTACTTTCCAATTGTACTTATCATTAATCTCTTACAGTAACGCTAAGTATCTGTAATTAATTAGTAATATATTTTGAAGTAATTTTTTAATAAATTAAAAAGGTAAGTAAAATATTTAATAATTCTGGATGTAAAACGTAAACTAAAAAAAATATGTAGCATAGTAGAGATAAATGAAATGCGTGTCTTTAAAAATTAAGGCTGCACAGTACCCTTTTCAAAAAATTTTTGGAAACAGTAACATTAAAAACAATTAATGTTTAAAATTAAGAGTACATTATTAGGCTGATTCTGAAAGAAAAAAGTCAGTTTGACCAGACATTATTTTCCAATTTTTTTCACACTTTTATAAAATGCTCATTTTATAAATTTTTTAATCCTTTTAAGTCATTTACGTTTCTTAGATTAATGCAAACAAAAGTTAGTATGGATTTGAAAATCTATTCCTCCTTGTTGATTTTTATAATTATTTATCAAGATAAATATAGAAAAAACATGAATTTTTTTTTAAAAAATATTAAATTTAGTATTAAAAAACCCTAGAGATCTTAGACTTTAATCTATTCTAGATTGTATGAATTAAACTTTTGGGAGTATTCACGAAAAATTTCAAAACACTATCATGGACAGAAAAAAATGCCTTAGGATTTCGAAATGTTTTACTTTGAAACATTGCTTGAACTAATTATGACTGAACACATTTTCTTTAATTCAAATTATTCTTTTGCATAAAATTAATAGTATTTACATCAACTGAAGGTTATTTAGTCTTACTTTAACCTAATATTTCTACTAAAGATTTAAACACAAAGCATTTAAGCACAAAATAATAATGATACAAGCTAACACTGCTAGGTTTGTACATACAATTTATATTTTTCAGTTTTAAATTGGAGCAAGCAAGTTTTAGTTTTTGTTCTGCACAAATGTAAAATACTAAAATATAGTAGTACAGAATGTTTACTACAATGTAGTTTGATACATCTTGGAAATATTCATTTTTATTTGCAATACTTGAATTCGGAATACTTGCATTTGAAAGTCTAACTGGAGCATTAACTGAGGGCTTATTTTCAGTAGTATTCCATCTCTTCGAAATATTGTTTCTCCTAACAGCCTGAGAATGTTTTGGCCATGGCGTTTTCTGAACAGGAAACAAATTAATGAGAAAACTTCTAAGTCTTATAAACTATTTTTTAGAACAAAAATTGGTCTTCGAATCAATCTGAATTATTTAACTATGAGAACTCAAAAAACCCAAAACATAATCAAGCAAAAAAATTTCATTAATGAAAATTGAAGTTAATGACCATTTCATACCGAAAGAGTTGATTAGGCTCAAAAATATTTTTAATTGATTCAATTTAAGAGTAGAACAATGCTTTAAAATGAAGTCATAACCAAAACCTTAACTCAGAAATATTGAAAAATCTTAACTTACATTTTTTTTTTATCAAATCTGAAATTTGGTGGAAAGCTGCCCAATAATATGAGCCACAAGAAATACAAAAACAAAATGGTATTTTTGAAATTAGTAAGGTACTGTGTAGGCTTAAACTTATATTTCTTCAGTTATTTTGAGACATGAATTGATGTAAAGTCAAAACTTTTTGATACCCTGATAAGTGAATCCTTAATTTAACAATTGAAAAGTGTTTTTATTTTTACTTTAGTGATCAACTTACTCTTTATCATAAGAACCGAAGTTCAGCTTTAGCTATTATTACCAATAATCGATCAAAACAATTTTGAATGATGGAGTACTTATCGGTAAATATACTCTTGAACCAGAAAATTGCACTTAAGACTTCAATCTCGCATATCCTTTAATTAAGAGTAGATAATTTAGGCTTTAAGTTAGCGTTAGTTAAAAATGCAATTTGAAGGTAATTAACGGGATAATGCATATAGTTTTAAACCACTTTTGACAGCCTAGCTTGTATGTAATGTTAATGTATTTGTCGAGGCGTAATTTTTTTTTTAAATATTTTTTACAAAGAGTAACTATTTTCTATAAGAAAAGTCATTTTGTTGAATAATTGGATTTTATATTCTGTTATGTTATATCAATTACGAATATTAAAAAGGGAAGGAATAGTTCCTACGCAGTTGATGTAACCCACTTCTAATTAATGCTTCTTTTCCATTCAAAAACTTTATAATTTACTTATACAATCTTGAATTTTATCTTACTCATCTTTGATACGACATTCGTTATCTTGGACAAATGAATTAATTATATTGATATTATATTGAATAAGTATAATACAAAAGTTTATCTAGAATAATTTGCAAAATAATCATTTGGGGGGAAAAGAGACAAATAACATTTAAAATTGAAAAACACCATAGTTTTATATATTTTTACTTATTAATATAATATAAGTTAACAGTAACACACACGTGTTAAAAATAGTATCATTTGTTGTGAATGTGTGCTTTTATTTCAAAATTAATATAAAAAGATTAGATTTATTCATCTAGAAAATACAAAATTAAGTAGAATAAGTTTATTTATTTATTTTACTTTAAACTGCAAAATGTGGATATTAAGACATGTCTATAGAAAAATACTCATATTTATTAAATAATCATGTAAATACAGTGAGCAGTAATAGCGCATTTCTTACAATTTTCAGCTAAAATAGAAAAGTTTTAAATGCTTATTTTTAAAAAAAAATTAACCTTATTACGCATGTAAGAATTTGTAATAAATTGAATGCATGTAAGGAAACAAATAAACAATTATTCTTTTAGATATTAATACTTAAATCATATAAAGATTATTTATTACATTTAAAGTCCCCAAATAATTTTAAATAAGTGTTTAGTTTTACAGTTATAACTTAATAAAACATTAAAATATATACCCAGCTCCTTTAAATAACTTCCGAAATAAGAAAACCTTAAAAAATAATAGTATTTTTAAAAAAAAAAATTTAAAATTTAATGCAACATATTTTTTTAAAAATCTTTTTTGAGTTTTGCTTCTTATATTGGGCACTTAAAAGATGTTTTTAATAGTGAATTGTTTGATTTTTAGACATGAGAAAAGAAAAGGTTCTCAAGTTTAAATAAACGTGATTTATGATATGATTCTTATACTAAAACTAGTTATTTTAGTTTATCTTTTAATCTAAAAGTTGCGACGATTTATTTCAAAATGACCATATGAATTCAGTTATTTTCTTTAATACGTAGTTACCCTCCTCGAGGAAATATTAGTAAGAAATACACCCGTTACATATTAATGGTTTATTATGCTTATTCTGTCATCTTCAAGTCATATAAGTATAATTATTGTTCTCCATTAACACAATTTTTCCTTCAAATCATTTTTTATACATTTTTTATGGAGTTTGGATCTTGAATAACGTATTTTGGGCGCTCTTTGGAAAATTTTGGATCCTGAGGGAAGTATTGTTCTGTTGATGTACCCAGTTAAGAGAACCTACCTTAAAATCCAGCGTATATTGCGCACCGATATTTCCAAGCTGTAATTTTTCTTTTTTAGGTATATTTGCGCACCCCATTTTTAACGAAGAACACATGCGCCGTACTCTTATGTTTTGAAGTCATTTATTCTAGGTATTATTCCAAGGTTTAGAAAAAAATAGTGAACTTATTGAACTACAACCCTTTAAATTCATAAGGAATATCGTTTCTTTTAAATAAATAGTATTTCTAAGTAATAAGTAATAAGTCTAATTTTATTCTATGTGCATCAATTTTTTTACTTCTGAGGCTTTCCTTCTTATACCCGGTTTATAACGCACACCTATAAATTTCAATCTTATCTTTTATGTTAAAAGTGCACGTTATACACCGATTATTACCATAAAATGCAATGAATGACTCTCAATAACTGTAGTTCTCAAACTTAATGAGCACATGGACCTTTTTATATAACCACCTAAAATTTAGCCGTGAATCCCCTAGTGAAATAACTATAATTCAATGCACAGTAGAAACATTATGAATTTAACTTTGATTTCCTCAAAATGGTGAGTGAAAATGATATTGATTACCTTTATAATAAGTCTATTCTATTATAATAAGTCTTTATAATAAGTCTATTGACCAAAAGTATGACTTTGGTTAAAAAATTTATGTCCAGGACATCAATTGTACTCCCAAATACATGCTAATGCTGTTTATCATTTCAACAATACAAATAATAACGCAACTTTCTGTTCAAAACTGCGGAAATTTGATTACATTAAATTTATATCTCTCGACTCATTTATACTGCTATATTTTAGTCAAGTTACTGCATGTAGGGCTGAGATCCCGTTTCTATTTAAACTTCATTAGATGACCACACCTTTGATCGACCGCCTTTCACCGTGCATCTCTTGTCATTTTACGCATGTATTTTATTTACCTATGTACAATATTTTAATCTAAAATATTTTTAACACTCAAATATATCAGGAACCATTTATTTTATCTTCCACAATATGTGGAATCGATAACAAACAATTTCTTTTACTTCAAATATTTCGTGAATAACTTAAAGTTTTCCATGCACTTCAAAATTAATTTTAATTTGCCACAAGCCCACTAAGTAGTCAAAAGAGCTCACAAGAGACCGTAGAAACCACTTTGTGAACCTAAACTACATAATCTGTGTCTTGTATTTTTAGTTTTGTCGTCCATCCGAGACAAATTTTAACCATTTCGATCAAAATCTTATAAAGTCATAATGAACATTCGCTTTTTTGCCTACCTTAAAGTTTCATTGGGCCTTTTCTCTGGTCCTGTCAGTAGCATATCTACTGATTATAGAAGCTTAATTCCACCTTATTTTCGTCAGAGAAGCAAAACTGAAAGCCGTTTTTCACACATTTTGTACTGCGCAATATTTGATATTTTCCATGGCACTTTTTAAACACAGATTTTAAGTAATATTTTTCTATAAACAATGTATCCTAACTTTTCTATCAATTCCTTTTATTTGAAGTATTAAGCTTTGATACCGCGATTATTCCACGAACTGACGTTTCGTCGTAAAAGCCATTTTCCTAATTTTCCTGCCATTTTTGTTTTTTCAGATTTGTGGTCATCTTGATTGATGTTTCACCAATGCGTCATTCTTGTTTGCATTAAAAACAATAAATATTACACAATGACCTATTTAGGGTTGCAGCAATATCTGTTTGACTCCTTTTTACCTTTCATCGTGGGGTTTGAAGCGATTTTGGCATCTTACTTAGAAGGAAGGTACTTTGTAAAGTTGCATACATGTCAAACGTTTGAAATTGCTTTAGCATGAAAGTTTATCTAAGATTTGAACCTTCAGGATATTTTATGTGCATTGTTATTTTATTATTCTTGTGAGGAAATTATTCAATTTCTTTCAAAAATGCAAGGGAGGTGAATTATTACAAAATACGTGCAAGTTAAAGCAATTTGTTTCCTTTCAAATCTTAAAAATGTTCTTTTTTTATTCGTATTATACCGTACATTTTATGAAACAGACATATCGTAGAACTTATGGGTACTTATTTTTTTTAAAAAGTACTTATTTAATCTGTATATAATTTTTACTGAAAATAACAAAAATAAAATTTAGCAAAATGTGTTTAAAATTGATTGAAATTTCACACAAGTATATTAAGCAACAGTATAGTTTCGAAGATCTACAGAACTATTTGTCCCATAAAAATATTTGTCTGAACAGTCTGATATAGGACACAATATTTGCTTTAATATTCAAGGAAAAAAGGAAATGTAAAATATATTTTTTAATGGTGATTTGATATGAGAATCTAAAAAATTTGGATTCGCAATTACTGTTTAACAATTTTTTTAAAGTATAATTTGAATTTTTTAAAAAAAGGAAAGGCTCTAAATGGGTTTTGTTTTATTTTCGAGTGAAAGTTTCTCAAAAATATCCAAGACAGAAAAATTTTAAAATAAAGGAAGATAGAATACACAATACATGTATGTTTTCAATTCTTTCTACATAATATATATAAATTAAAGTAGGCAATTTACAAGCCATTCATTTATAGTTCATATTAACATAACTTTTATTTTATTTTTTGGTATGAGATTAAAAATATAACTACCATACACAGAATTCTAAAAATGTATTCTAAACACTAGAAAGCAAATACGTTATACCTGTAGCTATAAGTTTATATAACGCACATAAAAAATGTGCAAAAACAATTTTAAATAAAGAAGTTAATTTTTTTGAAGATTTATTTATTTTTTTAACAATATATATATATATATATATATATATACACTGGTGTCCGAAAGTTAAGTATAATAGATAATTATGTGAATAAAGAAAGAACTGTAAATCAAAATGACGGGAAATGTGATATGCTAGTGTACAATGGTTAGAAATAAGGAAGCAAATCAAAAGAATGATAATAATTAATTAAATTATCCAAAGTAGCAGTTTGAAAGAAAACTGAGCATAGCAAGGATTCACACTTTAAAGAAAAAATGAAAGAAAACATAAAATAAAATACTGATGATGCAGTTTAATAAGGCTTGTGGTCGCCTTTGACAGCCAGACACGCTGCACAGCGATTTGCCATACTTGCTATGAGGTGATGAATAAGTTGTGGACTCAAACGGTTCTAAGCTTCTCGGAGAGCTCTCTTCAGTTCTGTAACGGAGCTTGGTGGGTACGAAAGGGCTGCAATTTGTCTCCCGAGCATATCCAATACGTGCTCGATAGGATTTAAATCAGGGGAGTTCGCAGGCCACGACATGCGCTGGATGCTTTCCGTTTCAAAGAAGTCATCAATCATCACCGCTCGGTGACATGGCGAATTATCATTATGAAGTGAGGACCGGCAGCACCTCGAAACAAGCGAACATAGGCTCAAGAACTTCGTCTCTGTATCTTTGAGCAGTTACAGACCCTGTGTCCAAGAAATGGAGGTCTGTGCGGTCGTCCATCATGATGCCTGCCCCATACCCTTGATGGAAAATGATGTATTTCCGTTATGTTTCTTGGTTCAAAACGTGTTCCACGTTCTCTCCATATCGTTACCTGCCCAAAATCACTACTCACATTGGCCCACTCTCCCACACTCCAATGTTGAAGCTTCAAACCTCCAGTTCAAACGAGCTCATTTATGCGTAGAAGTGAGGGGAATGCAAACTGCTGGTCTTCTGGCATACAGGCCAGTATGATTGAGTCTCCTGTAAACAGTTTATCTCGAAATTCGTATTGTTGTGGTGACTGTGAGCGCAGAACCCAGTGCTCTGGCAGTACTGCCCGTCTGACGTCGAGCACTTATTACCAGATATCGGTCTTGGCGAGGGGTTGTGACTCTCGGTTGACCTGATACTGGTTGTCGGGTAACATCTCCCGTTCTTTGAAATCTCTGCCACAGTCTTGAGATCACAGACTGGTCCCCTTTCAGAATTCGAGACATTTCAATTTGTGATCGTTAGGATTCCAGCATTCCAACGATTCTTCCTTTAGTAAACATGTGCAATTGGCGTCTTTGTGCCATCATTCACCTTGTTTGATTTTAACAACGTTCTTTCGCACAGCAGTTGCACGAAACTTGTCTGAACTGACTATGCTGCGTGAATCGGTCTATCCGCGTTCCATCATGCGCCGGTGTTTCGCGCAGGACGTAGTTCACTGAAAAGTTTTGCATAAACCCAATGTTTCTTCTTCCTCCAATTAATATCCGCAAGAAATCTGGAATAATTTTACGAATATTTACTCCATGTTTTTCGCATTTTACTATTTATGCTTAACTTTTGGACACCAGTGTATATATAGTATTTAAGAAAGATGATGTTTAAATATTTTGCCTTTTGAAAATTATATTGATTTTTCTAAAGAAGTTAAATATAAGAGTGTATGTTTTAAAACTATTTATTTTATGCTTAGACTGTTTAAACTTAGCTATATTATTTACAAATTAATGTCTAATGTACAGTGGTGACTTTTTCCCTTAAAGTAAATAATTACCGTAAAACTTTAATAAATGACATTGAATTCTAAAATAGAGATAAAAAATTCTTTTTTTCTTCATACACTTAATAAGAAAATTTAAAACTACCACAAGCTTAAAATTTAGCCTCAAAAATTAGTAGCAGATAATGAGGGTTTCTTGGGCAAACTGTTCCGTCACCCATGTTGTTATTATTCGAGAAATATAGCTTTTTGTTGAGGCATTACGCTATTATATCATGATTAAAAATATTAGTTTATCCCTAAAGCTTCAAGAATGTGAACAAATTCTTAATAATTACCAAATAAATCCCAAAAAAGGATTGCTTTGAAAATTAAAACTCCTACTAATTATAACCTGTCCCACTTTTCCACTTGAGCTCAACCCAACCACTTTTCCCGACTTAATTGCGAAGTTCTTGCTTTTTCTCTCGATCAGATTTCTAAGATTAGACTTTTGCCATGAAAACACCTAACAGGAGTTCTTTCCGAAAACAAATCCAGCCGCTTCGATATCAGAGAGCAAATACCAATAAACGCAGCATTTCCAACCGTATATACGAGGGAAAACAACTGCAATGTATCAACGTCGCCGTTGTTTCTCTAGAGCTTGAAACAAGATAGAAAACATTTCGAAATAAATCGGATGACCGTTTAAAGTTGTTTCCGAGAAAACGAATGAGCAAATAGTGCGTGTGTGTAGAGATGTACTCGGTAAAAGGAGATTTTCTTTTTGCTTTTCGAAGTGGAATTCTCACTCGCATTTCGTATTTTCTAAAAGAGAACAAAATAAAGCGAAAATGATTTGCAGATGCTCAAGTCCGTTAAAGAGCGAAGAGCAATTTGGCTAGTTTCGGTAAGATCAACAAGATTTTCAGCGACTGTAAAATGTGTAATTTAAAAAGACGGTAATAATATATATTCTCAATGCAATGGTTGAAATATATTTATTTCTGAGAGCAAACACAGAAAGATTTCATCGAATCTGCCTTGTGTTTATTTAATCTGTAAAAGTACTTTTAAATCTTTTGGAAAATCACGTTTAAGATATGTAAAGAATGGGATTTTAAAGAGAATGGAAAGAATTTTGAAAACAGTATTTTAAAAACACTAACAATGAATCCCGGAAGATGTTATAGCACGCAAAATATAAAGACATGTTTTAACAAAATTATATTTTTAATAATTCATTAAAAAATCAATTTTTGAATGAAAGATAAATTCACACACTTGAACGAGTTTCTCATCTTGGGGACAAAACTTCCTCTTATTGTTGATTTAATGCAATGATTTTGAGGAATATTTCCAATAAATTATTTGAGCTTCAATCCTACCTAGGCTTTTATTTTTCAATTGGATTGTAAGACTTCTTTCTAAAATATTTAGTCAAGCTATTAAAATAAAATTATTGTCTTCTTAACTAGAGCTTGACTATTTTAATGCTTTAGATAAAAGACGTTTCATTGAAGTATAAATAAAATATTCTAACCAAGAAAAAATAAAATTATTTGTCTAATTGATATATAGAGAAATAATGAATTATTAAAATTTAAGTGAATATCTTACCGGGAGAGATATTCACTTAAGAGAGGGCTTATAAAGCTTCACATACAAGTAATCATGACTTAATACAAAATTAAAAGACTATGAAAATGTTTTCACAAACCCGATTGTTTATACATATCAACTCGTTGTACATTTTTCCAAAATTAGGTTTGGTCATCTTATAATTGTGAAAGTATTATATTTGCCCCTTTTGTCAATAAAACGAATTCAAATTTTTGCATTATAAAATAAGATTTAATTTATGTATTTAAGGTTTTCGATTTAAATAACCTTTCCCAAAATTGACATGTTAAGTTCAAACTATTTTGCATTTTTTATTTTATATTGTATTCACACCTTTCATTCGAATATTTGCTAGTTGTAGAAAAAGTTATGTAACGAAGTGCTATGGGAATCATATGCACTCGAACCTGCAAAATATGTATTAGAGTTAGCAAATTTTCAAACAAATCAAAGCTCGGAACTTCAATTTAGGGTGTTTTCTAAGTGATTTATAATTTGCTTTAAAACTGATTATTATTTTGAAGAGATGTAAAATGCATCAAAATTCGCAAGACAGAGAGATTTATTAAAGATGCATAGAATAGCTGGTAGTGTTAAAATTGATATTTGTGTTGAAATTGTATAGAGAAAATTTTTCATCAGTTATTCTTGAGAATTTTAACACAACACACTGCATTTTAATATACTCTTTTCTGTATATTTTATTATTTATATTACAGCTCTATTCCGTAATTTTGCAGAAGAGACAAGATGCACAACATAGTTATAGATTAATAATATATATGTTTATTCATAAACAGTTTGTGATACCTGTCGGTTCCTGCTTGTCTCTAAACCCCCTTGTCTACCTGTAAACCCGGCTAGGTGTGTGGGAGAAACTAAATGATCATCAAGCATGATTTAAATCTAACTAATTTATTGTTACCAAAATAACAATCAGACACAATAACAATCTAATTAAGGTAGGTGAGTAAATAGTAGAGCGCTGAGGTGAGTTTATATAACAAGAAGATAGAACTACGGACCTTCAACTGAATCTAAGACAGCTTTAATCCGCTCAAATATAACTACGTCGCACCCTAATAAGCTAACTTCTAACTAATCAAGCTCACAATACCTGTACTTTTTATGCATCAGATCCTACACTGGAAATTTGCAGGTGATCTTTATCAGGCTTAATCAATGTTGTTTTATCCACGCTCTGTAATCTTTTTCCTGGACAATTCCAAGACCTCTTACTAATCTCACTATCTCATTCACTCTTCAACTAACAAACTAATTCTCAGACTCTACACTAACTCCTACTTGCGAACTCTAACGTGTCAACTCACAAACTCGCAAAAACAGTATTTATATAATATACTTCATTTATATAATCACGCTTTCTTGTTCGGCGAAAGTTGGTTGAATTGAAATTATTTTTCCCCAGAATAGTCCCCAAGGTGTTAGTATAGTCGCGGATAGAACCGTCACAAGTTTTAAATGAACTAATTAATTTATGCTTAGTTAAATATTTCAAAGTACGTTATATTATTATTTAAGAATTTCACTTGATACTTTCAATAAATGTGCTAAAAAGGAAGCGTCGGTGTCTACTAAATGGTAAACATCACCTACATACATAAAATTTAAGATTCTAAAACATTTGTGTTAACTGTTTTCGGTATCATTTCTGAAATTTTCTTATATTATTGAAAGGCGCAGTGCACACAATATTATTTTTAATCAATTCAAGCATCATCTTTGACTATTTACATTATTATTATTATTATTGTTATATCTATTTCGGTATTAATAAAATGAAACATATCTCTTGAAACTTTCTGTGTTTCTGAAAAACAGAATCTCTTGGATTTTTTCTGAATACTTTTTTAGCAAATCCTTGAGTATAAGATAAAAATATTCCAAATGAAAATATGTTTGGTGTTGGTGGATCGCATTTTAAGTGTAGGAAAGTTAATTATCAAGCAAGTTCGTTTAAAATAAATCGTTATTTATAATGGAGCAGTAATTACAGCGGCATTAATTAACAATTAAAATTAACACACAAAACCCTCCCCCCCCACACACGTAAAATATATAATAGCACGAACTGAAAGTTCCCATAGCAACACAACTCCGAATGGAACAATACCGCACTCATTCACTAAATTGTGAAATTCATTATCAAGTTTTAAAATAACTAATAATGCTTCTTCGAACCGTCCTTTATTAGGCTAGCCATGGCTTCGCTCTAGAACTTACTCAAAATTATTTTTCCCTGAACTTGTCTGGATTTTTCCAAAAATATTTATTTTTGTCTCTATGTTTTTAAACTTGTTGACCACACAAATTTGGTCCTAAAAACAATCTTTCTGCCTGTTGTACTCTTTCGGCAGAGAAGCAAACATAACCAAAAGTACGCGCAAGGATATCGAAAAAAACTATTTCGATATGTAGAATCATGCTGGTTAAATAAATATTTAAAGCCTAAAATTAGATATGAATGTAAAATATACGAAATTAAAATTGAAACTATATGAAAATGAAATAAAGAGACGTAATAATTACCGATGATGATAAAATTCAAAATTAAATATATCCGCACTTTTAAAAATAACTATTTATATTCAATTGAAATTCTAGGTATTATATTACTATTTAAAATTGTGTATATACAAGAATATTTTTTTAAAAAAAAAATATTTTTCTGTGTCAAGTAAAGGCATACGAATTCCTCAATTTCATAATGCTCAGCTCTTTTATTTATGTTAAATTTTACTTAAATACTTTTAAATACTCTTCATGAAAAATGTTTCAATGAAATATATGATGTGTCACTCGTGTACTTAAATGCACTTCACAATAAAACACTCAACATTTAAAATCATGATTCTAAATATTTTGTGGGTCTATTCCTGAAAAGTTTATATATACATGGAAACTAGAAAACACAAGTTTTTCTGAATCTTCATTTTCATTGAATCTTATATAGATATACTTAATTTCATTAAAAATATCAAGAATTGGAAAACACATGAAAAAGTTGTTAAGCTCATTTTACAGATTCTTTAATAGTTCTTAATATTTAACATATGTTTTCTCAACCTATGCTTTGAAATTACAAAAAAATGTAAAGGCAAGACAAAAGAATAAATTAATTTTAGTTATTATTTAAGCATAAAATTTAATTAAAACTATTTTAAATATGTACTTGGGAAAAAAGTGAAGTTTTTCAAATTCCATAAAAATTGGGCGTATAATGGAAAATACGCCAAAAACGTAAGGGACGCCGAGTATAGAAAATTATAGCTTTAAAAATAAAATAAAAAAAGATGAATATAGAAAAATTAGACTTCTACATGGATTGAAATACTGTTTATTTAAAAGAAATGACATATACATATATAATGGACTTAAAGGATTGTAAAAATAGAAGCATACTATTTTTTAAAAAGCCAATGATAATACCTTGAATAAATGACTTAAAGGTTTGGAATTATTACATACGTACATTTCGAATTTCTGTGTTAAAAAAAAAGATGTGTGTTATATGGCGGATATACGTAAACATTTTTAAAAAATGCTGCTTGAAATATATTTACGATAAGCAGTAACTTTATGCCAACTACATTAGTTTAAATAACAACAAACTGAAAATTGAACACACACTGAAGGTAAGACTATGCAATTCTGATATATAATAAATTGAATAAAAAAAAAGATAAACACAGACATTGACAAAGTTCCACCATCGTACTATATTTAAAAATCATAAATAAATCTAAAAATATTTTCTTCTTTAATTTCATCAATTAACTGTCAAACTGATCATTTGCATAAGGTCTGAATAGTTATAATGAAAAAGTTAAAATTAAATATTAAAGTTAAATTTGTGTTTTTCTGTGTACGCAAAAAATACAATTTAATTTCTAATAAAATTGATATATTTAAGTCGTTTTAAGCGATCAATAAAAGATATACTCTTATTAATCAATTAAATGTCATCCAAATGGTTTCAATAGTTTCTATAATGGCTTACAAACAGCTTTTCCAAGAGAAATGAGACCAACAACTAAACTCATCTTGACTAATGAAGATTATCTACACAGAATGTGCGTATCTTCTCTTTTTAACTCCCCCATAGATAAACGATTCAACCCACGATTGTTTCTTCATTCCTCTTCATTGAGGGGTGGATTTAAAGCTGGACAGTCTCATTTACAGGCGGAAATGAGTCCGAGCCTAAAGTAATGAAAGGTGGAAGCGAGTCTCCAGTGTTGCAATGCATCAACAATGAAGAGTCGCTTCAATGAGTCCGTCTAGCGCATCTATAGTGGCGCATTATCGGAGGATTCGACCACTGAAAACACACCTGCGTCCGCGCTAAGTTTGCGTTTTTGCAGCCTCTTTCCAGAATCGACATACTTTTCACGGGGGATTTCTTCTCTGTGAAGTTGTACTGGAAAAAAGAGATTTTATTTTTATCTTTTTAAGAGGTAAAAAAGAAACGCTGCTAGTGAGGAAGATTGCTTGGGAAAGTTGTTATTGGATTGAGCTTTTGGTTTTGAAACAATATTCTTGCTTTAAAGAAAATTGGTTTTGATAAAGGTTAAACTGATTTTAAAAAAAAAAAAAGAAATATACTTATAATGAATGGTAGGGACTAGAGCTGGTGTGTTTACTATTATTTATCCGTAGAGTCTTATCACAAGGGTTAGTTAAGTGTAAATTTTCAATTCTGTATTTCATTCATTTTCTTCATGATTAATTGCTATAATAAATAATGCTATTAGTTTGTTAAATGGTTAAAATGCAATTGCTTAGTTGAATGTATACTTGAATTATAACTCAAAACAACACGAGAGCTAACGGTGACAGACCTCGTAAATTTAAATCATGGTAAAATGATGAGGAACAAACCTGAGCTTATGCCCTACTCTCTAAACTTCCACACATTGACAACACAATGACATTGAGTCTTAACAGATTTAAAGTGCTTTAACCATTTCTATTTGTGAGTATTTAGTGGCACTAAAAAAGGCCGCGATAGCCTAGTGGTAAGAAATACAGATTATGTGGCTGGCATGTCACGAGTTCGAGCCAAGTACCACTTCCACCGTGCAGGGGAAACAGATGCACTTTAAATATGTCGAGCCTCCAAAGTCCTCACGCTTGTGTAGTGTGGAAGTTAGGGGAAGGGGATGCCTACTCAGGTGACTATGGTTCAAAACTACTAGATCTGTTGTCAAAAGCATTCGTGCAGCAGAATAATGTGACGTTAATATTCCCTCACTCACTTAAGGGCAGTACGACTCAAACCCACGAAAAAAAACCCTAGCTACTAATGCGGCGCTCCCTTTAACTACTCTAAAAATTCACATAAGTTAACTTGCATAATACCCAGGTTCGCTTATTCAAACTTTTAGTCCGCATTACAAGTGAGTTAATCTATTCTAACCCAATTCAAAGATAACGCAACTCCAAATAAACTTTGCCAGATTAAAATTAAATTAATTTAGCTTATTGCATTACTAGATTACACGATTACATTACAAATTTAAGTTTTAAATTAAACACAAATAAGAATAAGAATTAAGGAAACATTGAATAAGAATTATGTCACTTATGTGTAACGGAAGTAGATTGATGGGGCTGCGGAGACGACCAGAATCACGCGTCTGGGAGTTTTCTACATGGGTGATTCTAAAAAAAAGATAGAAAGAGATCTCGAAAACTGTCACGCGTTGCCTTTTAAGGGAGGACCAATTTCCCAACTTTGTGCTTACACGCACTATTTGACAAAACTCCCCATTAGTCAGTCCCCAGGTGCAAAGTTACAATTTCAATTAAATTTATGCGGTTGTTCAACCTTGAGTG
This sequence comes from Trichonephila clavata, assembly GCA_019973975.1. Lineage (NCBI taxonomy): Eukaryota > Metazoa > Arthropoda > Arachnida > Araneae > Nephilidae > Trichonephila > Trichonephila clavata. Next base: position 93,071 of record BMAO01036795.1, read on the forward strand.
CCAGGGACTGCACCCCAGTTTAAAGAATTTCAACAACATCCTGTAAACAAGGGGAACACACAAATTTACGAATGACTTGGGACCATCCCCATTACTAGCCTCCCATCACTACCAATGTTACCACTATGCCAGCCTGGCTATTGCGACCACGTCATAATTATTAGTGTAATTACAGAAATGTAGTGGTCATGGTGGCAGGCACTTATTTGTCTTTGTTAAAGCCGAGTCTTGGGTTTAATTCTCGACTCCCATAAAAACACTTCGTATTGTGACACTGCGGCATGTTAAAACGGACAAGGATTTCAGTCATCGCGTAAGGGTGATGGGCAAGTTAGAAGAAAGAGGTACCAGCATGGATGATGTACGCGTCATTTTAGAGTATTTAAACGAAATAATGCGAGTCACCAATATCACTCTTGTTGCTTCCGAGAGTGACTGTAAAGAACAATTAATCAAATAACGTCGCTAACTATTTCATGCTCTGAATTTTTGACAAAAATAATGCAAAAAATTATAAATATTTTAGGTAAACCTCACAAAAAAGATAACTACTGAGCACAAACTGATACATATTAATAATGTCAAGCACTTTTCAAATAAAGGGTATCCAATTTTTTAAAAATGTTTGGTACATATTTTATACCACCACGCTTCAAACAGCATGATAGTTCTGGAAACATTATTTCTTCTTCCCTAGGTACAATGGAATTTTGCAGACAAAACACGGCCATTCTTTTACAGATGGAAAATAAATAAATTCACTTCTTCATCTTATATACTGTTATTCATCCTATATATTAAAACATCTTCAAATTTTCCTAATCTAATGTTTTAAGCTTAATTTTATAGTTTAGTCCTAATTTAACTGTTAATTTTAGTTTTAAATTGTGAATTCGATGCATTGTTTTATTTTACCTATCTTTTATTTAATCGACGTATATAATACATGTATTAGTTGTATTTGTTTTTTCCTAAGAAACGTGTGGAATTTCATTCATGACACTTGTATATTTTTGTATATACTATTATTTAAGAAATGTTATTATTGATTTTAAAAAAAGTAACTTATAATAATCACGTCCATCTGTGGAAAACAAATAAGTGGAATGCATTTGGTATTTGTAAAGAAGATGGCCCTCAATACCGCAGTGGTACATTTTTTTGACTCTCATATTTTCATACTAGCAAAATACACATGTGAATTACTTATTATTAAAATGTTGACTTATTCAGTTACACAATATATACCTGATATATATTGTATAACTCACCTGATTTGTATCAAATATCACAAGAATCACAAGCACACGTTTTCGTTTACACTTAAAAATACACAACGCAGTCACTTTCAAAAACTTGCCACTCAAAAGACTCACAGCTGATCAAAAAATGAACTACCGCATAAACCCATTGCATACAATTAATTATCTTCTGACATCTGTTGGAAATTCCAGTGACTGCTAGGAGTTAACCTCTAAGGTAGTTCAGAGAATGTACCATCTAGCATCAAATTTTGAGAGATTCAAACAAGTGGTACGTTTTATAAACCACCTCGCAATAAACGAATAAGAATTGGTGGTACAATATATGTACCGCTAAGCATGTGAGAGTTAATATAATACTTTAATAAATTTCTGAATTTTCCAAAGTGATTTTGATGTACATAAACATAGACAAAATTAAATAATGGATGTTAGATAAAAATTTTCATTTTCAATTTTTAGCCTTAAATTACGTAAAATTGCTTTAAATTTATAGATTGTTTATTAATTGGAAAAAATATTGCTTATATATCCTCTCACTTATATTAAATATCCACCTTTTCATTCAAAGATAAACGCATTATTGTATGAAAATCTCTAGTTGTGTGAAAACTGTTTCCACACATTTTCACAAAACATTTACTGTATATAACACATCTCAATAAGTTTTAAAATAAAACATTTAAAATTTCTTACTACCATTTTAAATATTCATAAAATTATAATATTGAACGAATGTGCTTCTCTCTGCAAATATGCTGTATCGGTTGGTGAAAGTTAATTAATTATAAGCTTAAACTACACATAAATTGTTAATTCTATGTTTAATTGCTCATGATTTAACTTTAAAAAGAATGCTAATTTACCATTTTGAGAACATTCTTTAAATCTCATAAAGCCATAATTTGCTTAATTCGTCGTCTGAGATTGCAGTTCAAAAATATAATAATTAGATTTATGCATGAAATGCCCTTCGAAAGTGCTTACTTATAAGAAATATATTGCAAAAAATTGGTAACATTTAGATATTATTTGCTTTTGAGTAAACGAAAAAAATACAGCATTTTTGAAAATTGTTCAACTAATAATAATTTTGTATGAGAAAAAAAAACTAACAATATTACAAATTAATTTTTAATTATAAAGTTAAGTTCACAAAAAATTACTGGTAAATATAATATGTTTCAGAAATGTGAAATATCCATGAAATATAATTTATGGTGTTTTGGTCCTCCATATGCAGGTAATTTTACACAATATATTGTTATTCAGCATTTTTCAAAATATAAGAAATTACATATATTGTTCCAAGCAATAGGTTTCCATATTTAGTCCATGCCTATGCGTTATACATTAAATATCTTAAATTATATTGGAATATGTTTTACTTCAGTTTAGTCTGAAGAGTTTCTTTTTTATATGTTCCTACAATAAGGTTGAAAAAAATGTAAACATTTATTTGGCTTCGTAAATTTTATTACGCTTTAAAAGCATTTTTTTTCCGTATGCATAGCTTACAGCTTTTCTTACATATCAACAAAACTCATGTCAATCCTACCATCATTTTCATCCTGTTATAACATCCAAAAAACGTACCAATCATATTTCTCATTTTCAATGCCAGTGCGATGAATGAGAATAAATCATTCAACTACCAAAATGAAACATTTCTTACTTTTATATAATACCATGGTAAAATATGAAAATATATAGATCCAACGAAAAGTAAAGGTTTGTTTTGAAGTTTTGGATCAAGTCCACATTTTCAATTTATATCTCAGATCTTCCATCTACTGGAGATCCATGTAATTGCGACTGAGTAGAATACGCTTCATAACCAGTTCCCTGATATTGAGCCGTTTCGTTCGTCACAGTTCGTTTCAAAAGCAATATGTTCTAATGGCGTCCATATTTCATGTGCTTCGGAGTCGGCTCTGGAGTCCCATTTTTCTTGTCATCAATGGAATATGCTTAATAACAGATTCTCGATAACTGCCGATATGGATTCCACACAGCTATTGCAACTGTGTTATTATTATTATTAGTTTGTTCGGATTTAGTTCAGGGAGAAACAGAAGAAGAAAATATTTGTTTAATACTTCAAGAATGTTTGATGAGAATGAAAAAAAATCTTTTCCCGTGATTTATATGGTTATATGTTTGTATTTTTCTATACAATGTAATAAAATGAATAAGTTTTGCGATAGATGTTCTTAGGAGTTCATAGAAATCTTCTCTTAGAATTTTGCAGCATTTCAATACAAATATTCAGCATTGCTACATGGCGTACAATAACTTAGGTATACAATGATTTATTATGTACTTCTATCAAACTGAGTTCAGTTCTTGACATAAATGAATTATTACTTCCAAATAATTTCCCCTGTTAACTATAAAGAATGATATTGAAAGCAGAAGCAACCTAAAATCGGCAATACATGAAAAAAAATAAAAATAAAAAAAAAAAATTCACAAAAAATTCCATAGAATTGGTTTAAAAAGGAAAACTTATGTTAGAAATTGCTCAAAAATACTTCATTAACTCAAAGTTATATGCATATCCTAATCGTTACAGTGGAAAGTATAATAGCACTTATACAATATTGTATGAATGTCTAGCCACTATGTTACATTAAATGACTAGCAATTACCCTTTCTCTTCTCTGGAAATCTAATGATTTTGTATGGCTGTAAATTATTTCTTAAAATGATTGATATATAAATCCTAGCATTAAACTTTTAGACTTATTCAAAAACTTTCCTATAGATTCCGTCTCTTGATTTAAAAAATACAAGTTTTGAATTTCCAAAATAGAAGTACATTTATGTTATATGTTCCCTAAACATTCCCCACCAGGAGTCGATTTTCCCAAAACCCATTCTTAAAGGATCTCTCCTTAACAAAAGAAGCATGCCTTCTAAATTTTAAGTCTGCAGATCTATTGGCTCAAAAGGGAAATCCGTTAACCTATAACACCGTCAATCTCAATTCTCGTGGGTGTTGATTTTCACAAAGCCGCTCTTAGTATCTGATCATGTTTTATATATATATATATATATATCGTTTACATCAATATTATACCCTGATAATTGTGTTGTTATTAAATGCCCTCCTGGTCCAAATAACAAGATCAGATCCACGATACCATGTCGCTCTTATAGTTTCGCAAGTCCATTCTCACCTTCGCTCTATATATGCCTTACAGGGACGCGGTACAGTCAATGGCATGAGTAGGAGAAGTAGGACAGGAAAAAAAAGCAAGATGAAAAAGTAATTACTCTGTCGACGAATTTCGAGTTCTTGATGTGAACACAATGCAACCTGGTCAATGTAGTGTGCTTGGATCTTGCACCTACCGTCTGTATAGACAGATCAGGACGATTTTCAGCATACCAATCATGTACGGGAGAGACTCTCCTAATAGTAAGCCGTTCCGTTAATTGTGTGTTGATGAGAATATCGTTACTATATGTAGCTTTCGGCATTCCTCGTGGAAATGTCAAACTAAAGGAATGCTGGAAACAAAAAAATACTTGTGTTTGCTAGACTCTAAAAAATCACGGAGAATACAATTGAAACGCACAAAATATAATACCAAGCTTCCTTCCTATAAAATCCCGAAGAGATGTGCGAGCAAGCCAAACTAAATATCGTAGAGATTTGACAAGGAATGGGGGAAACTTCAATAAAAGACGAAAACCAGCCCACTAACTCTCTAAGGCCCTGTTTACATGCAAACCCACAAATTGCCCGTGCATTGGGGCTGGGGAGTAAAGTCGGATTTTACAGGTATTTCTTGTCCAGCCCGTTTATATGAGAATATGGTGATTGGCTGATAAATTCACGTGACTACACAATGGTTATCGCAAAAAAAAGAAACTAATAAAAGTTAACTGTATCAAAAGTCATCCTTATGGCAACCACATCACCAAACAATAAAAATATCGAGGTAACTATATTGTGCTATGTTATCTCCCATCTTGGCGAACATAAACAGCAACTCTGCACGTTCCACTCCTATATCAAATTAGCACCAACAAGGTCCCGTTTCAAAGATTTTATTTTGCTACGAATTTGTTAAACTATTCTAGCGTAATTAATTTTTTAAAACTTTGTCTGAAACTTTTTATAGACTTCCGAATCCCGGACAGTTCCATCATATCTTTGCTGTATTTCTTGATTTCTTCAGACGTGTTAGTTAAAGTTCTTATTTATTCAGTGGACCAACATGCAGAATCGATAACAGCAGCCATATTTGAATAAATTAATCTCGGTCGCAATGCATCTTGGGAAAATTTGAAAACTAACTTGATTTTCTCTGAATTTACCCTGCTCCAAAGCGAGTACAAAAATCAAACCGGTAAAATACCAGCTCGTCGTGTAAACGGGTCTAGAGCGGATGAATGGCGATATTTTGCCGTCAATTTTCGTCTATGTAAACAGTGATTTTGTAAAGGACACAATTTGAAATACAACTTAAGTTGTGACCTCATAGCTTTTTAAAAATAGAAAATTGTTCATACCAATCCTGGTGTGTGCTTTGATATTCAAAAAATTAAAACTTGTGAAAGACTTAACGTAATTAATTTTTACCTCCATTTATTGCATGAAATTGAAGTAATCATCTGTATCACATAATCGTTAGCCTTTTATATTGTATCAGTATATGCATATGAATTTGTGAATAACATTATTTTATAGTTTTTCCTTTCTGTTTTCAACCTACACTTGCATAGATGTTGAGAAGCTAAGCGATTTAGATTGCCATGTGTGAGGAAGTCAACACCTAGCATCATCGAATAACACATGATACCTTTACGCCAACCACAAGAGTTACCGACCAACCACCAGGGATGTAATTAATAAAATCTATAATATACTTATTCGAGATAATCATTATATTTTATTTCAGCATGCTTAGGAAAAAATATGCTAAAAACAAATTAGCATTAGAATTTACCGTAAGCACGAAATATAATGATTTCTCAAATGTATCAAATATCAATATAATGTGAAATAGCATAAAAGCCGATAGATAGCTTTCATTGAAAATAATTTATGCATTAATGTTCATTATTCCAGCTATTATAAATTGTCTAAGGAACGTAGAGTAACCCAGTATTAAAAAGCTATTAAATTCGTCTTTATTCGTCTTAAACTAACTACTGACGCCTTGGTAACTCAAAAACTCTTAGAAAGTGCCACAAAATCTGGCGTAATTCTTTTTCTATATCTTTAAAAGGGAAAATCACAAATTGGATTAGTATGTCCGAAAAAGACATTGAAAGATTCCAGTAAATGAAACCACTCATCTTAGAAAAGGAGAGAAAGCGATTGTTTCCAAATTGCTTCCTTGAACGCGATTCCATTTTTTTCCTTCGTGTTCAAAACCATTAATATATCATTTAGAAAAGAAAAATGAATGATTCTTCTTAATATCGGAATAACGTGATGTGATTATATACTTCGCATCAAATGCTTCGCTCCTCGATACGTATTTGCAACTTTCTCTTTTTTTTATTTCCCCTTTAACTTTTCTCTTTACAAGTCTAAGTAATTTGAAGTTTTATTACTGCCTGAAGAGAAAGTAGAAAAGAAAGGGAAGAAAAACATAAAAGTTTAGGGGGAAAAAACAAGATCGAAAGATGTAAAACATGCATTTTCACTTGTGTCTAATAATCGTATTCATCTTCATTTTTATCCCAACTTCTATGCTGCTATTATTCTTGAAGTATGCGTGCCGCTCGCAAATGATATTCCCTTTCATTCCAGCAGTAAATGTAAGGAACGAATAATAAATTGAGCTCTTGCCTTTCAGCCTTGGAAGAAAACTATCAGTTTTAGAAAAATAAAGAAGAGAAGGGGGAATTATATACTTTTTTTTACCAATCTAATTCTGAACGCTTTTTTCTTTTTTGTTTCCGACACAGTTGCATATATCAAAAAGAAGTGCTTTTTTCCCCTCCTTTCGCACATTAAAATTCAAATGTAGAAAGCAAGTAAATGTGCTAGTTTAATTCATGATATTATTTTGAATAATTTTCCAAATATATACGTAATGACGAAAAAACAGAAGTCGTTGTGTACTTCAGTTCGACATACATGACAATAAATAATTAGGGTATATGTATATAAAATTCATTTTTTGTTTTAAAAAATGTATTTATGCACGGTTTGTACCATGTAGTAAATCTTTAATGTTATAAAAAAGTGGTTGCCAAGGATGTGTGTATGTATATATTTTTAATTATTATAGTACTTACAAAAAATTACAATATGTTCCTGGTTTGAATTTGTTAAACTATTGCAAAAAGAAACTATTGAAAAATATGGATAGAAGCTATTGAAAAGTACATACCGAAAATTTCCCTATAAAAATTCATGTTTTATAGCATAACAGTTCAAAAATGCAAATCATGAAAAAGCAGAATATCGTTTATCAATATTCTAATGTAATATTTTATTACACGCATAAACATTTAAATTTACAACTATGTAACTGCTCCCTAATTTCAAGGAATGAGGATAAAAAAAAATGTAAATATCACTTGTGATACTCAATAGTCATGATAAAATTACAGCGTAAGATATTTTCAAAGTCTAATCAATATTGTGATAAAGCATATCTTAAGATAAGTTGCTTTTGAAAAAAAAAATCCCCTTTCCAATACATAGGTTATGATTATATATATGAATGGTTTCTTTGTCTATAAAAATATAACGAAACTGAAATATAGTTAATTCATTGCGAAAAATGCATGCATTGCTTGGGAATTTATATTGAACTTTGTTAACACTCATTGTGTATGTGAGACGAATTTGACAATCTTTCATGATATAGTATAAGGTATTCGTGTCACACACGCACACACAAACACAATGCAAACGCGCACGCACACAGCAATTAATTTTAAAGTATGTATTAAGCTAACAGCACTATCAGTGAATACTTAACACTTTGATGCTGTTGTAATTTAAATTAATTTAAAAGATTATAAAGTGAATTGTACACAAGACTAAATTGATAGATGTAATTAATGAAAAATCCTTAATAATTAAAAGTGTGTTTAAATTTATTCTGCATTAAGCGAGAGCTATTAGTTATGTACTTCAAATGCTAAGATTCAGAAGATTGGTAAGTGTTAAAGTAACTAAAAATGCTAAAAAAATATAATATAAATTAAGGATAATGTAATTTTTTGTTCACTCTATTTTTTTAAATATGAAATATATGAAACATCAAGTTATATAATTTCGAATATTTGAGAGATGTACATTAACTCTATTGGGATTTTGGAACAGTAAAGTTGTGTTTAACATTTCGTTCGGCAGGCAAATCTCTCAGATGCATAATGAAATTAATTTCGGTGTCGAACGTTTTTGTTGTAATTTGTTATTTTGTTTGAGCATAATTTGCCCACCCCCGCACACACGATGAGCGGGAACGTGTCCTTCCATCTTCTATCTGTCTTTTATCACTCGGGGTTCAGTGCTAAGGACAAGGTCAACTGCTTCATATTTTAGGCGGCAGGGGCCCTTGAATCTGACAGATGCCCAAGTACTTAATTTTTAACATCTTTCCAATATTTCGTTAGTTTTTTTAGTGTTTCTGTTTCGTAGAGTGAAATCTTCTGTTTTATACACACACAAAAAACCCTCGAAACAAGTATTTTGCAACATCTTTAAGATGTTTTTTTTTTTTTTGCTAGAAATTGAAATTCACCTAAGAGATGTCGCGAGAAGGTGGACCTGACAGTAACATTCACATGCCTTGTTCATAACGACTCAGGATTAAAGAAATTTTTCATGTACAACGCCATGTTGTAGACAAAGAACCAACATCAAGGACATAGAATAAGAAGAGCAATTTTTCCTTTGTCAAGAGACCAAGAAAGAGGGCTATCAAAATTTTATTGAGTAAAATGAGAAAATTTAATGTTCCTTGAGTAAGTGAGGGAATATTACCGTCTACATCTACATGAGACTTTTAGCGACGGATCTCGTAATTTTGAACCACAGTCAAGTGACGAAGACGTCCCCTCTCCTAACTAACACTCCTAACTAAAGGGAGAAAGTTTGGGCTCCCCATTTTTTAACGCAAATCGCTCCGCTACACGCGGGCCTTCAGCGGCACTAGGCTCGAACTCATGACCTGCCTGCTACGAGTCCGTTACTTTGATCACTATTCTACAGTGGCCACTTCATGTGTGTCTTGAACATTTTAAGAAGACTTGTGAAGCCTATCTATAGAACGATGGATCTCAATATATAGGTAGTGATGACATTGTTAAATAACCTTTAACTTGATGCTTTTTTTAAATTAAAATTTCTGGTTATATCATAAGTATTATATTACGACGTGTGTAATATATTTATATATACCGAAGTATAAGTTTGTACCAAAAATCATTTATTTAAAAGTGTTTTCAGGTTTAAGTACATATTTTTGACGTTTTTTTTTATATACGTATAGTTTTCTTCATAGAGATGACTAATAAAAAAATTTTCATTTTTCTTATGTTTTTTTTTTAATTTTAATATATGAGTTTATACTTAAAACTACTCTTTACTTTTTTGGACAACGTTCCTGTTTTTCTTTACCTCTACTTTAAGACCTCCAAGCTCATTTGCTTATCATTTAAGCCCTAACGACCATCGAACACTTTGGTGCAACAAGTAGATATGTTCTTCCATCCATTATGTATTAATTACATCAGTAACAATCCATTATTTCGATACAAATGGGTAATACTCTACACAAATAATACAAAAATTACGATGTTCAGAAACAAACACTGCACCTTATGTCAATATTTTAGGTATAACATTACACTGAGGTCAAATTTCACCAATAAAAGGATTAAATAATCTTCAAACGTAAGTATGAGGTGATGCATCTGAGAGATGCCGCGCGCCTATGGGTTGAACTTCTTGAAGCGCGCCCAGTGGTAGATTAAATGACCACTTCATACTATTATATCTTCTTTTTTTATTTTTGTTTTTCGTAGCTATATCAATTTTAAAGATATTATTCTTATTCTTTTCATTTTTGCTTTTTTTACTGATGAATTTTTATATTTTCTTTTCTTTTATGGGTGTGTTTAGGCACACATAACTGTCGAGGTGTTGTTAAAGCCGGATTACTAATGTGAAGGCTGCTTTATAGAGGACGACATGATACTCGTTATTCTGGAGGCTTGAAGAATCCGATAGTTGTTTTAAAAGTGTCCGAGGTAATTAAATGGAGTTGGAGCGTCTTGAGGCGTCTTAGAGCGTCAGTGGGTGTCTCCTCTTTTGGTGTCTCATTAAAGGAGAGATATGTCCCGCTTTTCAAAGCAACACGAAACGCAAAATCATATCCGTTTGGATGTAGTCGGAATAACTGTTCAGTCATTGGTCTTTTCCACCCCTCATGCGATGAACTTTGAAATTGGAGATTGGCATGAGAACGACATAGATCACTTGTTTGTATGCTGGATGAAGGGAGATAAAGGTTGTCTTGTTTCAGAACATAAGCGTCTGATTGTCCGGTCTTTGGTACTTTCCCACGCGATTGTCATTAGTTCCCTAAAAGGAAATTTATCCTTTGGTGGTAACTGCCGCAAGTGTTAAGATAAATTTATCATCAAAAGTAGTTGCTATCATACTTCAGTAGGAATGCTATCGGTATACTCAGCAAGTTTTTATATAAATAAAAAATATGCATTTAGGAAAATAAAAAGGCTATGTTTAGTTAATTATTTCAGTATCCAAGCATGTTCCCAAAACTAAAAAAATAGGTTTTCCTTCATATGAAGTCATTCAAGCCACATACATTTTTTACGATTTTTTAAATCTTTATATATACGTCGTTTAACTTCTGTAACAATATTTCAAAACATTATTGAATCACAGTGTTTAATAAAATAATCATAGCGTATAATTAGATGGCTATGTAATAAAAAAGGTAATAGACAGATGATAAATTTAATAATATTTTGTTAACAAATATTTTAAGTATTAAATTTAAAAGTTTTTTTATAAGATAAATGAACGTCAAATGTTACTAATTTTAAAATTGTAATTTATATTGTCCTAAGCTATAACAAAAGTATCAAATCCAAAATTAAAAAAGATTATGTATACTCGTACGACATTGTATTTGCTCTTCATTAATGATATTTCACCTCGATAAAAGAATTATAAAATGTAGAATCTGTTCATGCAAAAATTGTCTTAAATTTCCTAATGAAGTAGTTTAAAAAATGTTGTTCCGATCTGGTATCGAATAAAAACTTGATAATGAATACGAATTTTTAGCAATATTACACAAATAGTTTATTTTTTTACCAAGCTATCTAAGAAAAAAAAATATTTAAAAACAAATATATATAATTTTTCCTTGCCACCTAAAATTTAAATTAATAAAAAATTCAGCTTTTAATTTTTGTATTAATGCTTTTATACTTCTATATACATACATATAGACATATATATACACTATCTACCAATAAGTAATTGGGCACATGTGATAAAAGAGATAAACAAAGCTTATTCGTATTCAATGTATGATATTCGTATTCAACTTCCATTTGTCTGTAATTCCTACTTTAATTTTAACGAATGAAAAGATAAGAATAATCAAAGCAAATGTGATATATTCCGAACCATTCGAATTCTATGCTTTCCTTATGTCGCGAATGAAAATATTATATTTAAATTTATCAAGGTGCAAATTGCTTAATTATTGTAATTAGAATCATCAAACATGCGTTCACAAGCACAATTATAAATAAATATATAATTGATTTCAAAAATAATCTAAAATTAACTTGTTGAACTAAGGAAACTAAAATGTATGCATTACATAATTTACCATCGAAAACATTTTATAAGCCCTAATTGAAGTAAACCTAATGAGTTTCAAAACCTAATTTTCATTATTAATTTATATTTTACTGAATAATTTAAATAAATTTAACTGCTGATAGTTAGTGTAACGCATCAACAGCTTTCTTTTACTAATTATCCTTAAAACTATTTAATGAAAATCATTATGTTTTTCTATTAAGTATAATACATTGATAATTATTTTTATGGAAAATATAATAAGGGATTTCAAACTAAATATCCAAGCTAACTTCTTTACGAAATGAGACTTGAAAATACTTGAAAACAATACTTTTTCGGTAACAATGAATCAAAAATTTCTTTTAACTACGACAAACAAAATGTATGTTAATATAAAATCACTCGAATATTTTACTTTAACAAATAATTTGAACATGAAAGAATCTTTGTATTTAATAGTGAACTCTGAGCTTCCACTATGTACCATCTTAGCTTCAAGGTAATGCTTCTTACAAATAGGAAATGAATAAGTAAATGTTAAGCTCAAATTTGTCAGCTCAACGAGATTTGATTACAGCCATGATGGATTGATTCATTATTTAGAAATCTATTCTTAGAATATGATTAATGCTGAAATTGCGTGACATGTGAATTCCCAGTCTAATAATTCAAAATATATTCAGAACAGTCATTCAGTATAACATACTATTTACTCATGTTTCGTTTTTTTAAAATCTTACATCAAAAAGTCCTTAAGTTTTTCTTAAAACCTGTGTGCATATATTCTTAATGTGATCTATTAAAATGGTTTTGAAAATTTTTTATAATATTTATTCGTAGAATTACAAGTTTTCTTTTACTATTTTCTTTTGACAATTTTTGTAGCAAGACTAATGATTAAGTTTTACTATAAATTTAATCAAAAAGCCACGGCATTTATTCTTTAAAACACACTAAATGGTGAGATATAATGTTTGTATACTTTTATCAAATATTTTTCCTGCTTACTTAAATATGTGTGGCAATAGTAAGAAATTTACTTCATTTTATCATCTGAAGAATAAATACGTTTTTTTAAATGAAAGAAGGATTTTCATATTTTTCTGATTTCTTAAAATGTCGAGTTTTATTGAGCAATAACATGCATCACATGGTTTCCCGCAATGAAATTTCTATTACATGCTACAAACCTATTGGAAATACTTTAAAAAGCTACTAGAGACGACTTCATATAGTGCACTATAAGCCAGCGTTTCTAAAACTGTGGAGCGTGCCCCCCCTTTGGGGCGTAATAACTCTACGAGAGGGGCGCGAGCATATTAAAAAATACGAAACAAAAGATTATTTAAAAAAATATCAATGTACTAAAAATAAAAAAAAAATACATTTTGCCACAATAAAAAATAAAATTAACATTTGTCCTGATATAAGAATTCACTTATAAATGTATCAGTACTGTGCAATGTATTTTATAATTAATTTAACAATACTAAGTTAAGAACAAGTTTAATAATTGCCAATGATACTCATGTGGGCTTGTTATATATAAAATTATATACAACAATTATTACACTTATCTTCATCATTTGTATGCTTTATAATTGTTTTCTTAACTGCAGATTAAAAGTTAAAAGATTCGCTCCACAATGCTACCATTTTTCACATAGGCGAGCTTATGTGATGCATTGGAGGGGGGGGGATAAATAAGGAAATCTTCTGAAGTAACTAAATCCTTCGTAAGCATTGTCAAGGTCAATTTATTGCATTCCAAAGCCTTCGGAATACTTTTATGGATAGCAGTGTACAGAAGTGATTATACTTCGGAAATATGTATATATACGTCCGGGGCAATTAACACGTTGACTGATCGAGACGTTTACGTACGCAGGTGGCATTTAACAAAAAATCGTTTTGCAGCTTTAGTGTCAAAATATGGTATTATTGTAAATTCAATACATTGTTATTTATATACATAAAGTGTTGGCGCGATTAAAATTAGGGTTGAATATTGAGTCGCCAATATCGAAAGTTTGAGAAGCACTGTTTCAAGCAGTTTATAATAGCATAGCACGACTTTAACAGTACCACAGCAATAGTACTACTATAACAATATAACAACTGCAGTACTGCTATAACAGTACTATAGCCACAATATACTACTATAACAATAGTACTCAAATCCCCCTCAAAAATCAAGGGCAATGTTAATTTCCATTGATTGGTATAGTGTTTGTACATTATGAACCTCTATCAATGGGCAACATGGTCTTTAAAGATTATTATTTGAGTCTTTTGTACCGTTTGAAAATGTATGTGGAAAATGATCCATTTTTTGGTTACATTACTTATGGGGTTTGCATAACGACGACTTGCCATCTCACAACGCTTATTATTCGTGCTCTTTTTGACAAAATGTACGATAACACAGGGCTCCATATTCACTGATATGAAACCGTTTGGGCCACTTTTTGTCTTCCATTTTAAGTGTATGGATGCAATACGTGCGAATTTCATACGAATCTCAAAGATTTTAGAAAAGCTACCTTAAGGCAGACTTTGGACTCTGTAAGAAATGTAGGTATAACAGAACTGAAGTTGGAAGAGATATTTCTTAAGGAGATACATAAATTTTGACTAATATGACAAAAAAAAAATATATAACTGTAGATCAATCGAACACTTTATTTTAGAATATCTGGAATTAGTATATTTATTTATAAGTGATAATGCTAATTGAAATTGAATCTTTAACGTAACTGACAAACTTAAAATAAGTAAGATTAAATTATAATAATGATGCATACATGTATTGGATTTAAAATTATGTGTTACAGTTAAGGAATACCACATCTTTTAAAAAGAAATCCCATTCACAAATCAAATTTTGGAGAAAAACTTACATATACACCCATAAGGATTCTAATAAATTAATCATATGAAATATGTTTCATATATGTCTATATATTATAGATGGAAGAACATAAAGTGTAGTTTTTAACTAGATGTAACAATAACAAGTTGAACCTTAGAAAAATGATGTATATTTCCAGATATTTAGAAATATATTTCTGCGTCTATGCAATAGATTGCGAGAAAACTAATGAAAGTCAGGATAATAAATTACGGCACATGGTACCAAATTATCAGAGTATTTACAGACGGAATTTAGGACCATCTATCCTACATTCAATTATGATTTTACAAAAATAGTAGTTGAAAATAAAGGAAAAAAGTAAAACTGTTTCAACCATATCAAACATCGCTATATAGTTTTACCCACAAATTCAATATCCTAATTTAATCATCAAATAAAATAGATGTTTAATGGGATTTTACATTGATACAGATATCGTCGTTTTGTGCGCCTTTTGACAAACTCGAAATAAGTTTCTTTTTTTTTAAACATACATTATTAAATGGTGGGGAATTTTATTGCTCTATAGTTTAAAATACTTAAAGAAATGAGGACTTGTAAGCAGTCAAATGTTTTGTGTGTGTGTGTGTGTGTGTGTGCATAAGGCAAGTAATAAAAAATATATATTTTACGTTACGAAACTATATGAAACATCTAAATTATTAATAAAATTGTACAAATATATCTAGATAAAAAAAATTCCATTGAAACTGTGATTAAAAGAATATAAGTTTTTTTGCTCTAAAAATTTTTTTACACAAAGAAATTATTTTCATTACTTATGCTGAAACTTTTCCTTTCCTTCTAAATGAAATTTGATTGACATGAAAGTTTCAACAATTTATTAGATAAAAGAATAATTAATTAAACTTTTAAACTGCCTAATTTCTATTTCTTCAAAGTAGAAATACATTAATAAGATTAGATGAAACTATGATTGCCTAAACATATAAATTACACAGCAAAGTATATAGATACTAATTTGGCTGCAACCTTCACTACTTTTTCATTTCAAATAAATGATTAAACTCGCAAAATATTAAAAAGAAAAATGTGCTATGATATTATTTTAGATATACTTTTTGTAAAATAATATATAATATTTTATTTATGATCTTCCTTTTAGTAGAACATATTTTATAGCTTAGTCTGTCCCTCATATTGTTTTGCTGTAAGAATTAATTTTTAGTTTAACAAGAGCATTTTTGTAGTAATGTACTATATTATTTATATTTTTTATATCGATTTATTGTATTTAGTAATTGTTTTTGTGACTGTAATTTGGAAGAAAATATTTGTTTCAAAATGAAAAATAACAAGATTCTTACCATGGTATTTATATATACGATACCTTACGATAAATTCATACCTGAATAAGGTTTCTTCGTACTTAAAATGAATTAGATCATCCCTCATTTGTTTTGTATGAAAAATAAGATAATTATTTTGAGGTGTCTTGCATCATGGAAATAGTTGTCATTTCGGTATCAGCATATGCATAACCAGTATACCATTCTCTATTTATACATTCTGAATAATCAATTTTTAAGCTCATCAGAAAGCAAATTTAGAACTCCACAAATTTAATTTGAATGGATGAGATAAAGCATGGAAACTTTTTTTTCCTATCAAAGACTTATAATGCAAAAAAGTGCTAATAATGCAAAATGGGTTAAATTTAGTATAATGTATACAATTTTACCGTATTATTTTAATGTTGAAGTACAGATTTTTCCATCATCAAATAATTTATTTTATTTCAAGTCGCCTTTGCCTATTATCTTCTTTTATGTAAAAATATAAAAGTGTGAAAATAAAATAAAGAAATATATTCAAACTACGCTTAAAAGAGCCTCTTTTCGTGAAAGAGAACGAATAATTTTATTTCTACGAGGCTCCCTACAAGCGAATTCGATACAATCTTACGGCACGGAGAAAAGCGCATTCATTCGACTTAATGCCAAGTGGAATATGATGCCAATATAAACTTTTATTACGGGAACCATGGTGGTTCATTCTTCATGCGTAAATATTCAAGTTTAGAGTTTTGAGAATTAGAATACTTCACACTTGACTGGTTTAGATAATTCATAAATTCTCCCCAAAACTGTGAAACACGAGTCCTTCCAGTAGCATTTAGAATTCCACTTGTTAAGTCATAGATTTTGTCAATAATTCTCTTCCTTAGTATTCCTTTATGTATTATTTCTTGAATATATTTGCTGCACATGTATATTAATAAAAGGAAGAATTCGTGTATTTTTATGGACGAAGTTGAAAGAACAAAAAGACTAGATGCACGAAATTTGATAAACACGGAAGTTATGGGTGATGATAATGAGCAATTTGAGTAAAATGATATGCTTCATATTTGCTTTCGAGATTTTTAAATTTTAATATTGGATCAAATTTAGTTTTAGCATAGGTTGAGGTCTAGCTTTTAAAAGAAACACTACAGGATCTAGCGCTATCTGAGATATTGAATTGTTTTTTTCAAAAAAAAATATTTCTAATGTGCAAAATAGTTAGTCTACATCAGGGATGGTGGGTTAACCCAAATGGGGACCTCGTGGGACGTTTCAAGAGAACATTTATAATCCCGCGGTTCGCATATAAAAATATATATCTTTATATTAGATTTGGACTTATATTACAAACATTTATTGGAGGGAAATTTAAAAACAAAGTGGCTAATTTTTATTCTTTTCACTGTTTTTGATGTATAGAAATATAATATAATAATGCAATGATCAAATAATGTTTAATTTGTTTAATAAGCGAGATATTTGTTTCTCCTCCCCTTCACTTAGTTTTTGCAAGTCGATCTCCATGTGTGTATTTACTCATCGAAATTGATATTGCAGGTTTTTGTCCGTTAAGTTAAAGCGCGATTAGGATACATTTTTCATTTTCAAAAAAAAAAAGTTTCGCAGTAACAGAAGTAACGTGAAAAAATAGAAACAGTTAATGTATTTGTTAAAAAAAAACTATATTGCACAAAATTGCCGTATTTTTTTAAATTATATTTTATTTCGTGTTATAAATGCACCCCTGGTATTCAACCCAAAAATTTGATATTGAAATGTCATTTAGAATATTTCATTGAAAAGGATTCGATTCCTAGATTAAATATTTTGTAAAAGTCTTTCTAGTGAGATATGTTTTAATCTAAACAAAACAGTCATCTTGCGTCATGAAAAGTGAATATTTGATACTTCAAAAAATGAGGAAATATAAAAAAGTTTATTGAATAAAAATTTTTAAATACACAAGGATTCGATATTACGATTCGACTAAAATAGCAATGATTGTGGTTTTTAAACCTTAGCGTTGGTGAGAAAGCAAACATTTATATCGCACTATTTAGCTAATAAAGTGATTTTGATGATGGGCCGCATAATTTTGATTCATTGTCAAGTGACAAAGATGAAACCTGAGCTGGCACTCCATCTCCTAACTTCCACAACACACCAATGGGAGGACGTTCAATTTGCGTAAACAAAAAGGCAAGTTAAAGAAGGATCTAAATAAGCAACATGTTGTAAAGGTAATTTGATAGTACAGTTTTTTCATTTCTATTTCAAAATTTTTTAAAAAAATTCTAAAAAAGTGAAATAAGATGATTTCTAAACCATGTTGAAATTTTTCGAATCTCAAAAAGTTCAACTTTTTGTTACTTTCAGAAAAAAATGTATTGATATAATTTGTAACAGTTTTGTCAGTTAAAATCACTAATATGTGGCTAATATTTGGTGAATTTCAACACATTTTTGTTTTCTCCTCAAAATATACAAGGGAACTATTACAATTCATTGTAAATCTTTCAATTGATCAGTTGATCTTTAGCGATAAATCTTAGTTATAGGATTAATACGTAAATAACAGAATTATATTTAAAAATAATTTCATCTATCTGAAGTTTAAAATGGCCATGGTAACCAACTGGTCAAGGGGCCAGTTCAGGTGTCGTCCTCGTCACTTGATCATGGTCCAAAATTACTAGGTCCGTCGCCAAAAGCTCTCATGCACAACTGAATAGCATGACGTTAATATTCACTCACTCACACGCAGTTTAATATATCATGCCAAACCCTTATGACAATTCAAAGAATGCATTTGAAACCATCAGTCAAAAAATATTGAATTATCACAAAACTGACCTTTGTTAATTAAGATTCTTATTTGAACTGTGCATTTCTCTGATAAAATATCAAAAACTAAAAACCATTTTTAAATATGAGCTTATATTTTTAAAACTAGCCTAATTTAAATCTGAGAAACATATGGATTAAAAATGAGAAAGACATCGATTTACAATAATTGTTTTCGATATCCAAATTATATTGATGATGCCGGCTGGACGGCGTAATTCCTATGTCGCTAGCCTTGTACGCCCAAAATTACGGCTTCGACCTTGGCTCAAGTTGATGGATTTTCTTGATGCACAGAAGAAAGTTACAACAACCATATGGTATGATTATGCGGCATGTAAAAGGTCCATTGAAG
The DNA here is from genome assembly GCA_019973975.1 of Trichonephila clavata. Classification (NCBI taxonomy): domain Eukaryota; kingdom Metazoa; phylum Arthropoda; class Arachnida; order Araneae; family Nephilidae; genus Trichonephila; species Trichonephila clavata. Next base: position 112,584 of record BMAO01036795.1, read on the forward strand.
CCCCTGTTTGTCTTAGGTGCCCACGGCAAAGAAAAACTCCCAAGAACAATATCGCAATGTCTAAGTTCAGATGCCTCAATCTGGAGAGGAAACTGGGCAACAAAATTACATTGTGGTAATTGGTATTCAACCTACATGGTGCCACACTTAAAATAAATACCATCTCCCTGGGACTGTACTAGGTCTGCAATGGTAAGACACCAATCCTAAGCCCAATTTAATATAAAACACTTATACTGATAATAATCATCAATGTAAATCATCAATGCATGTAAATTTCTAGAACATCAATAGATCGTAGAGTGGCCGCAGTAGCCTAGTGGCCTTGATTCAGGATTAGTGATCGGCGTACTATGAAATCCACCCTAGTGTTACTGAAGACTCATCTTGTAGAAGGGCTGATGCACGTTCAATCTGTCGAGTCTCAATTTTTAGAGGGGTATAATAGTTTGGAGACGGCTCTAACCACCTCAAATGTCACCCTCTTCAGTTGATCATGGTTCAAATCCCCAATAGCTCTCGTGTTGCATTCGATTGCGAAACATTAAATATTGCACAATTCATTCATGCCCATTGGAGCCCAAGAGAATATCTTCGATAACGAGAAAGCTGATGAACTTGCCAAATAATCCAGAGCTTGCCGCCAATCATCTAACATCACAACCCTTAACGACGCTAATGCAGTTGCCAGCCGAAGACTAAACAACAATAATTTTAAATATTCCATCCAAGTATTAAATAGTTACTACGAAAGCCATTGCTCATACTGCCCTAATAACATAATCAACACATATCCTCAAATGCCCACCAATTCAAGCCAGGCTTTCCAAGATCATCCCAAAAGATTTGATCTTCTCTAATAAAGCTGTTGAGGTTACCGAAGCTGTCTTCGACAGATTTAAAGCTTTTTTTTTAATTAATTTTTTTTTATCAATCTGCAGATCATGGACACACCAACAACAACAATTAACACTAAATAAATAACAGGTTGTTGACTGGGAACATGATCACAGATTCTATTCTTATGTTTCGCTTGGAAATTAAAATAATATATTAGTTATATTTTTAAGATACGAATTCAATAACATTTAGCTAATCCGGAGTTGAAAGTTTAAATAAAAAACGATTATGGTATTATTTTACATTATCGAATCCTAGTTTAATATATTTCTAACGTTATTTACTACTTAACGATATTAATTCATGGAATTTTTTAAATTTTTTTTTCTTATCTACTTTACGTATATCGTTGAAACTGAACATGTTCTAAAGTTCAAACGATTGTTCATCAAATATTGTGCTACTTCTCTTACTATAATCTATTTTATGTTGTTTTAAAATAAATATTATTGAATGTGAGCGAATGTATATTAACGTCGCACTATTCAGCTATATCTTCTGGCAATGGACCTTCTTTTGAACCATGGTCAAGAGACAAGGACGACAGCTGAACTGGAACCCCTGTATTAACTTTTATATCACACCAACATCAGGAAGTTTGAGCCTCGGTATATTTAACGTGTATCGGCCCCCTCCTCACAGCTAGTCTGCAGAGGTTCTGGGCTCGATCTTATGACATGTAGCCACGAGCCTGCTACATTCATCACTCGGCTACCACTGCCCCATAGATATTTGAAAGCTGCGTTTTCATATTAGTTTTTCACTGCAACCATTAACTACAATTGTTTGTTTTGAAAACAAAAATTAAGCTTTACACTTGTTTTAAAGTATGTACGTGTAAAGCTATCTATAATTAAAAAAAACTATTGCTTCAAAATTCTTGTGATAACTATACCAATAGTCTTCATTCTTGATGTTTAAAATTGGGAAGAATTGGAAAATTTGGTAAGGACTTAATTTTGATTGAAGAAATATAAGAACAACGCCTACAGTTTCTGTAACCTCTTTTACTTCTGGTAAAAAATCAGAAAACTCGGGTGAAGTTTATCATCATGTTAACACTTCAAATTCTTCATTGAAATTATACTATAAACATTGAAAAACATGGCTTCTTTTCAAATGATCTGGTAACTTAGATTCCCAGTGCTTTCTTACTGGAGTAGTAGAGTCCTTCTTCTCTACAATATAGCTTGAATCCTTTGGAGGGACTTTCCGCAGGGCCTATTCCCACTTCAACTTAAGTTTAAAGTTAAGTTTAATGACGGCATTAAGAAAATTTTGCCTCTAGCCATCTTAGACATTTAACATTGGAGGCAATATAGCCCCACTTCAAGGATTTATCCTGCTCTAGACTTAAATGATTATTTACAAGGGAAGATTAAAAATATTAATGAAGCTCTCAACAATGTTATATGGTCAAGAGTGCCGAAATCAGTTTTCATTCAATAACAGTCTCTGAAAGTTGGTGTATACGATGCATTATTGCATTCAATAATGTGAACTTTATCAAGAGTAATATGTTTTGACATCTGGGGACTAAAATCGTGCTGATTATTGCAAAGCTACAAAAATTATTAGATGTAAAAGAATAAATCTGAAAAGACTTTTTCATGATGTGGATGTCATGGACAAATTTAGTTATCAGCTGCTTTGCCCTGCAGAAAGGTAAGTTTTAACTTTAAATGCTTTTTTCTCAGTTTGTTTTTTAGTACTTAATGTATCTTATCTGAAGAACTATTCTAGATAGAAGCAAACCCTGAACAGATAAATATTCCCAGATAAAGAGTGCTTAACATAACATTTCTCTCTTTTTTTTTCAAATTTTTAGTTAGAAAAAAATGTATTGTCTTATAAAAGCCAAAAAAGGCATTTTTTAACAAGTTTGCATACTTTTTTTTTCTAAAATAGATTTTAAAAATCCAAATGTATATACATATAAAATCAGTTTAAAGAGTTTTTTCTCAACTCTACAAAAAGTTTCATCCTTATATTTACAATAGTTTTTGAGAAAAGGTACATTGGAAATGAGAAATTTAACTTGACGGTCTATTGGAGCTCTTCGGAATACCTTAAACATGTCTTCAGACCAACAGATGGTTCTTTATATTTTGTTATTTTTATATACAAATAGGTACATATAAATAACAGACATATTGATATTAGATAATATTGCTTACCCAATACTTCGAGGTAAGTAATCCGTTTCTTCATGGGCACTGTATTGATTTGGCACATATACTGGCCTCTGTCAGATTCTTCGACGCTTGCAATGGCTAGGTTCCAATTTTGGCGATTCTTGTGGTCCAAAGTAATGCGATAATTTCGGGTAATAATGTGAGTGTGGATACTCAGGATAGTCTGGCTCTCTACTCGGATCCAAGCTACCTATTGGAAAAAAGAGGACTATGATAAAAAAACACATTTATCTCTTTTCAAATACATAGCTTATTGCTGAAAAAAACTATAAAACAGGGTTCTCTCGCTTTTAGGTTCTTGTTATATTCTAGAAACCTTTACTAACTAAGCAATTTTACATATTTTTTTTATTTATTGTATGAGAGATACTTATAAAGGATTGATATACACAAGCCTATTTAAATCTTATATTTCCCACAGCAGTAAAATGATAGTTCTAAAGAATCTATTAATGAGGAGATACCAGAATCATCTGTACATGAATTTTTCCACTAGTATTGTTTTAAAGAATTTGGTACAGTAATGCCTTGGCATACGCTACTCCGACTTACGCGAATCCTGATAGACCCAGTTCTATCAGAAGATCTATTGAAGGTTTGTAATTTGAAATACCTCAGTTTAATTGAAAAGGGTTTATAAAATTTATAAAATACATACTCCAACGAAGAACGTACTTTTTGAAAATAAAAACAAGGAATAAAAAAGTATTATCATGCTGTGAGGAAATTTTGTGAAACAGGTCTTTCAGCCGGCAGATTACTTTGTAGGATTTTATAAAATCTTCTACATTAAAATAACTTCAGTTGCGACTTCGTATTTGTCTTTTTTAAGAATTAATTAATAATTCTTTTTTTCAGAATTATTACGTTCTTTCGTTGTTGCCAAATAAAAATAATTTATATGCAAAATCATACCACACTTATAAGCGAATTCGACTTACCGGGTTCTAATTCAATCCCACCTATCGCATAAGTTCTGGGTATTACTGTACTTAAGCTATAAGTACAAACCATTCCATGCATATAGTAAAAATATTTTCAAGGGACAGGAAGGGAAAAAAGCATATGAAATTTTTCTATAGCTACAGACCAATTTTCAAACATTGATTTTTAATCGGTATGCAGAAATAAGATTTTTATTGAGTTCTTTTCATGATGTACATTTGTGTGAACTTTGTTACTGCATTACAGGAAGTAATTATTCATTTTTTATTAAATAAAAATAAAAAAACAACATATCAAATTATACTATAAATATTAAAGGTCATTTACCTGAAAACTAATTTTAATTTTTTTAAGTAAGTATATTACTTGCATTGTATGAATAAGCTGGCTCACATTATTTTAATTAATATATAAAACATGTTAGAGTACACACACACACACATATATATATATATATATATATATATATATATATATTATTTTCATACACATTTGAGTAAGGGGATAATTAATACTCGATCATATTTCTTCCAAAAAGTGTTTTTGGGGTATCGCTCTTGACCAAATTTGGCATCTGCAGTATTAATCAACAAAAGCAGTATTTCTTTAAAGTAAATTATTTTTTTAACTTATTTTAAATTAAATTATTGTAAAGGATAATATGACTGGGAAGAGTAGGAATAATAAAATACGTGATTCACTATTTAATTATGTCTTTCATGAATAAACACTAAGATTTTTCATGAGGATTACAAAATAGGGGAAACTAAGAGCCACGCTCTCTATTTTTATACTTTGCTTGTATAGACTTACTTAATTTACTATGAGCCAACAACATCGTCGCATATTTATTCAACTTAAAAATCTACTTATTATACACTTTATTGCATTTGATTTAATGTGATTGAAAAAGACAGAAATCTGTGAAAGAGCATGTAAATTTCAATGTAAATAAGTACGTATGTGTTGGGTGACGTGTTGCAAACCTTTAAAATTTAATCAAACTCTCGAATTTTTAAGGTATCTGGCAACCCTAAAATTGTAAATTTTGTCAAAAATTTACAATTTTTTTATGATTTTAATTAATAGGTCATCTTACTAGCTTAAAAAATTTAAAGTTTATTATTTTCCGTTCACTAGAACAAAAACAACAAGTGTTTTAGTAAAAGCAGATGATATTACTTTAAGCAAGATGTCATACTTTTAATCCCGTTTCACTCGAAATGTGTTTTTTAATGCTCAAATAGGGACAGTGATTGCTAAAAAAAAATTTGGAAACAATTAACTGAAATTTTTTATGTATTTTCTGTATAATAGTAAAAATGTTTTAACCTTTAGATTTATCAATTAGTGTTTTTTTCAAAATTTATAATCCCTTATGTAATTATAATCACAGTTATTTTACAAAATTTAAAGTCCCTTATGTTAGTATAATCACTGTTTTATTACAAAATTTGAAGTCCCTTATGTTAATATATATTCCCTGTTTCTTTAAAATATTTATTTTAATAACTAAGATAAAGTGCTCTAGTTTTTGTGAAACATAAAATATCTCTGATCCTGAAGGTCATTTCAAAAATGAATAACATAAAAATACATCAGAATTGGAAAATCTCTTTAGATGCTTTTGGTACACACAGAATGGGCCCCGTTTGTTTTATTTTTTCCCCATTTTAATAGTAATAGTTATTTTTCTCTTCTTAATTTTAGCACATTTCAATTAAAATGTAACAAACAAATCTAAAAACCACAAAAAAATCATCGTTTTCGGTCCACTATTAGCATCTGGAAATAAGTTCAACATGCTTTCTGCTTTGGAGTTTTGACCACCGTGGTTATCAAAATCATAATATTTGTATTATAAAATAAATTCGCATTGAATAAAACTTTTAAAGAATGACTGAATGAGAAAATGTATTATACTTTCAAAATAGTGTTTTCAAACTGGAAGAAAAGTTTTAAAAAAATACAAGATAAACTTCTTTTACTTCTTTTAATCTCTGTCCTGAATGAAATAAAATATTCTCAGATATCTCTAGAGAACACATTTGTTTTGTTGTACGAAAGTATATTTTTCTAAATGGTGAAGATAGCTAGATAAACAAAAAATAAACCAAAATGAAAAATAAAATATATATGTGTATACAGTAAGAGAAAGTTATTATACCCGGAAGAAATTCAAAGGAAATTTAAAATATCTCATTCAAATATTTTTCCACCATTGATAGAAATTCCATCTGTTTTATTCATGAAGGTTTTCAAAAATGTCCATAATAAATTGCCGGGTGGAAAACTATGAACAAGAGCTAAATGTTCAGCTGCTTTAGCCTTATATTACTATAAAAATAAATTTCTTTTTAGGAAGAAAACTAATCTCAAGTAGTAATCTGGAATTAACAAAACTTTTTTTAAAAATAAAATAATGTTAAATTAGATGTGTAAATTTATTTAAATAAAAAATGCAAGAACCGAAGCATTCTTTTTTCGCAACGACTTTAAAATGAAGTACAATTTTTTTAAATAAAGTAGTTATTTCTAAAATAAAAACTGCTAATAGTTTTTCTCCATTTAATTATTTAAAAAGTTCAATTTCCTTACAAAATATTTACTTACCATTTATTGACAGCAAATGTACTGGAAATGAGCCCATTTTACGCTAGCTATCAATGAGATAGATCGCTAGCTTTCCTTCTTAAAAGTAACTCTGAGTTTTATTTATGGTTATTAAAGAGTTTTTAATTGTCACTACCTTAGGGAAGAAACATGCATTTTAAATACCAGGAAGTGATAATTAAACTACAGCAAACGGGTGAACGGAATGCAACGGAATTTTGTATATGGGCTATACGCAAGATGCGCTCACGGAATTTTGAGAAAAAAACCAATTTAGTTCCAAAATGACCACCAAAGGGCACATTTTCGAGAAAAACATGATATTAACACAATAAACGACGTAATACAGACACAATATTAACGATCCAGAACAAGATCACGAGTAATAAAACGCAAAACCGGGAAAAATTGTCAGTTGTAGAAGAAAAATGTCAAAATTTGCTTGCTTGGAAAGAAGAGGAAGCTTTATGCAAAACAAGAGTATACAACTTTTGCAGACCTTGTAAAGTCTTCGTGCTAATGACGATCTCTTTAGTTGAACGTGCGTTGTTGGTGAAGATGTTTTACGCGAAAGCAGCGATAATGCTTCTCTCAGCAGCAGTTTGGAAATTTTATCGTAGTACGAACCTACGAAGTGAAACAAGGTCTACTAAAGGTATCCGGGCAATGATTAAGAGATTTGAAGAGACAGGGAAATGAGGAGTTCAACATGCAAGAGGCCGTAAACGTATTACGCTGGTACTTGTTGATGCCGCCAAGACCACTGTTTACCCCTAGTCACAGACATTAGAATTTGGGGGCAGTAGCGCTTGTACAGTTTCGCGACTGACAGGCTATTCTTACAGCACCGTCCGAAAAGTTCTTAGAAATGCAATGCACTATTTATCATTTAAGATCCGCCATACCCAGGAGCTGTTTGATAGGGACAAGCTTCACACGACGTCTCTCATTTACTGTCAGTTTTCTCAAAAGAATGATTAGTGATCGGTCATGGTTTTGGAATGTTTTATGGAGTGAAGAGGGCCCTTTCTATATACCTCAATGTGACAGTCTACAAACATAATTGCCACATTTGGGCTAAGGAAAATTTGCGGATCCACACTGAAATTTTCCTACCGTCTCCAAAGGTCTGTGTCTAGTGTAGATTCACGGTGACATTCATTCTTAGGCCATTTTTCTTTAAATAAATTAGAGAAGGTAAGCCAGTCACATGTTCCGTTATGGGCCGTCGGTACTATGACATTCTGCAGACGTTTGTTGTGCCGTAGTTACAGCCAATGCGAATCCTTACATCGACCATTTTCATGCAGGATGATGCGCCTCCATATATCCATGGGTCAGTGAAGATTGCCAGAGGAACGTGTTATTAGTTGCTCCCATCCTAATCCATGGTCACGACGTTCGCCGGATCTTACTCCGAGAGATTTCTGGTAATGGGACTAGTTTAAAAGAATTGGTATATGTTGGAGGTGCTGTGACGTTGAATGAATTATAGAACTCCATAACACCTCATGTGCGAAGCCTCACCCCTGACCAGTTACGACCTTCTGTTGAACACACTATCCATCATCTTCAAATATTTTCAAGTGGTTAGGGATACTCACTTGGAGCGCTTTTCCCGGCATCTCCCTGGATATGATTGACAATTGTTCCTCTTGTGCAATTTCTCTCTAATCAGTTCTTGCTTCAGTAATCTGAACTGATTTTATTACTCCCTCACCTTTACTTAATGCGTTTCGACAACAAGGTGATATGAAATTTGTCGATAAATGTTAATATGGTTTCTGTATTCAATTTGGTTGTTTGTTGAGTTAAATTTTTTGAAAAAGTGCCTTCTTATAGACAAATTCCGGGAGAGCATTTCATGTGTATATAAATATATAGCCCATTTACAAAATTCCTTTGCATTCCGCTCATCAGTTTGTGTTGTAGGATGCAGTTTATACGGGAAGTTTATTTAAAATTGGCTGTGTGGTATACAAATACTACACTCATGTCCATAAATCAAGGATAATGAAGCTCAGGCAAACAAAGAGACACAATCAAAACAAATTTGACTTATTTGTAGAGTCTATTTATTAAACAAAAGGTAAAGAGCAAAAAAGATGCTGTATGTTTGACATAATTAATAAAAATTGCGATTTTTACTCCCTGGAGCAAATTTTAAAAAAAACACCTATTTACAAAAACAGTATAACATGGTTAGTATGATGGTTAATACGGAGTATGTCTCCCGGACGATGCAATACAGGCCTTACAACGCCTACGCATGCTGAGTATCAAATTATCAATCTGATCTTGGGGAATATTACACCACTCATCAAGCAATGCCCTCCGAAGTTCCGGTAGACAGGTGGGAGGAGGTTGACGGGCTGCAATTCGACGGCCAAGCATATCCCCCACATGCTCAATTGGATTCAAGTCTGGTGAGTATGCTGGCAAATCCATACGGGTGATATCATCCTATTGAAGGCCTTCATCTACAATGTTTGCACGGTGAGGACGGGCGTTGTCATCCATAAACAGAAATTCAGCACCCATGGCGCCCCGAAACAAACGTACATGTTGTTCCAGAATGACATCCCGATAGATGTAGCCTGTCATCGTTACACTCTGAATATGCAGGTCAGTTCTGGAACCAAGAATATTTCCTCCCCATACGAGCCATCCTGCACCACCGTAACGGTGTCGTTTAATGGTGTTCTCTTGGTGGTAATGGGTACCTGGCGCTCTCCATATGAAAGTCCGGCGAGAATCAGACTGCAAACTAAACCTGGACTCGTCGGAAAACATCACACAAGACCACTGTTGCAGTGTCCACAAGGCATGCTCTCTACTTCAGGTTAATCGCAGGCGACAGTGAGTTGTGGTAAGGGGAACACATCTGACAGGCCTACGAGCATATAGACCAATGTGCCCAAAGCGTCTGTACATGATCTACCTTGAAACTGTCGTATCGGTAGCTGAAGAGAGCTGACGAGATAGGTCTGATGCTGTCCTCTGTCTGTTTCTTTTGGCAGTAACTGCCAAATACCGGTCCTCATTCGGCGTTGTAACTCGGGGGAGACCTGTGCTGTAACATCTACTCACATTACCATCATATTAGAATCGTTGCCAAAGCCTGGAGTAGACACTCTGGGCGATTCCAAGTTCCTCGGATACTTCCAGCTGGGTACGTCCACATTCCAGTCGTCCGATAATTCTACCACGTAAGAAAATCATCCAAATGCTTCCTTTGTACCATAACTATGCGGTTATTGCACTGAAAGGCTTTTTAAAGCGCTTGTAAACAATTTTACTTCTTTGCCACCATTCCTTATATACCCCTCTCTTACACTCTCGTCATTGTGACGTACTATCCGCGCCATCTGCTGGTTTCCTGTAATTTGCATATTCTTCTTCAAGATGTGTGTGATAATTCTACAGGTGAATTTTTTATTTTAGATTTCAATTTCTGTGTGATTCTGAATTATCCTTAATTTATGGACATGAGTGTATTCAAAAGGATATAAAGTTATTTAAAAAAAAGAGACATCAGTTCGTTGGGCATATTATACCAATGATCCGTTATTTATTGAACTAGGGAATTGTAGAAAGAAAATTTGATTAAGTAGCGTTCGAAGTTGAGATGAATTGTACTGCTTGAAATTTTGCATCGTCTATTCTTAGAAGATCGTATCCAGAACCTGCATCTCGTTCTACCTGTAATGGATAGGTAAAGGTTTAACTAATTTGATTGAATATTAAAGTTTATCTTCTTTTCATACTAAAAGTTAGTCGAGGATAAATTATTTGCATGTTTTTTTTTTATGGATTCTTAGAGTGAATTTTACATCCACGTATCAGAACCTAATAAAATTCTTACGATTGCAGAGTTCTTAGAGTTAAACAAAGTATGGGGAGTAACAATACAGTGCTTTCATTTCGATGTTTCCCATATTGTTTTCTAGAACTTAAACTAAAAAAAATAGATTTATTAAATTCACATTCATAACGTTAATAAAATAAAATACGAACGCGGAATTCTATTGGATATGTTTTTGCTATTGATATTTAGATAAGATATATCATTACTTTACAATGAGTAAATTTAAACACATTTTCAAAATTTGAACACATTTCGTAACACATTTTCTGTTTGCTAAAAAATACTAAAAATGAAACGAGGCTTTAACCCTCTCTGAGAAGAAAAATTAAAAAGAAATCATTTACCTGTATATCTCGCACATTTCCTTAATTTATACCAATTGTGTGTATTCTTTGTGTGTGTGTGAATCCTTGAAACTGGTTTTATTTTTATAGTTTAATTTTTATATTTTATTGTTTCTAAAGTGACGTGAAGAGACAGAGAGAGTCACACTTGCGCATTTTTATGTGTATATATAAATCAAATTTTCCACGTTTCATATGTAATATCAATTTTTCTGTTTATAGAAACATGTTACTAAATTATAATCAAAGAAATAGAAATTTCTAACACTATACACAGAAATAAAAACAAAATTTTAAAAACTGATAAATTTCTAAGTTATTGTTTAAAACCAATTTTTCCAATTACTTTGCAAAAAAAATAATTATAATTAATGAATGAAATAACTTGCATATATGTACTATAACTATCTTCAAAAAAAAAATAATATTACATGATCTGATCTTTTTTCTTTTTATTCCCAAATTAATCCTATTTCTGAATATACATAATGACATCATTAATTTAATAAAAATATGCATGATAGATCATTATTAAAAATGTTCATACATAAATTTTATCTTTTTCAAAACAAATGTAGAATCTTGTCAATTTTCTCAAAAGTTTTTCTTAAAAATTATTTCTATTCAGTTCACATTATTTACATCAATTTTATTTTAAAAACTTTTTATAAGAAGTGAATATATAATAACTATGCTTTTCTTCATTCTTGTTTGGCAATTGTTTTTTTTTTATTTATTTGATTCTTAATATTGTTACGTAGATCGGGGTTCGAGGATTTTATGCAAAATCAGTCGTAAATAACAAGGCAATTCTTTAAGAGCGATGAGTATTTATTGTCGAAAATCAATCCTTGAAATACAGGATTCAGCAGCAAAATTCACAAAATAATTAACAAAAGGATTTCACACCTTCAACAGCACTCAGACACAGTAAGCAGTGTCTAAAATACACGTACGTAAATGACTATTCACAAGCACAGCCGAGCTGATCAAGTTCAAGGCAAGTCTACTAATCGCTAATCAAAACAATGCTCACTACTCGCTGGTTGAAATCAGACCGACTGTTGCGGCGCGTCTCTCTCTATTTATAGCAGAGGCCGAAATTTCTGGAAAGATGCGCTCGCGCCACAGATCGTGAAATTAGTGGATTTTTCTACTAATTTCTAGAAGAATCCAGAGGGTCCCGAACTCGCCAACATGGTCACCAATGTCGCCAAATTGGTCGTCAATGTCGCCAACTTGGTCGCCAAAAATGATGCCAACTTGGCTCTATCGCCAATATTTCGCCAAGTTCCCATTGAATTGACATTATAACATAAGGGATGGCTTGCTTGTGAATATTACAATCTTAACATGAAATAAATATAGAGTAATATAAAGGCATTGCACATCCAAATCCAAAAATTCGTAACAATATATTTTGACTTTTGAATTATCGGGTATGTGCATATTAATCAAATTTTAGGATAGTTTTAATGTTAAATTCACTGTAAATATTCACTACTTTATGTTAAATTTATTACAACTTTTCAGCTTAGTACCATAAATTTGAAGATGGAATGCAACCTAACAGTTAAACTAAAATTCAACTGCCGTATAAGAAGACCCCAGTCTGGCATACTTAGTGTATCATTTTGAATTTGTGATGTTACATACATTTTATGTAACGTCAAAAATTTGATGTAACACACATTTTGCTTCACATATTTTTATCTGGTACTACATAATGAACTTTTGTTTATAAATTAAATGTCATGCTTTCTCACTTTCGTGTAAAAGTTCTTGACACACATATCACACACACACATTCGTACGTACATGTGTGTGCGTATATTTTTTTACTTTTAAATGCATTTAATTTCGCATTTATAATACATTAATATTTATATTTGATTAATGCAAAATTAAATGCATTTTACCAGTCAGTCAATATTTATTAATATTAATTTTTTTAAAAATTTTTTAATGAAATATATATGAAATAGACGTGGCCGTTGAAAGGTATTTCTTTATATGGGATCGATGAGGCAGTCCTGTGATTAATTAAAACTGTTTTATTATACATATTGAACACATAAAGAAAGACAACGACGACACAATGCACACACACAAACCAAGCTGCAGCCGGCTACATGTTGACGCAGACAAATACAGAAGTGAAAGAATCTCCAGGAATCTCAGTTTTTACAGGCGGCTCAAATCACATGATCTGAGTGGATAGCTATATGTAGTTTAGAATACTCTCGTTAGGCGGCTGGTTAACATATTACTAAAACGTTGGTCCTGAAGGGATGGACCATAGTTAATTAAAAGATATTTAAAAGGATAACATTACTAGGATTATAACATATATATATTAAGCACTTTCATGAAATTTTCAGTTATAATTGAAATAAATCCTAAATTTTGTTCAAATCATTATGAATGGAAGAATAATATCTGAAAGAAGGAGAAAAAGCATTTGGAAACATAAATCCATTGTGAATTTTGCATCGTACTAAATAAAGCATTTGCAGTCCAATTGTTTTGGACATCTGTTAAACTTTATGTTCTATAATTTATTATTTCCCATATAATTTTTAAGAGTTTATTTCTTTTGAAGATTTTCTCCTTTTTTCAAGTTGCAGATCCCATTTAAAAATATATCTGGATTTTGAAATTAGATGAAAATTTAATTTTTATCTTTGAAGAACTAATTCGAATAGAAAAATTTGTATTAATGTGATATTCTTGAATTTTTTTTCCTTGGAGAAAATTTTTTTCAAAATATTTAAAAAATTTTATTTATTGCAAGTGCCGAATATTTTTTTTTCAATAAAGTTTTAAATTGCAGCCTTCTAAAAAATTGAAATGTGAGAAATTTACTTACAAATATGTTTCATAGAGTTAGGCAAAATTAAATTGTCTATCTATATACTGATGTTAGAAAGAAATTAAATGATTTTAATTATTTGTTGAATCCTCACAAGGTCAACTAATCAAAATACTTTACATTGAACGTTTGAAAAAGTAAATAGAAAAATTTCTATTACAAGTGCAACTGCAATTCTAGATAGAAAAATAGAAGATTAAATATTATAAAAATAGATTCGAAATAATCCCTTATTATTGAGTCGGTAGCTTATTTTCTGTTGTAAATTCATTTAGTAATTCTTCTATTTTTATTTCCAATCATAAATGCTACTTTTATGTTTTATGATACTTTAATTCACTTTTTACATTTCTTTCCATGAATTGGAGATTTAGGGAAGCAAGAAACAATGTTTGTTTTTACTTCTTAATATTTAAAAGCGTATAAATAAACTAATGTTAAGCGCACATAAAATTTTTTCTTTAATTTTATAATATCTGATTTCAAAAATGTACTTGAATAAACCTAACATTTTAATACACTCAATAATTAAATGTAATCAAACCGATTGAATTAATGCTGTATTTCAACATTTTAAATTACCTAAAAAATAAAAAAAGAAGCTTGAATGTTTTTTAAGCAGGAATTTTCATTAAATCTTCCAAAAAACCAATTATGTGGATTTTATTTCTAAAATTTAATTAGATGATTACAACTGTCTTTTTTAAAGAGAGAATTAAGGCTCTAGTTCTAGAAGCAACACACAGATTTCAGATATTACTTTTTCAATTATAAAAATAATGAAGTTTCTTTCAATTAAACATTTTTGACATTTAAATATTACCTGTCGATGCTATATATGTGAATGGTTTTTCTTCAGTTTTAATATGTTATGTTACCTGAAATCCAGTATATGTACAGTTGTTTCAAAATTCTTAAATTACGAAATATCAGCAAATTCTTTTCACATTAGATTCAAGCCATCTAAAAAATTACAATTTTGTTTGTCCTGAGGTATCCGACTATAATAAAATTGTGAATTGGGCCAAACATTGACCGATTTTTTAACGATTTCATTTTATAGGCCATTTTATTAGCTTTCTAAAAATACCAAGCTCATTATTTCTCTTTCAATAGAACAAAAACTACAAGAGTTTTAGTAAAAGCAGATGCCTTTTAGTATATGAAACAATATGACAAAAATGTACACATCTTTTCTTAGAAAATAAGGAAATGTGTACAAATATTCAGTAAACTGTATAAATTGGTTTTATGACCATAAAAATTCAGAAATATGTTATTCATAGAAAATATTTCATTTTAACATTTGATTTTTTTAAATTAAAATATTAGATAGTAGCTAAAAAATATGAAATGTATTTTAGAAGTAAAAATGGTTTGTCTTAAACCGAAATATTATGTAAGGAGCTGTATGTATTCTAGAAAAAGTAAAAATAGTTATACTTAAAATAGCAGTACTTTGTAACTTTTTCTGAAAATTTGTATTCTGCGTATAACTAATTTGAATAAATATTTGGTAGAAAAACAGACATTTTTATATTAAAGAAAACGAAATGTTAATTTTATATTATATATTGCACAAAATTAGTATAGTACTTTCCAAAAAATAATGTAATGTGAACCATTAAACATACACGCATATATATATATATATATCTATCCATATATTTGATATATGTATATATAGTATATATATATATATATATAATTTTATGCGTTAATGTTATTATCCATAGCCCGGGAATATGTTTTGTAATACTCACGTGGTAAGTCTTTATCTAATAGTTTTAACTTTGCTTTTAAAATATTTTAGTAATTATAAGCTATAATATTATCGTTTTACATTAAAAAGATTATGGTTTTATTTATAATAATATTTAAACTCTTCTCTAGAAATGTATTGCTTTCCCTATGACCCAGAGTATTGGCAAACTGAAGGGAAGGTTGGCTGGCCGAAAAACATTGTTTAAACCTGCAATCCTGGTTCCTAAGGCCTAGAGTTTGCTCTAGTCAATTTGTCAGAGGTTCAAAAGCTCAAAAATGGAGGGTTCAGTATCAATAAACATAACTCGATTATATATGACTGTTTTGCAAGCTTAATATTAATTTAGGGGACTTTCGTTTTCTGTTTATGGTATTAAGCAAAATGCACACAAATTGTTTTAATTTTTTTTTATTTACTCAGGAAGATCAAACTTACCCAGAGAGTTTAAAGCTATCAACCAAGATAGGAAAAATTCCAATTATGTACTGGCAAGAAAAATAAAGTATTTAAGAAACCGCCTAAAAATGAAGAGGCTTGGAGACAAAATTACATCAGTATAGAAAATTGATTGCGAAATAAAGAAACAGGAAACAGACTTATGAATCATATTGTTATGAAAAAATTTAATGTAATCAAATAGAAATTACATTCTATAGCAGGTTTTATAGACGTAATTAGGCAGTGAAAAACGTTGATCTCTATATACTTCCCCAGAAACATTTCAACAATTAAAAGTTGAGGGTATCATGAGCATAAGAAAGTAAACAGGGAAATGACTATGGTTGGTTAGAAAAAAAGAAATATATTGCCTAGAAATGGAAGGGGGAAAGTAATATCAAGGTGTTTCTAATAAACATTTTGACCCTTTGCCCTTTTTGACAGTCATTTCAGCTGGAAATCCTAGGTATATTGACAAAATTTTCGAGATAATTATTTTGAAAAGAGGGAGGAACTGAGACAGCAAGGACTTCACTTTCAAAAAGATTTTTATAATTATTTTTTCTTTTACACGGAATCTCCCATAAATATAAATAAGGAGGATCCTAATATAAAATTTAATCCAGTATAAGTTGAAAATATGCTAAGTTATGGTTTCTAGACTTGCTGTGAAGTTTACTGAGTAGCTAGAAGAAACTCTATCAATGTAAATGTGAATTTTAATATTATGATGGTCTGTTCAGAAAAAAAAAGGATATAAAAGGATAGCTTTGGTAGGAATTAATTGTAAGAAACTAGTCTTGAAACAAATTTTGGAATAGTTATTGTAAATTTCCCGTTCAGAAATAAAGTTACCGAAATATAGGGAATAGAGTATGAAAATGAATAATTATCAGAGTAAGGGAGGTCTAAGGATTTTTAAAAGATAAAACTTTTGGATGGATTAAGTTCTTAGAATTTAAGTAAAACTTCACCCCACATCCAAAATTTTATAATTTTAGGCTTCTCAATTCATTATTATAATGAAAAAACAAACAAGTGAACTAGGAGCAAGTTGAAAGCTAGTAATCTTAAAAGAGCTTACTGCAGTAATCTTGATAACTATTGATTCAAGCGAGAACTAATGCTTTTCATTGATGTGTCTTCTCATATTATTAACAATGGTTTCAGAAGATCTATTTATCTATAACATCAATTTATTATATTGGCTTAGGAATTGTGTATAGTGCTATTACAGAAAGGTGAAAGTTTTTCTATCCTTCAAAACTGGTTATGCAATCATGAGCCTGTTTTATTTATAGATACTGAAGCATCCATTTTCGATTATTCGAAATTTTGACATTTGTCCATCTCTAGTTATGAACCATGAACACTTATGCATATGATATAGCTGCTTCTGTGCCTTAATATTTCGAAAGTATGATAGTGATGTATAAGTATAGTGCATATATGAACATGAACAATTAAATATATATATATATATATATATATATATATATATATCAGTGGCGCATACAAGGTAGAGGTGTCTTAGGGGTTCGAGCACCCCCCAAAACCCTAAAGTTTTTTTTTTCATTGATGATAATCCTATATATATATAACGTAAAATTTAATTAAGTACTTATATTTAACAATACATTTTATTGATTAATGTTAATTATATTAATCCAATAATTTATTCTTAACTGTTTTTGGTTAATAAAATCAACAAAATCAGAAGAAACAATCGGTGTTGTCTTAAAGTATGATATGAGTTGGGGGACCTTCGACCATAGACCCCCTCTCCCTTGAAAAATGTTTGTGCGCACTATTGATATAAATATATATAATTATATAGATAGATAGATAAAAATTAAGTTATAGATAATTATTTGTCCCTCTAATTTTCTGATGTTATATAATTTATTCTGATGGTTTAAATATAAAAAATAAGGAGTGTAAGTAAAGCAGAAGAGATACGTTTTTATATTCAGTTCGAGGGAGCAAAAGTAAGACAATGAGTATGTCGCAAGTAAACAGACTGCAAAACTCTTCTCAACGAAAGTGAACAGCTGTTTGAAACTTCGATCTATATACTGAACTGAGTGACTGCATTAAGTCTACTTATAAAACCACTAGAAAATAAAATAGCGGCCAATAATTTATCTAGAACCTAATTAAATTTTCCGATACGCCAATTTCTGGCACTCATCAGGGGAGAAATCGCACGCATTTGTCTTGAAATTTGGAAATCAATAAGAAGTGCATCGTTCATCATTCTTGACATTTAATTCTCCTCCGATACCAAAATAAAGCACCCGAGGCACACCAAGACCCCATGAAAAAGGAAAAGGAACTTTTGAAATCTGTTTTAGCCAGGCAATCGGGATGTTTTGCTGAAATCCTTTCCTTCAAAATAAGCTTTCTGAATCAAATACAATATGGTTGACGAAAGAAATATTTGAAGCGAATTGTTTGAATATTTGGCTGAATATATAGATTCTATTTTTATCTGAATAAATGGTTTCTACTTTTAAGCAGATGTTTTGGGATGTTATTGAAAAGGAAATGCGACTGAAGACAAAATATTCTTAAGTATAGATACGAAAGAATAGGATTTCACAAAAAGCAGAAATGTATGATAAATATTGATCTATTTTGAATATTTCATATGCCAATATTTCAACACCCACTAAAGAAGATAAAAAATCCACGTTAACTTACACTTTATTTTTTGTGCCTTAGCATAATTTTGATAAAATCATTCTTTGGTCACATTTAATGTATTTTATTCAGAATTAAAATTAAAAATATGTACTCTCTCTCGAATAAATCTGCTAAAATATATAAAAATAGACTGAAATATACATATATTCCTTGTTATATAATATATAAGAAATGCATTCAAGCATCTTAGTTGTATGCAATTGTAACAAAAGAAAAACCGAACTGAGAACTTATTTACGTATTTTAAACGTAGGTGAGAGAGAGCCCATTGTGTGATATTTTGCTACACGTTCATATCAGAATAAAAAATTATGCATCCTCTCCAAAAAAATGACATAAAAAACAGAGGGAACTATAGTTTTTCTTTATTCAAATATAAGGAAAAACAGGGAAAATATTTAAATAGAAAAAATATAATCTCCGGCTAAATTAAAGGAAGATACTGGATATTTTTAGAAAATAAAGCCTTTTGAGCAACGTTTCAACTGATCAGTAAAGCAACTGTAAGTTTTTAAGATATTCTTTTAATTAGAAATTTCAAATAATTTGTCAAAATATAGGTTTTAATACGAGATAAAATAAGACGAGTTTCGAAACAGAATATGCGGAAATATGATTTAGAGTAAAAATGTATAAAAATTTTAAGTAAATATTAAGCTATTAAACTCATACACACTTATATACCAATATGTGTTTGCTCAAGAATGCTGTGATTGTTTTGATCCTGATTTCTTTCCAAGTTTAAACCAATAATTATTGTAGTGTTATAATCAAGATTTAGGCTTTACTTTTTTACAATTCAAAATCAATTGTGTCAAATAAAACATTGGAAAATTTAGTGAACACTCACTGATAAAATGTTCATCATTAAAGAATACACACACACGCACACATATATATTGAATATCAAGTTAATGTAATTAAAGCATAATTTAAAATTGATGTAAAGCCTTTGAGAAACAAACTCTGACTTAATTCCGAGTTATATTTTGGGTCCATGGTGGTGTAGTGGTCAAGGTATCGGATAGTAGCTGGCATGCCATGAGTTCGAGCCCAATACCACAAAAGACGTGCCGTGAAGAGGAGCGATGCACGTTAAATCTTTCGTTAGCTCAAACGCCTCTTCCCCCATCTGGTTGTTAGAGGAGGGGGTGCCAGCTCAGGGGTGTCGTCCTAATCACTTGACCATGGTTCAAAATTACGCGGACCGTCACCAAAAGCCCTCGTGAACAGTGCGAGTTAATATTCACTCATTCACTCCTCCTGGATTTATTGTAATCATTATATAACAATATAGTATATTTGCTTATCTTTAAATAAAATAAGAAATATATAAAAAATTTATTTTTACACTCTCTCTTTCTTTTTAGAACTATATGCATCAATTCATATTTACATTTCTTAAATGAACTTAGAACAGTTACAAAATATGAAATTTGTTATATAAGTGATTGTAAAAGGGGATAATGCAATGTACTAATTTTATATGCATATGTGAAAGACTTACTAAGACTTAAATTTCCACTGAGTCTTTCATGCATTTGCATTTGTTTTTCGTTCATGTAGTTACCAAGTTTGAAGTGTTTCTGATATTATAAGTTATTTTACATGGGTATTTTTGAAAGTAATCTTGTATTTTACAAATAGCTAGAAAAATACGATATCGTTTTCAAGTTAAATATTTCCTTCATGTTGAAAATTAAAGCCGAATTGAATAAACTGATTGATTCCATCTATTATTAGATATGATTCTATGATATGTAAGAAAAAGTAATTTACAAAATCAACTTTTTTCGTTATTGAATCATATCTTACTGTGATATATTTTCTTATTATTTCAAATTATATAAAACTATTTATTTGCTTCGAATTATAGAGGAATATTTAACGTTTTACGATTAAAGAATTTTTCGGTTACATTAAAAAATAAATGTGTAAAATTAATAATAATAATCAATAATGATATCATTAATAAAATGTTTGTTATCAAATATGTTGTGATTGCATTAAGTTATCATATGTGTGTGTGTGTGTGCCAGAAAACTTATTGCTTTTAAAATAATCTAATATGTTATTTTGATTTTTAAAAAAAAAATATTGCAAGGCTTGATCAAAGGGTTTTCGAAACCTTAAGAAAATAAAACGTGTTCCAAATAATTTTGAACTTTGAATACATTTTGCAAATTCAAAATAGATAATAGGAATTTTCATGTCATATTTTTTCTAGCAAAGTAAAAACACATTAGAATGCAATGTAAATTGAAATGAGATATTTTTGGAACCAAGAATATCTCATTTTAAATAAAGGGAGCTTAACAAAGACATTTTTTCAGCCATTAATAAGAGACTGGCCTGTCACCATTTTTATACTAAATACAAAATAACCCAATTACTAATTGAGCATCCATGGCATCTTTAAAAGCTACTTGAGCAAATTTAATTTAGCTCCGTCATTTTCCTGTGATTGTGATATTGGTGGCGAGGTTAATGTAGAACAAGTGCTCCTTTTGTGTTCCAAGTTTGAAAGAGAACGAAACATCTTTAGACTGGCTTTCAAGGGACTTAATATAAATTGGTTTCTGAATCTTCAACAAATTCTTTCCACCAGAAGTGCTTTTAAAAAGTCCTGTGAATGTGTTGTAAATATTTGTAATCCTTCACAATCTCAAAGAATTTTTTTTTCATTAATTCTTTTGTAATCTGTGTTTAATACTTCTGGGAGCCCAGAGTGATTCTTTGTGGTGCACTGAGATTATATAATTGTTTTCCATTAAAAAAATCAATATCATTAAAATTTCATTTGAAATGATTTAACATTCATCGGGTTTCATACAATTAAGTTCTATGAGATGCTTAAGATCCCAGCTATTAAAATTAGAGGCATATTATTAATTCTATATTTCGCATTTCTCACTTATCTTTAAATTATAAATTTATCAATTATATTTAAAATACTTCTTTTCATGCGAGAAATCTGAATTACAGATTTAATTTTATGCATCAAAATTAATAACTATGAGAACATCTTCTTCCATTTCTTTTCTTTTTAATAAAGTATCTGAATTTTTTTTTATGTTAAAAACTATTTTTTTCTCTCTAAGTTAGTATGATATAAATCTTGAGGGAAAAATAATATTTTTATCGAAAGAAATGACATATTTTCATTTCTCATTTTTAAAACTTATCATTAAACTCGATCATAATATCTTATCAATGGATGTTTTCACTTGTGCTTGCAAGAAAGAGGAGCTCTGATTTTTCAATTTTCTGAATATACATAAAAGCCAAACTTAACATATAAAATATTTTTAAAAAAAGAAATCATATTCTGGAGGAGAAGAACATAGACCTCTACAAAGAAAAATTTCACATGAAGGTTGACAGCAGAGTGTCATTTTTCCAATTCATGTAGTAAAATTTTATCTTAACGGATTTAAGAATGACTTATGTGTGATAAGTTATTTTACTTATGAATTTCGCTTCACATACGTTCGAAAACCCATTTTTCAGAACAAAAATCCATAAGACTATCTATTTTTAACCTTGACATTTGATTTGTCAGTAAGATTTGTTGCTATTCAAAGAAATGTTCTTAGACTGGACTGAAAGCTGCTGCAGCTGAATCAGCTTGACGTGACTCTATAAAATAGAAGATATTTTGGTGGAAAGATATATGCTACCAATATTACTCATGTTAAAATATAAAAGGATATGACTGCGAATTGTGAAAAACGAGATTTCCTTTCTTCAACAACTGTTCCCTTTCAGTTTCTTTCGGCTAACGTTTTGTTGAACAGCTTAGAACTCTTTTTTTCTTTCATTTATCAGTATTACAGAGTTTTTCACCTGTCTTTATGAGACCACAATCTTTTCAAAAAGAGTCTTGCACGCGTAAGGATTATTTATAGAATTATTTGAATCGCATATTTGACACTTTAATATAACTTTCATTTACACAATGACTTTTTTACTTCCTTTTATATAACCCATAACGATACAGATATGCTGCATAATCGATTCTCTCTCTTGTTTTCGAACGACCGAAAGTTGTTATATTTAATATGAACACTAAACTATATTTTCGTAAATATAAATGCATTTTTTAAAATTTGATGTGCATCGAAAACCTCCACGGTTTCTTTCTTGATACAAAAATTGCTTTTCAAAAAGTTTCGATTAATTAATTAGTTAATTGATTTACTCACCCTGTAAAATCCTAAATTCTCTACGACGCAAGTGAGAAGCGCAGTTGATCCTTCTGTGACGGTCACATTGCTGGGTTCTCCTACAAATTCTGGCTCTAAATCAGCTGAAAGGAAATGAGAAAAAAATTTTGTAAACTAATGTTTTATAAATTTACATAATGTCACTATTTTTTACCTTATAATATTATTCCACTGTAATGAACCACTTTTTTGGAAATGTCGAAATTTAATACATTATTTCCCTTCGCAAAAAAATTTTATTTCTTATAATAACTGTTTGCATCATTTTTGTATTCACTGATCGTTTCGATACCTGAAATAAGTTTTAGTGAAGTACCAGCATAAACACTTTAAAAAAGTCTTTTTTTTTCCAAAAATTATTTCGCATCGAAGCGATATTTGTGCACTTTGTTCCTTTATATTCCATACATTAAGGGAAATTATTTCTGTTTAAAAGGTATAATACTAAGAAATGAACGAACATTACTTTTAAATCCATCAAGTACTGTAAGTTTTATTTACTAAAAATCGAGTTATGTGTATTTTAATCATATTACTGATCTAGCTTATTTTAATGCAAAAAAACAATAATATAATTCTAAAACTGAAAGCAAATTTATTGAAAATTGACACTGAATTCATTTAAAAACTATACACTTAACTTTATTCTATTGGAAAGGGCAATTTACGGCATTGCTTCCACCGAGAGAACAAGAATTTTAAAAGCTCCTGTTAGGATTGTAATATATGTTTCTACTAAATTCCATAGTCGTGGCTGAAGAATTTATAGTTCAGGAGATTTAATATCCGTGTTAATTAACATAAATTATTAATCTCAGTTTCTTATTACATTACCATCTACTAATTGGTTTTGTTTTTAAAGGTCATCGAAATGAATCAACAGGTGAACAATGTGTTATTTATCACTTGATGTGTCTAAAAATATTATTTTCTGAGAGATTATTCTAAAACTGAAGCAAAAAAAATAAAGAATAATATATTTTAAAAAATTCATTATGTTTATCTAATATTAAATTTTCTATGATCAGGGTGATACAATTTTACTTCTGATTTTTAATATGAGCATGGCTATATACAAAGGAGTAGAAGATAAAAAATGCTTTTATATTTGAAGTTGAAATTAATATAAGTTCAACATTTGTGAGCTAAATTATAAATTTCAAAATTTGCAATAGATTAAAAAAATATTATAAATTTATTTCAATTCATGTGTTTATAATGCAATTTTAATATAAGCAATAAAAAAGAAAGAAAGTATGTAAAACTGCTTAAATTTTCTGTTTACCATCTAAAGCACAATATACACATATATATATATTTAATTTCAGTGCTAGGTGCAAAAGCCGATTTTTAAAATGTTTAATTTTTTCTTCTAAAACAAATATTTAATAGCATTATTGTATAAATTAAAAATATGATTTTCTAGTTTCTTTGAGAAAATTTATGAATTAAGTATTAAGAATCTATTATTCATAAAATGTTGTGAATTATTTTTCGTATTCAAAATTTTTAAGAAAATTAATCGCAATGGCGATGTATGTATATCTATGCTTTTGCTTAAGAATTTTCAACTTAACATTACTTTATACCTAGGACACCAACGAAAACACTTAAGGTAAATTGATGAATTCAAATATTTTTTTTTAAAAAAAGGCATTTGCAGATATACAAAAATAAATAAATAAATTATACAAATTAGTATTATACATTTTATTAAAATTTATTTAATTTAACATTTATAACAAAATGCATTCACCATTTATGTGTATTTTTCCTTAAGAATGTTAGTGATTAGATTGATATGCGTAGGAAATTATTCCTAATTAATGAACACAAAATATAAGCAAATTTTGAAAATATTTTTGAGTCAACTCAATTTAATTGGCCATCATCATTTGAAATAATTTTTAAATTAAATAGTACTAAGATATATTCTTACAAAATGTATGAACATATATATATTATATATATGTATGTATATACAAGTGCATTTTTGCTCTAATTTTTTATCGACAATTTTTATACGCTTCGTAATAGGTAAATGCATTCAGTAAGTGAAACAGAAATCCCATTACATTAAAATAGTAAAACACTCCAAATGAATCTCATGGATCTCTTTATATTAATACAAACTGCTTCTTTTTCCGAAATATTATCTCTGATTTTTTGTTAGAATAATTTATTTCAATTATTGTTTTAAACAGATGTCGCAAAATACTTTTAATTGAAAGTTAGTTCCAAGAAATCACATTATTGGAATAATCTTTTAAAAAAGAACAGACATCTTGAAAAAAAGTACTGTATTCTTTTAAAAAGATTAATTTAAAGAATTTGCAAAGATTTCAACTCCACAGGTAGTTTCTCCGTACTTTTTAAGTAGTAATGTTTAAATGCGATGTTTCTCAAATTCAGACAGTTTTAAATTGTTTTTCTGGGGACGAAATTTAATCTTAAGTGCCAGATATAAATGCAATAAAATTCATCCAAGACTGAAAAAAATCCCATCCGCTTCAGGATGAAGAAATTCGTCTTACCTCTCGGATGGGCCTTCGTGAGGTGCTGCATCGTAAGACAGAAACAGAGCAGAGCGCCGTGAAATTTCCTCATCATAACTCTGCTTCGAATTTCTCAGAACTATCGCAGAACAACGATTTACCTTAAAAGGGGTTCACCTTTGGCCCCCTCCTAGAAGCGGGGGGTGGGGCGCTGCATTTACCCGGTCCAATAAACGAACAAGTGAACTCAAAAGTTTGAAATGACGTCTGCCCCCCCTCAGGGGTGTGTATCCAGGAGCAGCTCACTACCCGGCGATTTATATTTATGAGGAAGCGCTGGCAACGTTCGTCGGAAGCAATTTTATATTGCCAAACCCTCGCACGTGCCCTCGTGCCCAATAAAAGTTTTCCCTCTCTCTTCGTAGACTCCGATTGCGCCTGCGCGAATACTTAGCATGCTTGATTAAACCGTCTCTCCCGATAAGAACCCCTTTGTCACCAACATGTTCCCAAGATTAATTACATCTCTTCAGGATAATTAGGTAGGGCGGCATCAAAAGAAACGCGCCCCGGCGGTGTTATCGCTGCCTGACACCACTACGCGATTGATATTTTAGCCCCGGCCCAGACGTCAATAAAGGCAGTTTCATTATTACGACAATGCTCAATTAATATTGCTGTTCGCTTCATCAAGGAGGAAGAGCCCTGACGGCCTCCCTGCCTCCCCTCCTCTCTTCCAATACCTTCTTTAGGTTTCTTTTCTCTAGTTTTGCCTCTCCCCCTCTCTGTTCCCGATGAAAGGTATCAAGAGTCCCCAAAGATGAAACTTTCGGTTTAATCAAGAGGGTGCAACGGGTGGTGGAAAGGGGGGTCGAGCGAGATTTAGATGAAGGGACAGGGAGGGGAGGATGGGCCACGAATTGAGTATTGAGATCATTGGTGTGTTTGCTTGAAAAAGCTTTCGGCTCGATATCACAGTCATCAACGGTTTACTACATCAATGAGTTTGCTGCCAGTCTATGATTGGCTTTTTGCGCCGGACGTCGATTTTCTCTCTCTTTCTCTCTTTTCCCTTTCTTTCCTTATTCTCTTTTGGGTCGTTAAAAGTTGAATTGAATGAGATACAGAGAGAGAAATTTTTGTTTAAGAATATATATAACCACACACACGCAAATAAATGAAAATTTTCTCTTTCCGATGACAAATTTGAGGAGGGGAAGATGAAAAGGGGGTGGGGAGAGGCATTAATTATCGAAGACATTCGGAAAAAGAATAACAATTTTCCTACCTCTCTACCCCCTTCCTCACTCCTATACCTCACAAAGATAAACTTTGGCGTCACCATAATTGAAAAGTTTTGCTAGGTGAGGAGAAAGAGACTGAAGAGAGAGAAAGAGGATGTATCGTCATTTTTAACGAGACAGGCTCTTTGATTAAAAGAGGGGTTTGATGCCGTCATAAAAGCCGAACGGGGACGTCGAAATTAAATGTCGTTACGTCGAAAGAACAGAAGTTTGTAAACGTGGAGCTCGTCCAATGATTGGCCCATTATGCATGCATCCTTTATCGTCAATCTTCTGCCTAATTGAGTCGTTTGTTCTATGACGGAAGTATCATTTTTTGTTGCGACTTTTCATCTTGAAGTAATGTGATCCGAAAGCAGCTTTGATAATAAAATCAGAGTGAAATAATAGTAAAAATGTTTATTATTTTGCTTGGGTATACTTCACACAATTTACCAAATAATTAAAACCGAATGTAAAAAGAGCAAATATAACTAATTGTATTAAGATACTTGTTATCAGTTTCGTATTCGGATTATGTTATTCTTTATAAAGTTACAATTTTTACTATGTGAAGGATTCTTTTTGATGAGTTTCTTCTTCGAAAAATAAACTAATCTATTTTGTGTCGTGTTTGTGTAGATTTTTACTATTACTTGTATGTAGCAGCAAAACCGTACACGAAACCTCTGTTTCAGTTTTATCCGAGCATTTTCTGAGCTTTGAAATCAAATTATTCAAAACTATTTTCCATTATACTGTTATATCTTTTTTACCCCCTCTTGCAACAATATGAATTCCCAGTCACGCAATATGTATTAGCATTGAGGCCATTTAATAAATATTTAGATAACAAAAATATGTTCTTATTATAAGAAATAAGAATTTTTTTTATACGGAAAGAACGTGAATGAAGAACAGTTTTGAAACAATATTCAATATATTTTTGCCTCAAAAAATCATATATATTATTTCTCAAACATAGTTTAGGAAAGAAAGATATTTATTTACTATCTTTTATACTGTGTAATGAAAAAAAAATATTAAGACAAGTGGAATAGAGAAGCATAGTTTTTTTTTTCTAAATATTTTTCCGAATAAATAAACATTTTTTTTTTCTCATAAAATCTTTTTTAGTTTCTTGAGATTTTTCATTTATTTTATTTCGTTTCAAATAAAAACGGAAGATAAACAATAATAAATATATATGTTTTTTTGAAAAATTTCTTTTATTAAAAAAATGTTAATCGGGCTTTTATATTAATATAAATGATTTATGTCTATGATAATAATTTAGAACTTAAGGAACCCGATTATCCTAAAATTGAGGATTAAAAAAAATAACAGAAATGCTTTTAGCTCAATTTATTAGTTGGATAAAAATACAAAATTAATCTTTTTTTCCTGTTTTTTAATACAGATGTTAAAATTTTTGAAGTTATATGTGCAGTTACGGACGTTGAATATTAAAAATTAATACGGTGTTTCAGTATCATTTAACGGGTAAGGATTTCTGAAAAGGCTATGATGATTATTCATTAAAATATATTTTGTGTAATTGATTTTAAACAACTTTTTTTTAAAAATTTTCACTGTATTAATATGGCACAGACACTTACAAAAAAATCATGTATTTTTAAGGGATTTCATATATTGACCAAGATAAATTCATTGATTTTTCTGAAGCTTTTAAATATATTTTATATTTTTGGTCATTTCCATAAGCTGTTTATATTACATATAAAAGCTAAAATTACATTGAAAGTAAATTCATATACTTTTTCATATTATTTTCATCACTTCATCATATTAAGTGTGAACTTTATTTAAACAAATTTCTTATGAATTTTCAACAATTTCTTCCTTTTTGTTATTAACTTTTCTTTATTTTTACTAAGTTAGCTTTTCCCACATACATGGTTTATTAAATAAACTGAAAATCATTAGGAGTCATATCTCACATAAAAATATGTCGCACGCTATCTTGTTCTTTAATATAAATGCAATTCTGGTGCCTTTACGAAAGATATATAATCATATGGCATGATCATGCCATATGAAATATAGCAAATACTTTATATTCCTTGCCTTCGGTGGTATAAAGTCCCCTTAATAAATAGCATAGTCTATGTTACACTGCAATTTTAAATTCCCAGTACTCTATATATTTCTGATTCATGTAACAATAAGTTTAATTTAAAATTTCGAAATTTTCACCTTATAGAATTTTTTGTGAATGAAAAATGAATTAATTTATTAAATTATTTTTATCAAATTATTTAAAATATTGTATTATTTTTATTGAGGCCTATGAAAAAAGGTGAAATATTTTGTTAAAAATAAATTAATAAAATAAAACAGTTAATCCGTAAAATAAATTTTAATTGTAATGTATACTTAAAAAAGAGTTGTATTAAGTAAAAGTTTTAAATTATACCTGAAATAACTGTAATTCTTAGTTATTAAAATAAATAAGCATGGCAAGTTTAGTTGTATTTGTACTGCATCAAAAAATCTAATAATATCGAGAAAAAAATAATTTAAATTACTTTATTCTAAGCATGGGAAAGTATTATTTATTGACAGTTAATCTGAAGTGAACCACAGAATAACTCGGGAATGTAATCGAATGGACTGTATAGATATGAAATATTTTGAAAATCAAATGATTTTTTTAAATGAAGAAGATGATTTTATTTTACATTAAAAACTGAAAATATATTTTCAATGCGTCTAAGACGAATTATCTGTAATTGTTATTTCACTTTTAAAATTCCTTCTTTATAAAATCATGAAAGGGGAGAAAATAAGGAGTTTAATAATGCTTCCTATACAACACATTTTAGAAATGTTCATTAAAAATGAAATAATGCAAACGAAATGTTTTTGTCAAATTATCAGCTTTAGTTAATTTTTCAGTTAGGAATAGGAATTAGCAAACTTTGGAAGTGAAAATAAGGATTTTTGTGCATTTAAAAGCATATGTAAACTTTCAATACATTAAATTTTTTGAAAAATGGCTGCATAAATAAAACATATTTAAAAGAAATTACAAGTTGTCATTTTTTGATACATAACTAAGACACCATAAATATTTTTAAAAGATGAAGACTTTAAATTTTAAGGAATAAAGTATCTATAGCTGATGTTTTGTTCACAATTCAATTTTGAGAATTGCATTAAAATCAAACAATAGACTCTGAGAATTTTCTCTAAAAAATTACATACATTTCCATTTAGAACAAGAATTAAGTACAGAAAATAAATATCTCTAAACTCAGCCTAATGAAAATGCATTTTACTTGTAATTATATTTTAGTTAAAAGATTGTATTTAATAAGTATATCGTAAAAACTTTTCGATCTCTAATTTTAAATGTTATTATGTCATTTAATACATTATAATTCCTAAATTTCATTTTTATAAATAAAGCTGTGGAATTTGGTTATGCTTTGTTTGAAAATATACATATATCATATTATGTTAAGTATTTATCATTATATTTATATTTACTTAAAAAATAATCCTTAAAGAAACTATTTTATGCTTCAGAATTCGGAATTGTGTGCATAATGTCACAGCATCATAAGAATTAAATTAAGCTTCTTCAACAGAAAAGGTCGAAATATTATTTAGAATCTTAAAAAAAAAAAGTAATTAAAATATATAAAGGATTCGAAATAATCAAATATTTTGCTGTGCTACTTTAATAAATCGAGTACTACTACATTTATTTCTCCCTTTCTTTTTTCTTTCTTTAATGTGGGCCTTTCCGGATATTCATTGATTTCTGAAAAAAGAAATTCTATTGTTTCCTCTAATCTTTGGAAGTCTGTTTTAAAGAAATGCAATCTTTGAAAAAATTTTGTTTCTCTGCTCAAAATATTTAATTACCAATCGCAACAATGTGTCTTTACTTAAATTAAATTTAAGTCTTCATACTCAATATTGAAATAAGTGGAATTTATTTTTCAAAATTTTATTAAAGTACTCTTAAAGACAGTTTGGGTGAAGCAAAATATGGAAATTAATTACGTTCGGCAATTAATTTTTAACTAAAGATTTTTCTGACATCATCTGTATTGTCCATTGACAGCTAATTTAGTCTGTCGTGTTTGCGAAATCCTGTTTTCTTATGAAGTATTAATAATTCATTATTATTAAAATTAATTATATGCTTAGTTATTTATTTTCTTTTATTTTTAGGGATTTAATTTTCAACACAATATTGGCATACTTTTTTAACAGTAACTTAGTTTATCTTGCATTTTCTTTTTTATAAAAAGTATATAATTTTATTCATCAGATATAAAAGCAATTAATTAAAGAATATTTTTTTGCTTATAAGATGTAAAAAAAATCCTACGTTATGTAAAACATATAAGGTGTTAATTATTCCCAAAATATATTATATTAAATTACGAAGAAAAATAATAAGAACTTGCTAAGAAATTAGAAGTACGGTGTTTTTAAAATTGTTTATAATGTTTACATAAAACAATAAGAATTGGAAGACAAATTTTTGGGATAGTTAATAAATTTGGGTCGAAGTAACTAAGTAAAACATTAGTTTCTTAGCTAAGGGAATTTGTGTAGACTCCAGATCTCAATGTATTATTAACTGCTAAAAGTTAAAGCATTATTAAAAGTAATTTAATTAATTTAATCCTTAAACTTAAAAATTAAAACAGTCAGTCAATGTTGGCGTATAGCTGCATATAATTTGCTTACTCTAGTTGGATTGTTACTCCCTCCACTTGTCCTTTAGATGATCAACATTGAGAATGATCCCCAGGTTTTGTGGGTAGTTTACCAGATCTTATTGTTTTTCCTGTACAGAGGTCTTTTGAGCTAAGAACTGTATGGCATTTTCCTGTGAGAGAAAAGCTGATTTTAGGCAGCAGAGTTTAGGCCTAAGAACAAAATGGCCAGACACAGTCAACTTATTTCTTTATGTCTTTTGCATATTTAAGTTGGATCACCCCAAAGTATTCAAACCAATTATTAAAACTAGTCATTTGATACATAATAAAAACTGTAAAGATAAAAAAATATTAATATTTAAGCAAATAATATATTTTAGGAATCAACATTTCCATTATATATATTGCAAGCATTAAATTCACCATGTGCTGAAATGGATTGAAACGAAATGTGTATGTGTGTGTGTGTAGAAACTTAGTAAGATCAGCAATTTCAAATATAATTTTTATGCATAAAAATGAAATTGGCATTTTTGGAGAAGATTTAAGATTCCAACTATTATATTTGAACCAATTTCTTAATTATTATTAAATTAATGTTTCATTCACGAGTTTCCTAACATTTTTAATGTAAACGTACTTATGAATTCATTAATTATTTAATGCCAAAATTGCACAAAACTGCAATCACGAGGAAATATTAGTTTAGTTTTCCACTCAGGAATTCAATATACCTGTATAAATGTGGAAATGCAAAAATAATGAGTTATTTCTAAAAGTATGTTTAAATTCAAAATTGTGTTTAAAAAACTTAATACAATTGATGCATAGTTTCATAATTTTTAGATGATTTAACATTTTAAAAGCTTTCTTCCATTTTTCAAAATGTTTCCCAGTTTTCTATTTTAAATGTTTCATATGTTGATTTAGAATAATCCCTGGTCTATTTATTTAGAAAACGCATAGTAAGTTTTACTTTTATTACTGTAGATTTTTATTATTTACATTGCAGTTTTGTTTATTTTAAAAGAACATATATTCAATAAATAAAATCATAGACAAAAAAAATTCTTTTACGAAATTCCTTAACATTAAAAAGGTTTACACTGTGTGATCGCAGTATAATTTTAAATATATATATATATATTTCATCGATTTGAGTGAAAGAAGAACATAGAATGGTATTCGCTGTAGATTATAGAAAAGAAAAGAAGAAGAAAGTTAGAATCGAATGTGTATTTGGCTGCGCTTCGGTGAATAAAGCAAACCATTTCCAAAATTGAAAAGGTGTATGGTAAGAAAGAGAAAACAAAGTACAAAATACATCGAAAAAAAAGTAAACCCATCCTTTGGGAGATCCTTCCAGAAAAAGAAACTGCATCCAAAGCAGAGAGAGGAAAGAATAATAATAATAATGATAATAATAATAATAAAAATCCTCAGAATCTAAGAGTTCAAAAATATTAATGATGGAGGAACCCCTATACGTGTTTTTTTTCCAGCAGGTACGTGACACGACTTTTTGATCTATGGAATGTTTTCGCCGTGTAAGTTCTTGGAATTACAGAATTTTACCTTCAGTCAGCTACTTATTTATTTTTTATCTGGTACTAAATGAATTATTAAGCGAGGTTGTACGCACTGCACGTGACCTACCGCAAGGGAATCATATCCTTTCAACAAAATCAAATTGGCTCAGCTTTTCTTTTGTAGGGACTTTATAAAGTACCTGTAAATAACATTAGAGATTTAAAAAATTACAAAAGGAAAAAAAATTCGTTAAATTATTGGCGTTTAAAGTAATATACCTTTTAATGTATCTTGATAATTTTCACGAAGATTCATTTAATAAAGCCTTTAAGAACCGTATTTATGTCAGTAAACATTCATTCTTAGAGAGGAATGTTAAAATTATAGTTTTGTTTGGTCATTTTAACGTAATTAGTCAGGATTATGCATTTTAACAGATAGTTTATATCTCCGTTATAAAAAATGTCTGTGAAAGTCTTCCATACGCTGTCAGAAGTTTAAATGCTTAGTTAAATTCCCAAATTCGATTTATGTCAGGGTTTCTCAAACTGTGGGGAGTGCCCCCGTAGGGGGGCCGTGATAACCCTACGAGGGGGCCGCGAGCATATTGAAAAAGTCAAAAACAAAAGATTATTTTCACAATAATTATTAATTTACTGAAAATAAACAAACAAAATGCTCTAACTACAAATTTACCCTGATGTAATACACTTATAAATGCATCAATACTGCACAATGTGCTTTATAATTAATTTAACAATACTAAGATTAACAATTGCCAGTGACCACGGCCGCGGTGGCCGAGTGGTCTAGGCATCGGATCATGGCTAGCGTGTCATGGGTTCGATCCTAGTACCACTAAATATCCGCCATGTAGGGGAGCGATGCACGTTAAATCTGTCGAGAGCTCAAACGTCCTCCCGTTGGTGTGGCGTGGTAGTTAGGAGAGGGGGATGCCAGCTCAGGTGTCGTCCGCGTCACTTGACCATGGTTCAAAACTACGCGGACCGTCGCCCAAAGCCCTCGTGTTGCTAATCAGTGCGACGTTAATATTCTCTCACTTACCAGTGACCACATAGGCTTCTCGTATAGTTCTCATAAAGTTATATGCAGAAATTAACACTTTTCTTGATAATTTGTACGATTTATTTTTAATTAATTAAATTCCGATTAAAAATTACACGATTTGCTCCCCAATGATCATCGTTTAACAAGTAAGCTAGCGTATGTCGTGTATTGGGTTTGGGGAGAAAGAAAGGGAATAAATAAGCAAATCCTTCGTAAAAACAGTGAAGGTCATTTTATTGCAATGCAAAGCCTTCGAAATAATATTATGGATAGTTATGGATTTAATGGCTCCGGACCTATACATACGTCCGACTTATCGAGACGTTTATATACGCCAGCGGCTCTTTTGAGGTTAAAGTTGTATTGTAGCTTTTGCGCCATAGTATGGTATTATTGAATTCGATATATTGTAAGGAGGAGGGAGGGGGCACGATGATAATTATGATTGAATACTGGGTTACAAGTATTAAATGAGGAGCACTATTTGTACATAGTTTCTCAGACGAGCAGTTGTTTATACAACCCAACCAGTTACCAAAACTAAGTGATTTGTTGCCGTTCTGATTAGAAGAATGAACTTTTGGTGTATGTGAAGTATAATGTTGATTCCTTCGGTTATAAGGGATAACTGTTAATGTTTTTGCACTTGTGTTACAATTTACGATACTTTGATTTTTTTTTTTTTTTGAAAATATCATTTTTTTGTGCTATGTTTGTATAATTTTTTGACAATTTCCAAATCCTTAGCTGAATTAGTTTCATACATTTGTTTTTAAATTCTAATTATTGTACTCTTTTTGTGAAATTTTTTTCATATCAACCTGCCAAGTCGCAAAGGGGTAAAGTTGATCGCCGAAACCCGAAATTATCTTGGATTTTCTAAACTCTAACATTTTTTTTTCCATTTAACTTTTTAAATTTTTGTATTTCATTTGATGGTATCACGTCTTAATATTCTTAAAATACTCCAGGCCATAGTTGCATATAGCGCGAAAGACTGACGCTTTTTAACAGTTTGTATCGGTCAGCAAAAAAAGCGAAGCATTAAGAGAGAAAAGTAGTAGAAGTGCTAAAAATTTTATAGGTTCTTGGGTGGAAAGGATATCCCGAATTTCTGCTAATTTAATAGAGACTTCATAGTGTAAAAGTAATTGTTGCACGAGAAGGTGATTGAAAAGAATTTGGCTGAGGGTTAAAAATAAGTTTTATAATGACGTATAAGTTTTATAATGATTCTCTCTCACACACACAAATATATAACACATACACATATACACATATTTTTATGTATAACTTTTATTTTCCTTTATAGTTTCTGACTTCTTTCCCTGTACTAATGCCATGATTCTTTTATAAAATTCAGTTAAAACCAATCCTTTAACATTAGTTAAATTTTTCCATTAATTCTCAACCAGTAATTTTAAAGGCTCTAAACATGTGATAGTTAGAACTTGTATTGTCTAATCAGAATGAGGATAATTAATTAGTTCTCTTCGAACTCATTTATTATCAACAATGTTTAATTGATTTGTTTACTTATAGTTTTCTAGTATTTAATAAACAATTGCATAACTGTTCTTGAGATTCTATGGAATCAAACATTGCGAATCGTTTTTAAAACTCACAATTTATCAGTTGACTTTGAGATATTAATTTTAATTATATTTACTTAGATTCTTGAAATGTATTAAATATCATAGCGTTAATGGAATGATTCCCTCATTCATAGCAAAATTGAATGCATTAGAGTGTTCTAGGCTTTCTCAAATTACACAGTCATAGTTAAGCGGTTTCAGATAAGCTTTTTTTAATATTTTTATTCGTTTTAATGAGATTGAAACTTCAAATTAATAGGAATATCTGAGGAATGCTGTTACATAAAAGTTAATTATAAAGAGGAAAATAGCATTCTTAATAACAATTATTTTTTTTTTATTTCAGGAATAAATATTCATGAGAATAGTATTTTTTCCTGATTTTAAGTGAATTCTATGCCCTAAAAGAAACATTTGTATATAAATTATAGAAGGAAAAAAAGTGAAATATTATTAAGTTATAGTCATATTTGAAACCTATATAAACTGTCAAATTTTTAACATTTATTACGTCTTTTTAAGGAATTATTTTGTTACAATGTTTGCAAATACTAATTAAAAAAAGCGTGCGTCAAGTCACGAACTTATTTATCAACCTATCATTTTATTTTGAAATTTCTATCTTAAAGTATGTTTACACTGATAACATCAGACGGAATAGTGGTTAATGAAGTTGACTGCTGTGCCAAAGAGCCCAGATTCGAATCCTGGGGAGGGCACATATATTTGTTGCATAATGTTTGAGTGGTATGTGAGCAATTTAAATACTTGTTGAGTCGAAAGTCCTATCTATAGGTTGGTGAAAGAGGCAGAAAGTTGAGAGAGAGACCTTTGAGATGTTCTGGATCACAATTGGGGTGGGTCAGAGGTAAATCGTTTTGTCACATGCTTAGTACTCAAAGCCTAATACAGACATAATCTAGCTCCACTTGCTACGTTGAATTTCGTGAGCCTTGATCTGATGTTAGTGTCGATCGGGTGGGATACGTAACAGCAACGTATCAATAAGTATTGAATAATTAAATAACTAATCCAAAAAGATACAGAATTATTAAAATAAGAAAATAATTACCTTCACTCGCATGCTAACTGAACAATCAAAAGTGATATTTAAGCACGTTCGCTGCCACTGACGCTCTGACTTGTTCTACTTCGTATGAAGGCGTCACTTTGAGATGGCGATCGACTATGAAAAGTTATATGCTTTGTTTTCATGGGAGATTGAACGAAAGGAGGTTTTTGAAGCATGTTAGTGAAGAATTATTTTTATATTTTATGTGCTTTGTTTTTAACTAGTGGGCTTAAATTTTTCTATATCCGTTTATAAGAAGGCCGGATATTACATATATTGCAGGACATTCACAGCACAAGAAAATGGAAGTAACTAAAAAAATTATTTGAAGAAGAAATATTAGAATTGCTAGAAAAGAGAGAAACATGAAAATAAAGTTTTTCCGTTTTTCTAGTTTTGCTAATAAAATATAAGGAATGTTTTTAAACATAAAATTAATATTTTGTACTTCGGCTTCTGAGTATGGATAGATCAAATGTACTGGCATCGCACGAATGTGTTTAAGTGGAAAATCACTTCGTTAATCTATGTATGGAAATAACCTAAATGCTCAAATCAATGTATCACGTAAGAAGTATTTGAAATAATTCAAATTTCATTTTATAATTCAAAAGCATTCTTTTTAACTAAATTAAACGTGCATTCTAAAGCTGATATCATAATGGGAAGAATTTCAGAGAAACAAACAATCACTTAAAATCAAACCCTTAAAAGTTTGATGTATTTTTTTAAGTGCCACAGATTTTCCGACTATATAAACTGTTCTAATTTTTCTTTTCTTTTTTCCCTTTTCTTCTGAAGACTTTTTTTTTTCCAATTAACTTTTCCCATCTCTTTCCTCCCACTCTAAGGAACGATGTTCTTTCTTTTAAAAATTATGTACAAAAACGCCAGCGTAACAAGGGAACATTTAGTTCTTCCATGTGAAAGTACTTTTTTTAATTCATAAAATAAAGCTTTGTAAAAATAAAAAAAAAACTCTTTTATTTAACTGCCTTCCTGAAGAAAAAAAAAGATTTAATCTTTAGTAGAACGAGTTTAAATGTATTACGTGATATGTATTTGAGTTGAATTTTCTTTCTAACATTTATGCCGACGTAGTAGGGGCCGAATTTTTCAGAAATAATTGGCACAGTTTGCCTGACCGTGATTTTTATTTTAGAGTGGTTCTTTACAGCTCCCGCTACTAGATGAAAAAAATTTTAAGACTTTTTTTTTTAATGAATTATGCTTGATAAAAAGCATATAGCTTTGCTTGCTGAGAAGTTTCTTATTTGGGACCTTTTTTCTAGCTTGAAAATTTTTTTAAAGCAAATCTAAAGAGGTTATAGTTAACGAGGATTAATAAATAAAATTATTACAAAGATAAATATTTAGAAACTATTGATTGGATAAAATTTTAAGAAATGTTTAATTTCCTGTTCCTATGCTACTTCTTTGTTTCATTGTAAATGCTGTAGTCTGAAATTTTTCGGGGATGCGTTTCTGGGAGAAAAGGTAATTTCCTTTATATAACGCTTCATCCATCTACTTTTCAAGATTTCAATAATTTGCAGTAAGTGAGATAGCCTTTGAAATGTAATATATATATATATATATATATATATATAGGGCTCCACAGACCGTAAACTTCAGCAATTCATTTAGTATGAAGCTAAATACCTTGGCCCTTGGAGAAAGTGTTATTTGGTGGTAGTGTCAAAGAAGTGTGAGTTCAGCATTACAATTCAGATTGATTTTAGCGTCAACTACAAAAAAAATGAATGTTGTCAAATGGCACGCCAGTGTTTTTGTTGATGGTCTCATTGTAGTTGAAGGTTCAGCATTATGAAAAACCTGCGCAGAGGAGTCATTTATTGTTGCTCAGGGCGCAGCGGACGCTGATGAATTGTGTATGCAAGCAATTATATATCTGTAAATGTACCGTAAGGTTGTGTTTACGCATGAAAACATACTGTATCACTGTCAGGCGAATGATATGCCTGTTATCATTTGGTGACATCATATTGCTTAGGTCACTACCTCGATTTCGATTTTTTAGGTTTTCCACCGTCCATCTTATTCACACATTTATTATTATTTTTGTACCTTCACCCCTTGTGAATGACACTTCTGTACAAATGTCCACACCCATGAATGTTAATCATGTAGCTCTGTGCTACCATTAGTTGATCGTATAGAAGTTTGTTTTTGTTGAGAGATATATTGGATTCCAATAATTTGCTTGCACCAGTCAAAGGAAGATGCAGGTCTCTCACTTTTAAAGTCTTTTTTTATAAAGGAGTCTGTTTAAAGTGTGCATTGTTTCTCTCGTCCGGGAAATATGTTGTCCTGATAATTTGAATTTTCTAACCAGCTTTGTGTTTCCATAAGTTTTTTTTTAATTAATCTTATCCCTCCATGGTGTTGCAATTTTAACAAACAAAAGTTTATTTAAATCATGCGTTCATTAAGATAAAGTATGCATATATATATATATATATATATATATATATATATATATATTTTAAAAAATTGCATACTATCGTGATCACGTCATAAGATAATTAACTATGTATAAATTAGACTAATACTTTGAGCAAACAAAAAAAAATAAGTGTTGCTTAGAATATTATAACTGTTAGTTTTCAAATACACTATTTACATATTCGAAGTTAAATAAATTAATACAAACTATGCACTGCATCTACTTTAGATAATACTTTTCTAGCAGGAAACATTACTGTCAAGTTAAAGTCATCACTCTTATAATATCTATGCATAAAGAACAATGTTTATTTACAATAGAAAAGACCCACAGGTTGAGACTTGACTCTCGGGATATAGATCAGAAAACACACGAATCTAGAATAAACAGCTTTTCCCTTTAATCAGCCGATACCAAACTCTACCGGGAATCCATCCTGACCAAATATTTTCGCGTACAGTCCTCGCCATGTTCTTGACTAAGTAAAAACATTGTCCCCCCCCCCCCTCCTCCTTATCCTATGGGTTATTTTCTTCCCCTGGTGTGAAACATACACGCGACGGAAAACACATTTTTCCTTAGCCTTCCTTCATCTGAAAGGAGTGACAGCTAAAGGGGGAAGATAATAAATAACGTCCCCACACGGAAGAATTACGTCTGTGAGATATCTGAGAGACGGTACTCGGTTAGTCGGATAGTAATTTCTGTATATTGCTCAGGGACAGGGATTGTGGTTCCAGACATGGATAAATAAAAATGGTGTGAAAAAAAGGAAGCAATTGGTGGGATTTCCCAGTTTTATTGTTTGTTTATATTATGTGCAATTGTGGAAGGGTTTATTGTTGAGGTAAAAATGAATCTGGAATTGATTTATTTGATATTTGTGATAAATTTAATATTTAGCTGGTTACACACACATCATCGATATTGGAATTGTAATTAATTTTTTTTGGAGTTGGAGTTGATTGTAGAGATCAATCTTAGTGATATTTTATCTTTGATAAAAAATCAGCAATTTTAAAAAAGTAAAATATTAATTTCGTAGATAGACCCGATGCATTTCTCTTCAATGCAGAAGCCATCAAATTGATTTTAAGCATAGGTGTCAAACGTATACAAGTGGAAACAGGCGCACCTATAATTTCAAGTCGCATTCTTTTAATGTTTAGGTATATTCCTCCTGTAACGCGCATCCCTTTTCTTACGAAGAAACCTGAAATGTACGCACGCAAATATATTATATTTTTAAGCTATCCGACTACTTACGACAACTTTTTTCTTAAAAAATGGAGATATGGGGAATTTCTTTTCTTTTTAGATTTGTTTAGTACATTTTAAGAAAAATATGCTAAAATTAAGAAGACAAAAATAAATTATTACTAAAATGGGAAAAAATGGGTACAAATTGACAAAAAATAGCATAAACACGGCCCATTCTGTACCAAAGGTTTGTAAATAAATTTTCAGTTTTTCAATTCTGATATCTTGCTATGTTATTCCTTTTTGAAGTGACCTTCAGGTAAGAGATATTTTAATTTTACAAAAACTAGAGCACTTTACTTAGGTTGTTATATGAAAATGCTTAAAAAAAACAGTAATTTTCACATAAGAGACTGTAAATTTTGTAATAAAACGGTGGTTAATAAATCTGAAGGTTAAAACACTTCTATTATACAAAACATACACAAAAAATTCCAGTCAATTATTTTCAAAACGTTTTAAGTAATCGCTGGCCCCGTTTGAGCATTTCCAAAAAAAAAAAAAAAAAAAAACACATTTCGAGTAAAACTCGTTTTAAAGTATGACATCATGCTTAAAGTAATGGTATCTGCTCTTACTAAAACACTCGTAGTTTTTTGTTCTAGTGAACGTAAAATAATAAACGTGGTATTTTTTTAAGCTAATATGATGGCCTATAAAATAAAATCACAAAAAATTGTCAATTTTTGGAGAAATTCACAATTTTTGGGGTTGTCGGATATCTTAAGTCAAGTCGAAGTGTTTTTACAGGCTTTTGCAAAATTGTATACTTCTAGAAATACTATTCTATAAATTTGTGAGATACCTCATTTCTTTTAAATTTGCAATATTTAGATATATCGAAGGACTATTTTTAGGCTCATCTCTTTTATTTTAAAAAGCTATTTTTTTATACTGGGCGTAAAACGCTCACCCGTTATCGATCCTACTTTTTGTGTTAAATGTGCTCGTTATACGCCTAATTTTACTGTATAGTCTAGCTCATACTTCCTAAAATATTTTGAGCTGAACTACTCTACCATGCAAGATGGTTAAATGATCAGTTGCCATATTAACATTTAGAGCTTCATTAAGAATAAAATATTTCAAATAAGTTTAAATTAAATGAAAGAAAGAAACTAATGTATAACCTGTAAAACTAAAAACAAAAATTATATTGGTATCCGTGTTAGCAATTGGAAAATGGTAGAATAGTTATGAATTAGGAGAATTTTTCCGTTAAGTGATTGGAGCAGAAATTCTTGAATTCAGTCTTGTTTCTAGAACTGCTAGATCGTATTTAACCATTATAATCCACATAAGTTTGGTGGGAAATGATTGGAATAACCCATATCTTAATGGATAAGTCTGAATATGCTTAGTAGAAGTTCATATAAGAAAATTCAGATAAAATATTTGTCATAAAAGAAAAATTTGTATAGGAAACATATTTTTTTTTTAACAGACAACAAGACTATTACTATCAATTATTTTTCGAAAGAAAAGTACTTCAAAAATAATTCTATATGCTGGCTTTACTATTAAATACAAAATAAAACCTGTTGATCGCAAAATACATTCCATATTTCAAACATTAATTTAATCACTAATTGCATTTTTAAAGTAATTTGTATTCAGAAGAGAATTTGACATTAAACGAGAGTTTCTAATTTAAAAATGTATGGATTTATTATTATTCTGTAATTTTTTTTAATGCAGAATGGATTTGGAATTTGGATCTTTTCTTTGTTATTAAAAATAATATATTTGGATTAATATCAATGTTTCCAAAAAAGTTTACTGTGACTATAGGGTGACGAAAGCAAAAAATTCTTTTCTTTAAAA
Source organism: Trichonephila clavata (assembly GCA_019973975.1). Lineage (NCBI taxonomy): Eukaryota > Metazoa > Arthropoda > Arachnida > Araneae > Nephilidae > Trichonephila > Trichonephila clavata. The sequence continues at coordinate 154,753 of BMAO01036795.1, forward strand.
AGCCAAAATTTATATGAAAAAAAATAGAACTGTTTTTTTAATAAAAAAAATTATTTACTTTTACGTTATTGACATACTTTCATAAAAGTTTTCATGAAGAAATATTGTAAAGGTTTTAAATTAAAACTTCACTATTATAAAATTATTTTATTTCTTTCACAAATTCAACTAAAGTAACAAGATAGTTCTAATAGAATTCAACAAGAACTAAGTATTGTTGGTAAAATACAGATCGTGCAGTTTTTAAAACTAAGCGTTTGTTAAGCATTCAGCTTTTGTTATTCAAGATTATTTAAGTGTAAAATAATACTTTTTTTTGAGAATATACATTTTTTTGAGAAACGTAACTTGATATCAAATTACATTTAGTTTACTGCAAACCACTTTCTATCTTGTTCTAGACAGCAAAATTGTGTAATTTTTATGAGTTATTTATAGAAGACAGATTAGAATTTTTTAATTGGACCAGAGTAAGGGCAAAATTAGGCCTAACGTCAAACAAAACTGAAGGTAAACCAATGGAAAAGTTTCAGTTTTGCTTTTCAGAATAAAACTTCTCAGAGAAAAAAAATTTTTCACACGACTTAAAACTGAATAAAAAGGCACCGTTTCAACACATAATGAAGAAAAAACTAGTTTTATTGCATTTATCCCATGCAAATAAATAGAAAAAAAGGCTCTAAAATACGGTTGCATTGTTCGCGGCAATCGAATATAAGGATCGTGAAGGGAATATTTATTGTGATTTAAAGGAATTTGCTGTCGGTAATTCGCAAACTATTCTCCTTTTTTCAGTCTGTGAGAAAGAAATCTTAACATCATTGCATTACAAAGAAGCGAGAGAAAAAAAAAGGGGAATTGTATCGGTGAAGGGGAAAAGCGAGAGTTTGTATGAGATAAATAAAATCAGAGTTTTGCGCCTATCTTTTAAATCAAGTTAGTCTTTCTAAAGAGTTTCTTAGAGTCTCTAAATAACGATAGCCAGATTTTCACTCATTTCAAAAGAATAGTCTGTGAAGTTTTGCATGGGAAATCCCTAAGCCTAGCCTGCGTAAATGGGGGAGGGCTTGTTAAGGATAAAATAAAACATGGCCTTAAAACTGAATAATATCCATTGCTCGGTTGATGAAAGCGTAGGAAGTTCTTTACAAGTGGAGATTTCTTAGAAATAAAGAATTACTATTCACCGAAAACACAATTTTTTTAGGATATTTATATGCTGTTTTAAAAGATATTTTTAACAAAAAATGCATTTGCTTACAAACTGTGCGAGTATTAATTCACTCCAAAGTTTTCATTCCTCTATGAAAACATCTCAGCCTTCTACAACTTCAGTATTTTTTTTATCCAATGAGCTGCGGATTGGTATTTTTACCATTGCAGACCTAGTACATCCCCAAGAGCTGGTATCACTCTTTAGTGCGGCACCGTATAGGCGAATACCAATCGCCGCAGGTAATTTTGACGCCCAGTTTCCTCCACAGAGGGAGGCACCTGAGCTCACACACCATACACACACTGTCAATATTGATGCGTTTATTGAAAAATATAGTATTGTGGGTTTGATTGATTGTTTATCCATCACTTTATCGATACGAAGCTATCGTAGGGCTGCTGCTGGCCAGCCTCATAATTTGAACTACGAATTAAAAAAAAGAGCGTTCTTAAGATGACACATCAGACTTGCGGTTATAGTAACTGAGTGGCCATGGTCACAAATTCGTAGTCACCTTTGTCGTGTCACTGGAAAAAGTCCTAGAGCCTCTACACGGTGAATCTAGAGTGGCACAATAACTTTAACTTCAGCCACTCTAGACTCTTTTTTTTAAACCCTTTTAAGGTTTAAATACTCCATTTGCCTTGGTGTTGATATTTGGAGAGTCTAGTGCCAGCTCAATTGTCGCTCCTTTTCCCCTACAGTGGTTCAGTATTACAAAGTCTACTGCCAATACTACTCGTGTTGCTTTAAAGTACAATGTAAATTGAAATTGAACCAAATAAACTAGCTCAAGCACATTGTGTGAAATCGAACATTACGTCAGCTCAGAAACTGGAATTTCGGTTCTAAAAAGAAAATTTTTTTATTATTTTGTAAAATTTTGATCTTTATTTTATCACATAAATATATGGACTTAAAAACGTTTCAAGCAATTCTTAATAAATTCATCATCCTGTAAAAACAAAACATATCATGATTTTTCAAGTTTAAATAGTTTAAACTAAAAAGAAATATAATATTAAGCTTGCAGTCTTATTTTCATCTCATCTCATTGTAGCTTCTCTTGACGAGTAACAATGTACATAAGAGCAGATTCTCCGGTTGGGACCGAATAGGCGACACATTTAAATTAAAATTCTTATTAATATAAAAGGTATGCTCCTTACTTTTTAATTTAGTCCCAAAGTTTTATCATAGTTTAAATAGATTCTACTTATCTTTTTAACGACGTTTTTTTCTTTTCATTCTACTTTGTTACGGATAATTTTTTTTTTATCAATTTGTATTATATTCCTTTATATATATGGACATTGAAAATCGTAAAAAAACAACTGTATTTACTGAAAATACTTATTCGCATCTGTCTCCTCACCAATGTAAATAAAATTCTGAAACACGTTTTTGGGGGGGGGCGGGTTCTTCATGGAAACGTGGAATCCTCATTACAAAAAGCAGTATCTCGACAGAAGAAACGAGAAATCCCTTCATTGTTTTTAGAACTACAGAATCTATTATTACTCAAAACATTAATTCGCGCATAAACGCTCACAAGAAAACTGATACGAACTATTTTTGTGAAAACATATATGTGTACTTTAGAATTGTGGCGTTGTTAAAAAATAACACGTATCTACATTTCCGAAGTGATATTTTAATGTTTTTTTTCACATTGTTTCACCCGCGCCATGGATTTACCTGTAAATTGCTGAATATTTGTATATATATATATATATATTACAAAAATACACAAAAATAGTTATATACCTAAGATAACTATAGTCATGATAGAATAGACTTAGCCACAGAAATACTAGAGCAAACTCCTAGCCTTAGGAATCAGGGATGCAGGTTTAAACAATGTTTTTCCGGCCAGCCAACCTTCACATGAATTTGTTAATACTCTGGGCCATAGGGAAAGCAATAAATTTCTAGAGAAGTTTAAATATACTGTAGCATCCATTTTTTAATATTTTTTTTTATATTTAACTCTATTATTTTAATATTTTATATTTCCTTTTAAATTCTGTTATCTGGTTATCTTGCAATTTCAATTCTTTTCAGTTTTAATCATGTTTATTCATCTCTCTCTTGCAGAGAAATTTTGATTATATATATGTATATAAAGAAAAAATTATCTAAATCTTGTTTTTGCTTTAACTCTCAGAATTCCTGTCAGTCAGTATGTTTATTATCAGCGGAAATAGTAATCATATTAATTTGCAAGGTACTCCATTTGATTCTGTAATATATAATTTGTTGACAATATGTACTAAAAAATTACTGACAGAAACACGCCCAAGCAGTCACACATATGTGTTTTCTTTCTTTGTGTTCGAATATTTTATAATAATTTTAAACTTTTTCAGGATAGTCCCATTACCATTGATGATTATTATTTTCAACTTCTCGCTAATATTCATTTTTTTTAGTTCCATTTGTTAATGTAGTTCCCTTTTTTAAAATTTTACCGATCGGATATATTAGGTACATTTTCAAGTTTCCGCTTACTCTTTTTTTATTGAATTTCATAACTTTTTCAATTAATTAATAATTTTAAGTTGTCACATTTATCTTTATGCATTTTGTTCAAATACAGTCATACATTTTACGTTTTTTCGTTTTTCGGATATTTTCAATATCTGTGTTATTTTTTATCTTGTTTTAATGCGCACATTTTTTTTTTCTGTTTGAATGGTAAAATATGGATTTCATAAAACATACTTATCCCTACATCACAATCCCAAGTCTGTGAAAATTAAGTTTTTGCTAGTAATTTTAAGTTTTAAGCCAAAGCATCTAATATTTGAAACTAGGAAATTGAAAAACTTCTTTGTTATCATAGTGTGTAAAGTTATTGTGAAATCCTATAGTCAAACATTGCGATAAGGATTGACTGCATCTCATCAAATGGATGTAAGTAGGTTTTCTCTATTAGATATCCATACTATGTTACATCGGTTTGAATTCCCTTTGGGGGAAGTAATATCTCCAGCTGGTAGAGAGCGAGGGGGAGGGAATTGGATATCCCATAGCCTAGGGAATGACGAGGAACATTTATTACTGCCTACTCCACCGTCCCTGGTGCCTTGCCTCTTTTATTCCAGGAAGTTACTCCCTGTACCTGTCTCATTCCTCCCCGCCATAAATCACCGACAACAATTAAACTTAGAAAACAGTTGCATTTAAGGAGGTAGACTTTCCAAATGAAACCAAGTTCTGTTAAATTAACTCTTGGTTGTAAAAGAGATGTAAGCATATCGCAGATATCAAAAACGATTTAGTTTCAGTAGATTTTTCCCCTAGATTTTATAGAACTTTACTAGCTAAAGTAAAATATATTTTGAAAATAAATTCAGGTGTTTCATATTATTTTGTGTTGGTAGTGGATGCATTGGATACAATTTGTTTGGATTTTTAGTGGTAAAAATCCATTTAAAATAGTTATTATGTGTTTCTTTATTATGTGTTTTGTTTTTGTTCGATACATACTGTTCCTGAAAGCTGGAGAATACAGGTATCCGTTCGTATTTTTCTTAATTATGTAACATGAATAAATTATATAAATATTAGCGATTTATTTTAATGTTAAATTAGAACAGTTTTTGTGAGTGTGTGTGTCACACATGCAACAGTATTAAAAATATATCTTAAAAAAATTTAAAGGGAAATATGTTAAAAAACATTTTATGTACACTTTTTCATCATATAATAAATAGTAAGAAATTGAAATGGCTTCACAATTCTAGAAAATTGCCGTTGTAAACGATTGACTGAAACTAAATTATTGATCATCATGTGAAAAGGAGAGGAAGTTGAAAAAGGTAAACATTTTCTTATATGTTATATAATAAATTTTCTATGACAAAAAAATATAGCCTATTCTGATGTCACACAGAAGCCATTACATTTACAATATCTTTCAACAGATGGGAATTTAAAATTAATAAATCTGCATATCCTGATAAATCAAAGGGATAACATAAGGATGCCACCAATACATTTTGTTAATTTTTGTTAAATTTAATATATGTTATATATTTTTGAAAAAGTAATAATTATTCAACTAATATTAATTTTAGAATTTAAAATGAAATCAAAACTAAATAATCTTAAATCAGATATTTAAATTTTTTTTAATGTGAACTTAAATAAACTTGGCAATTATAAAAAGCGTATTAAAATACAATGTAAATAATATTTCATCATTTTCTCATTCATAAAAATATTTAGAAAGGTAATTTGTCTTAGAAACATGTGTCAGTTTCTAATTGAATATTTAAAGTTATACATTTTTCTTCACTTTCAATATTCATCAATGGACGCGATAACTAATAGATCACGGACGCGAATTAATGCATGACTTTATTTCTATCAACTCATGGGCTTAAGTATTTGTGCTCCTATAAGCTCACCTTGAAGAGGAAAAGATTCACATTATATCTATTACAGTAAAGTCCGTTACGTTGACACAATGGCATTACATTAAACTTGAAACAGAAACTTTAAAGGAAGTTTGCTACATCAAAAAACAGTTACATATAAAAAAACGTATCAAAGATTAATTATTTTTTTTTCCAATTGGCGGATTTCCTAGAAGACGATTTTAGGTCAGATAATGTAAGTACTGTGATACATGGAAAACTATTGTAACCAATCCCCGTTTAACATATCTAAAAAGAGAAGGGAAAAAAACCTACCTTCATTACGTGTGTCTTCACTATTTTTTACCGTTCTCGCATCTGAAAATGGTTCTTCCTGCTCACTATCTGTTTTCTAGCACTTTTTCTGTCCCATCCCCTACAATCTTTAGCAATCACTATTGGTTATTCGTCTTTGACGAAACCAGCTGGTTTTCTATGATAATAATGGTCCCTAAAAAGCAAGTGACAAAACAATACAGAATAATTTACACAAAATAGGAGATAAATTAAAATTACTTAAACGCGTAACCTCGCGCGCATGATCACACATTGCTGTAGGAATCAGGACGAATACTAAGCATTTACAGTGGCATATCTTCATTCCATCCCCCTTATTCTTCATTTCTCTCATCATCGGATTATCACTTATTTTTATCTTTGGACAATCATGTGAGTGGTTAATATTGTAGTAATTATTTTTTTTTAGAAAAAATGTGTCAACACCTTTTAAAATAAAAATAAGTAGTTACATAAAAATGTAAATCATAAATCAGCCTTTCGTTGGGAAAAGGTTTGCAGTGTGTGTAAGTATATTTTGATAAATAAAGTAATTCTTGTGTTTTTTCTCAGTCCATGAATGAACGATCGCGAAAGTTTGACCATTGAATCATAAACACATACAGAGATACATGCAGACACATACGCAATCATGTATATTAATGTGTGTGTGTGTATACCACTCTTAGGAAATTTCAAGCCTGTAAGCAAAATTCTATACTGTTTGTTTTCTTATACACATACGATATTCTTAAAATAAACGAGACATAAAGAAAGGATAACTGGAGCAAACATTAAACAACCTATTTTGTCAAGTCCAATGTCACGACAAAAGTAAAAATTAAAGGCACCATTTTTACGGGTCATAGAAAAGAGTTGCGTTTAAAAGGTTCTTTATACGAGGGTCTCGGAGGTTGCTATTACTTTTTTACTACTACTTTGTTAAGGTTACGTGAAAGTACCTTGCTAAGGCTTAAAAGCCTGCTAGTTTTATAAGTAGAAAAATGATAAAACATTTTTTCTTTAATACACATCTACGCATATTAAAATACGCGATGGATTTAAGAATAACGTATTAGTAACGTAATATAATACAGTGAAAAGATTTTATGATTATTTAAATTGAACTATTTGCATTTTTTTAGCAGTGAAAAGTTCCTTTAGAGTATTAATTAACATTGTTTTTAAGCTTGTACATAGTATTACACAAGAATACTAAAACTAGTAATTAGTACGTATGAAATATTTTAGATTAAATTCGGTTTGATTTAAAATCACTGCTTTGTGTTTTATGCCTAAGTATTTTTAATAAATTTGGATAATTAACGAACTTGTTTTAAAAAGAGCATGAGGATGAATGGAATGCATTTTTTCGTTATGTCCTAAAGTTATAATATTTAATGTCTGGATATTTATGTTTTTGTCCTTACCTATAAACTTCTAAAAAGTGATATATATGTTATGTATTCCTCTCACATATTAAACTCTATTTTTAATAGTCAATACATACTAATGAACATTAAAAATCTAATTTATTTTATACGTTTTTGAGCACCAAATTACGAAATTAGTTGATGAAATGCTAATCATCAATAGTAAAATAGTTTAATTTAGTTTAATTTTTGACTAATTCATGTGGGCGAAAGCTATTTCTCTTCATATTTTGTATTCTTGAGCAATCATGTTATTGGTGGGAAAATTAGTATGAGTACTACGCAGATTGCCTTTTTGAGGAATTGTTTCATAATGTAATGACTTGAATCAGCTTATCAAAAAAATTTATTACAGGGAAAACTAACTTGAATATTTTTACAATTGTTCCGAGATTGGGATCACAGGTAGTCTCTTTTACAGTAAAGTTCAACTTATCTCAAACATCCACCTTATCTTGAGAATCACGTGAAGTCGACACCTTTTCATTGGTAGTAGGGACCAAAGTCCTTAGGCCTCTCTGGTCGACTCTAACCGTGGGTGCAAATGCAGTGCGTTTCTCGTTGTATATCGCTAGAGAGGCCTCTGAACGGTTCTCTCTGCACATTCTCACGCCATACCTTTTTAAGCCTAGGTTGCTCTTGGTTCCTCTTTTCGGCATTTCTTTATCCCTTGTCCGTCGGCTCCTCAAAGCGTGGACAATTTCCGACGAATATTGTCGGCTGCCCTCTTCCAGACACACCTTCGTCTCGGTTGTGTGAGGAACGGAAATTCCACACCGGCCGGGGAATATGTCCACTCCCGGAGTCTAAGGATTGGTCGTGGGAACAGAGATCAGAATTCTTGACCATCCATTTAGGCCACTTTTTCCCAGCAATTAGAGAAAGGAAAGTGGGCACATCACAATATATTTTGAACGTGCATTTTTTCAATATTTTCACAAGTTGTATTTTTCTGTTTTCTGTTTATCTTCATTTATTCCAAATTAATCATTCTGTTTAAATTTTAAGCAAAGGTTTTGTTATTATTCGACCGCTGTCTTTAACCTCTTGATTGATATCTGCAACCTTTTCAGTGATATTAAAATACAATACGTGTAGCTGCCAACGAATTAATTATTTTAATATACAGTTTCAACAAATAAAAGACAAAAATATTTGAGGAACAATTTTTCTTTTTTTTTGCTTGGTATAATATTTCATACATATTCCAAAAATATCAAATAATATGCTCATATTTTGATTTAAATTTACTGGTTTAACATTTTTGGGGATGTTGCAAGCTCCAAGCGTCCAGTAAAACATATTTTTAATTATAAAAGTATTTTATTAGATGAATTATGTATCATTTAGTTAAAAATATGCATAATTTTGTACAACACTTATAATATCCATCTCTTATCTGGAAAAATATGATTACATAAGCTAACTTATAAATAATTCGTACAAATAGATCTACCATACAATATGATTAAAACACAAGTAATTTTTTGACGCAAAGTAAATAATTCAACGGTCACTAAGAAAAGAACATAGATTTTACATAATAAGTTTTTGTTTCATGAAGCAAAAATTAATTTTCTTTTTAAAGTAGAAACATGTATACTAAATAATTTTCAGTATTATTTTAATTTCCATCCCTATTTATCTGAAAAGAATGAGTTTGAGCTCTGTTCTTTATGTTCATGTGAAAAAAAAACATCTTAAATTAAATTAATTTAGTAAAAATGGAATAATAATAGAGATGACAAAAATATTATAACTTAATGAAAATAACATTTATAGAAATTTAGTGTTTTGTTCAATGAAATATATTTCATATATTCATATAAACTAAAAAACAATTCATAAATTCATACTTAACGATTCATTACATCACTTTTGTAGAATAGTTAATTTTTGAACTAACTTTTTTTATGATGACGCATATCTACACAGTATTGTCCATTGAAGTCCTTGTTGAATAACAATCAAAACATGCTAAGTTCAGTCCAGTCAACGGATCAAAACTACATTGAATATTTATGCTTGTTCCAGGAAAAAGAGAGAGAGTGCATTCCAACTTATCAAATTTGTCTTTGATGTCCCCGCAGCAGAAGAATTTTTATGAAGTTCTTCCTCTCCTCGATCGATGACCGAATTTCAAAATGTGCTGTTATTTTTATATTGGTTACATTACCAATTTCTGACATTTTATTTTAAAATATAGTATTTATCATACTCTCAAGTTTGATTAACATTTCAGCTCTATTGAACTTTATAGTTTCGTGCTAAATTACTTATCAAAATTCGTACGTTGCGTTTTTCTCTTGAAATATGCATAGAAATTAATATTAGGAAAATTGTTGGCTCGGTTGCTTAGAGAAAGCTTGTCCGCTTCGTGACCCAATGTTGCATGTTCAATTCCGGCTGAACTCGATAGATTCTTGTTTCAAAATCGTAGACACGCATGTCATATGACTATATGTCATGTAAAAGATCCCTTGAGTATCAATTTGGCTCTGGTACTCTCGGCAAAGTCAAATCACGGCAATATTTAGCATCCGATGAGAGCTTGAATTAAAATCAATTCAAGCGTCCAAATTGAGTAGCAAGCTCCGTCACTATACGGTGCCTCTAAGAAACGGCTTTCACATTTGGAGATTTGACTGTCTGTAAATGCTTACTTGCTAATATTCAGCCCATTTGAAAAAAAGTATTATGAAATATTTTTTTTGCTTTAATATTTTTAAACGTTCCTTTGTTTTTTGAGGACTTGTATCTGAAATTCCTTAGATTAATGTTGTTAAGAAAATAAAATTAGTGAAAAGAAAAAATATTGTAAGTACAAAAATAAAATATATGTATATATATCTTCCACAAATTTCTGAAATAATTTTTAACTGGCGTTGTTCTAATTGTTTTTTTAGGAAAACATTTTTTTTACACATACACACACAGGATCGAAGGCAGATTTGACCAAGAATTCATAAGACTCCGTTAGGTACATTAAAGGGAAAAAATCGTTATATTTCAAAATATTTCCATATTAACTTTAATATTTTATTCTGTATAATTCGAAACTAAAATAATTTCTTATGATATAAACCAAAGATATAAAGAGATTTGTTAGAAGTATAAGATCTATTTCCCATTATATAAGCATTTTCCATTTCTACCTTTAACTTTTCACCTTCATTATTTTCAAAAATGAATGTAATAAATTTAACAGTATTCAAATTAATGAGATTTTATCTTAATATTTATGCTTTTTCAAAACTGTATTAAAATTACTCAAGTGCAATATATTTATGAGTCACAGATCAGTTTAATAGAACATATATTAACAATATTTTATGTAATTGCGTAACGTTACCCAGTTGTTTCTTGACAATTATTTCTATAGCCTAAAATCGTTATACATAAAAAATATCATTAATTGAAATTAATCTAATGCATGGCAATATAATTTTAAATTTTGGATTTTACAGACAAAAAAAGTACCATATAAAATGAATTTGCAACTAGAAATGTGAAATATGTTTATTAATTATCCCTTTTGCAAATATAATAAAGAGGTAAGTACTTTTATGCATCCTTTATTTGTGCTCTTTAATTCTTTTCATTGTTTTACGAACTTATTAATAATTTAAAACATATACAAATGTTCTTTTTATGTGCAATTCTTTTTAATAAGTTATTGATAAAGAATTGAAAGCAATAACAAATCATAAAATATTCTCTAGTATTAAATATAAAATATATCTTCTTATTATTTAAATAACTGTTCGCAAATACATTTTTAGAGATTTTACAATTTGATATGTCGCAGTAATTAAACATTTCAAATTTTGTTTACCAATAAATTCCAGTGGGAAATTTAAGTTTTTGCTTAATCATAAATCTGGAATAATTAAGTTTATTTAAAGATTCCACTTAATAGATAATTTTTCTGTAATAATAAAGTACATTTACTTTACCTTCTCAAATGGTTTTTATATATATTATTATAGGGGGGGATAATTTTTTTTCTGTAATAATAGCATATTTACTTTACCTTCATACGGTTTTTATTCTGTGTATTCAGTGTTATTTTCCCCCTTATTGTATTAATTGTTTATGTAAAGAAATATTAATTATTTAAAATTTAATAACTTAAGGCTACACAGTAACCAAAAAGTTTCATAAATACGAAATTTTTTTCTTTTTTCTTTTTTTTTTGCGATTTGTTCTGGACCATGTCTTTGGGTATCTTGCCACCAAAATCCATATCTGGTAACATATTAGCTTTTAAGGTATTTGAAATTTACTGAGCTTAGGTTTTGGTTTCATTTTAAAGGATTTTTCCATTCTTAAATTAAAATAATTTTTTAAAAAAAATATTTTCCTCTCGACAGAATTAATTATTTTTTGTGTAAAATGGTTTTTATTTTCAATTTTCATTACTAAAATCATTTATCCTTAATTATATTTTGAGTTTTTCTAATTCTTTTATAAACTTAAAATAGAATTCAAGGACAACTTTTGTTTTAAAAAATAGTTCACACGCTTTATTAATAATTTTTTTTATTTTAAAAAAAATTCCATGTGTTCTCAGGTTGTTATGAGAAACAATATTTTGGATCGAAGAGATGGAATACTTCTGAAAATGATGTACCTAAGAATCAGCCCTCTGCAGATAATGCAATGAGCCTTCCGAATTCATATTTTTTTAATACAAGTATTATAGATAATATTTCTGTAATGTACCAAATAACACATTATAGTAAACATATTGTAGTACTATATTTTAGTATTTTGAAATTGCGCAAACAAAAACTCAAACTCTCTAAACAGCCTATTTAAAATTGTAAAAATTAAATTTTATGTCAATTAATTATTAATTATTAATCTGGCGATTTTTAGCTTAAGCTATCTTTATTATTTTGTACATGATTGCTTTGTGTTTCAAAACTTTTTTGAAAATATTAGGTTAAGATTAGGCTGAATAACTTCTTGGCGTAACAAATGCTATCAATATTATGCAAAAATAGTTTTTTTAATTAAGAAAAAAATGTTTTCTGTGATATTTAATTAAAGTAATATTTTAATGTTAAACACACATATATTGGAAAATAACATATTTAAAATTAGAGCTTTACGAGTATTATAAGTTTTTTATGCCTTTATAAATTTAAAAGGTTTTTTATTAGAATTTTAATTTAGTAGATATAAGTGTGTTTTCAAATCCCTAAGTTTATTTTCTGTTCAAGTTAGTGTCTTGAAATTTTCTGTATATGCTCTCCAAACGCATATTCTTTAAAAGTAAGTAAGGATTTAAGTTTGGGATTTTTAGTTACTTTTAAAAAATAGCTAACATTAATTTCGCGTATTTTCTAGGTTTAGCTAGAAAAAGAACTATTAAAAAACAACGAGGGAACAAATTTTTGAATCCCTGCTAACTTTTGATTATAACTAAGAAACATATCACAGTTAAAATGACTAAATAATTTTCAATATTGTGCATTTCATAAAAGTTTGAAAAAGCTTAAAAAATTCGTCCTTTTTTTTAAATTTGTAAAATAATGGATGGTCAAACTGGATTCTTATTTTCAGAATCAACTTAATATAATCTGTTTATAAAACATAAATTGTTTTTTATAGAACCTTAAGGTATCCTTAAGGTGATTGACTAGATTCCGAACCGAGCTTTTGAAGAAAAGTATTAATGAGTATTTTTTCTTATATTTAGTAACAGTTAAATTTGAATATACATATAAAACTCTCATAAGAATATTAGTACAAGAAAAAATTATTTAAAATCAAATTTTTTGTAAAAATGTGAAGAAAGAATAAAATATTTCAAAGCATTCTTTTTTCATGAAGAATGCTTCGAAAATAAAAGTATAATATACCTATATATTTCCGGTACTTCTACACCGAGATTGAAACTAGGTTCTTTTTTTAGATATATTATTTAGAAATGGATTTATTCCTATTTTCTTATAGCAAAGTAGATAAATGTTATTAAAGAACATTCAGTTTTATTTCGATTGATCGCCACTCTAAAAATAATGTGATTTTTTCAAAACTTTTAGTTCAACCCTTGTATAAAAGTCTTAGATAGATGTAGACAAAATATTTTTAATATCGAAGTGTTTTTCATAAAATTAAAATGTTTTGAGTTTATGTCCTTTTTACTTCAGTTTTTGCCAAAAACATTGCTTTTAAATAATTTTTTCTTGTCTAATATTTTGAAAACAATTTTATTTGTATATATTTATTCAATTGACTCTAAATTTCAAGCTTCTTCATTATGCATTTTTTTTTCAAAATCCTGGTTCCGAACGCAGTCAGTCAACTTAAATGATACTTCTTTAAAATTAATCAAGCAGCATTTTTCTCGCAAATGAGAGTAAATATCAGTGTTCCTACGAAATATAAGTTTTAACTTGAAAAGGAAAACATTCGTAGTTATTTTGTTAGAATTTCATTCAAAATAAATGTGTTTATTTAGTTCGAATTAAATCATTAAGTTATAATTCATACATAAATCATATTGTATAATAGGACCACATAGGTTTTTGTATGAACAATGAATAAATCAAATTTTATGGGGTCGTTTTTTTAATCTTCTCTTGGGACTTTTTGCTGTTAATTGAATCATAAATTAATAATCATATATTTATAATCTTTTTTTTTCTGATGCTGAAGCAGAATTTAATCAAAAGAAAAATTTGTACATGAGTGTCTTACAAAAAATAAATTGCGAAAAAATATTTTTCTTTTGACATTTATTTCATAGAAAAGAATTTAAAAAATAAATTCAAATTATGTATAAAATATGTATAAAAAGCATATCATGGAAAATATATTTTCTTTCTTTCTTTCTTTTTTTTTTTTTTTTTTTTTTGCCAAATAGATTCTTATTTATAGCGATATTTTTGACACTTCAACCAAACAAATTTTTATTTTTAAAGAAAAAATATACGATACATTTGTATTTTTACACGAAAAAAGTATAACGTTTCCCTAATAGGCAATTATCTGTCCTCAAACATACAGTTTATCCTTTGCGTTGGAAAATTTGCATTGCGCATTTTCTGAATTGTTTTTTTTTTCCTATGATATTTTTTAAATAATAGGTATAAATAATATTTTACTATTTTTGTATATATATATATTCTTTTTTTCAATACTACTTTTCAAAATTAAGGGACTTTTAAAAATGCTAAAATATTTGTAGCATCTTCCTATAAACATACATTGTATTAAAACATGTTGTAGTACATATATATTTTGAAAAAGAAACATTTTGATGGTGTATTTGTATTGATAGTTTTTTTTTTTTTTTTTTTTTTTTTTTGTAAAACTTTGTATGAGATGAATTTTTCACAAAATTTTAATATTTATTTCATACAGGAATATAACATAAATAAAAGTAATAAAAAATATTGTTTGACTTCCAAGGCAATCATGTCATATCGTTTTTTAATATTGATAAAATTATAGAAACTCAGAATAATTATTTATTATTTTCCACCAAATAAACAAAGATTCCTCTTTGCATCGGTTTTCAATTTTCATAAGCGTAAAAAGTAAAATGTAGACATGTTTATCTTTTAGTAACCCCGATGTTTGATTTTAACGTGTGAAAAATTTAATTATGTACGAGCACAGCCCTCAGTTTTGACACATATCTTATGCAAGCATTAATTAAATTTTATTTTTTTGGTGTTTTTTCTATAAAAAATTTCATTTAAGAAACTGACAATTTTTCAACCGAATGACAAAATTTCCCTCTAGTAAACAGTTTTTATCTCCTTCTTTCTGATTTTTAGCTAAACGGTAGACAACTATCTGTTTAAGCGTCAGTTAACACAAATGAATGGTTTTCTTAACATTTTAGCTATTTCAGTTACATAAAAAAACTGGGGAGAAAACATAATGCTTCATAATAACGCCGTTTCTTATCATTTTTCTACTGTCATCATTTCCCTTTTGTTTAAATGTTTTGCTGAGTAATGAGACTAATTCGAAACACTTCATACATCAATGTCAAGAATCTTTTTAACCAGTAGCCATAATTTGTTATGTAAGCAGTCTTCAGTCTTTATGACGGCTTTTATCCGGTGTGTTTTATGTAAAAGTGGGAAAAAAGCCAACTAAAAAATAAGGACATAATGTCTCCGTGAAGAGATTCTAGTAAATGAAGTTAAATCATTAAAAATGTATAATGTTACCAGTTTGATGCTCTCATAACGGATGAAAATGAAGTTCTAGTAACTGTGACGTTTTACTTTGGAACATAATTAAGGTCAAGTATGATAATCATATTTAATAAAAAAGGTAAAATGAAGGGGTGTATGCTGTGTAGGTAAAATATTAGAGGGCTCGGAACGATGACAAAGATAGGTCATTAATTTTAATGAAATCACTTTGAAGTTAGAAAAGGTCCATTTAGGTGAGAATTTTATTTATTAATAGAGATACATTAGTCATAAATGTCTACATTCATTTTGTACAGAGTATCTAAACGTATACATTTACTTTGGATTTTATGTTTTGTTGCTTTTAGAATATGGGATTTATTTCTTGTTAAATAAGTTAAGAAAAATATGACTGTATTTAATGATTAAATAAATTATTTTTAGAGCAAAAAGAGTGGTACAGATACATTTATATTTCTTATATAAATTTGAAAAGAACTAAACATTTGGTTAAATTTTTAATATAATTGTGTGTATGCTTATGTGTGCGTGCCTAACTAACTGCCGGCAGTTTCTTTGAACTCATAAGCAAACAAAGTTATAGATGCATAGAAAATGGAAAGAAACGAAGTGCATAGTTTTCATACTTCAAATGTTAAGAGTAAAAATAAATATATTGGTATTTCTTTACATTCTACACTTTTCAGATAGTTTAAAGAATTTTGATTTATATCGCAATGTTCTAAAATCAAGGCATAGTTTTATTTGAAAGTTTAAAATAACAGTAATATTGGAAAAATGAGAGTGTTTTAAAATCTAAACTTTATATATATATATATATGCATGTAAAATTAAATGAATTCAAATATAAAAGTTAGTTTAGTTGTGATGAGCCGTTGTGTCGCTATCGTCGGTCCATTTCCTTCGCTTGTTTTGTTCTCCGACTTCCTTTTGTCCGGAGGGCGCTCACCCCTAAGTCTCTTTAGTCCACCTAGATTAGGAATCATGAACCGTCAGCGTTCCTCTCACTGCCTATCGTGTCCAGGATAACAAGAAGTTTTCCATTCTAAAACCGCTTGCCCTCTCAATTTTATTTCCACTAGCTCAAGTAACGTCCGTCTTTTTCGCAGGATTCGCTCGTGAGTCGACCCCTTCTTTTCTCGAAACGACATTTTTAAGCCCCAGGGGCGAGTCAACTATACGCCCCAAGTCAACTCTCATTAGCCGGCCCCAAAGTTTTGAATCTTGCACCTCTGCTTCAATAACCCACCACTAGTGCAGACCGAACAATGGCTCTGACCCTTCTTGAATGTTTTCCGCGACCAAGCCTTGTCCGGCATCTGTTCACGATCCACCTCACCTTCATTTCCTCTTTGAAGTGACCCGCCGCCGTTCACCAAGGTGGAAGACTTTTAAGACAGACAAGAACTACCTATTGACGCGCACAATATAGTTATATCCTGTCCATTGTGTTCTCACTCACACCGACGTTGATAGCATGGATGCTAAACAAAGTACAATAACGCCAATGCCACGAGCTCTGTCTCCAATCCACAAGCGAGCCACCTGCTTTCCAGATGTCAAACTTGACATGAATAGGGGTGCTTGCCACTCCTTGTGACGTCTCGTCCCAATATATATGTATTATATTTCTACAGATTTTAACAAAAAAAAAAAACTAACAAAATGCTACTGATTGTCTGTTTTTTACTTTGTCAGAAAATAATTGTATCTGCCATAAAATAATAAGTGTGATTAAACAAAAATTGCGGCATTTTTAATATGCTTACTATTATATTTATACTTCATTTGAACCGAACTAGATTTCAAAATTAAAGAATTATTTTAAAATTATAGGCGATTAAATAGACTCCCTTTATTAAAGCATATAATGAAAATCAATTAAACATATCATGATCACTTATAAATGGGAAATTTATATTTATATTTAATGAGCTAATTTTGCAAATATGAATTTATTTTGTTTCATCGACCAATATTCTGACAATAAATATGTATAGTTTTCCCAAAATTGTTGAAAAAGATGTGTACAAAATACTTGAAAAGAGTTTCACTTTCTGTATTTTAGATAAGGATGATTTGGTGGGGTGGGGGGGGGGGAAGAGCTGCCAACAAGACAACTGTTATTTTGAAATCTTACGGAAGAGGAATATTGGTTACCATCATTGCGGTTATCATACGGATTTTATTTGGGTTGAAATGAATTTAAGATGACACTTACTTCTTCCTTTGGCGATATTTTAATAACAGAATTTTATCATTTTGTAATATTTAATTACTTTACATATCTAAGTATAAGCTGCGCCAGTCATTATTTGCTAGTGATTCAAAATGAAATGATCTATCGCCAACAATTCCCTTTCTTTTTATTCTAAGCGTGAGGTTTCATTGACAATCAATCTAATCAGCTGAAGTTCTTACTTTTTGTTTTATTTCATAGTTTGAAACTCAGTGGAATCAAGTAAAATAATTACTTTAATTTTTATTTCGGCTTTGCAAGAATTTGGCTTTATACGATTGTTGGAGTTCTTTAGGTCACTTAACGGAAAGTCTTATTTTATGCACTTTAAACATTTGGATGTGGATTAAATATTCATAGCCATTAAAATTCAAGTTTCCTTGGTTTTAAAATGTGTGGCAAATAAAAAAATATCATTCTCCTAAAACTTTTGAAAGTATTATAATACCTCTATGCAAATGTGTCATCTTTTCGCACATGCATTTTAAGCAAACGAATTTTCTAAATATTATTTTAAGCTTTCCCCCTTCTTTTTAGAATTTATATCGGTCTATCGCATTCTACTTCCTCACCTTGAATCCTTTTCTATTGATTCCGTAACGTATCCCACGAGTACATATGCCCAGTTCAGCTACTAACCGAACAAATCATAAAGGATTGTGACACTGATGTCCGAGCTGTCACTGTCAAAGGAATAACAGTTATCCTTTATTTATGTCTTCGCGTTTGTCATCGGTAGGGATTTTTTTTTTCAATTTTATTCAATTGATCATTCCTGGAATTCCAAAAAGGAAATGATTTTCAGACACCGTTTCATACAATGTCAGTTTGATCATATTGAGAATATCTGTCAGCTTTCAATGTCTAGATCAATTGAGCATTGATTTATTCAAGCATATAAATGTACATTCCAGACGTATGACAAGAATTGACTTTTTAGTTTTTTATGGTAAAAAGAAACTTATGTGCGTTTATTTAATAGTTAGAATGTATTATATACTCATATTGCAGGGAAGGAAAATGATCTACAATGTATATCGTTCAGCAGAATTTAAAATTAAAAGAATCGTGTTTAGTCTCCATCGTGTTTATTTTTAATTTTATCTTATACTCAGTTCATACATTAAATGCCTTCATGGAAAAATAAATAATTTTTCCGAATAAAATCCTAATTCGAATTCTTTTACAAATGATTAATAGTAAACTAAACTTTTTAAAAGCACCGTATACTTCCGAACATAAGTGAATCCGTGTATGAGCCGGAAAGGTGCTTTTTCTTCATAAATTTACTTCTACGCCCATTTATAAGCCACATTAATAAAAAAAAAATCTTGTTATATACCGAAGAGGTCACTATCAGAGCAAATATTATGCTAAGCGGGTAAAAATGATTGGAATATTTTGTAACCAAAATCTTATTAGTTAAAACGTTTTCGAAAACAATTTTATTTCTGATAGCTCTATCTGAAAGGAACGCAATTTTTTTCATTCGGTAACTAGTACGGTGAAAATAGGTTCAAATGAAATTTCGGGGGACTTAAATACTTTTTCGTGTTAAAGGATATTACAAAGAAAAAAAGCATATTTCAACAAAATTAAATTTGTTAGACTCTATTTTATGGTGAAATGGATACGTATATATATATACATGTATTTAATAAATATCAATGAAACAAAAACATTCACACAACCTTAAGGAAATTTGTCACAAAGTTTTGAAATTTTTTGAAAAACAAAACATTTATTGAGTTCTTGAAAATCAGTCCAATTTTTCTTCGCATTGTCTGTTTAGCATCAAATTGTTACCATATTGTTCGATGTCTTTCATTTTTTTATTCATTTCACCAATGGAATGTGCGCCTAAGTAACTGAACATACTTTTCATGATGCTTATAAGTTTGGATAACTTGTTGTCATTGCTTATCCAGCTGATCTACAGTAAAATCAGGTCAAGGTCCACGAAATTCATCAAGGCTAAGGGCTAGATTTTACGCCTGTCGTTAACCTAAGCTTTGAACAACATTCAGGTGACAGTATGATTTGGCTCGCTTCTTACACGATAGATGGCGACACTACCTATATCCACCTCCACAATTGGGGCAGGGAACTGGAGGGGAGGGAAATATTTTTTAGTCTCCTCCACTCATGGTTTCAGCTGCGACCGCCACAAGACTTTCAGACCCACTGATTTAACGAGCACGTACTCTGCGTGTACTCGGAGGGGATTTGGTGGCATTGGGCATCAAGCCAAGGCTTCCGGTCTGGAGTCCGATGCTCTAACCACTTGGGATAACTTGGGAACAGGAACTGTATTTTTTAGTTTCATGTGGTAATCTGCATCAATATTTTTTGAGGTTTTATCAAACTTCAAAATGCCTTTGTCTGCCATAAAAAAAATTGGGGCTGTTCACTCATTGTTATTGATTCATTAGACCAGTACAATGAAGGTTGCTGTTTTCCGCATTTTGTTCATTCCCAGGAAGGAATGCTTCTCGTGTTAAGCGATTTTTATTTCGTGTTAAAAGAAAATGCATAGCATTTTATTGAGACCGTTGTATTATTCCGTGATAATCCAATATTTAGTCTTAAGCGAATTCCACTGTACAATATCTGAGATTGCGTTATTTTCTGGGTCATTTTTGTTTGTTTGTTTTGTATGGAAATTGAGTGTGAATATATATTTGTATTTGTCACAATGATGAACGACCTATGTTTCATGCCCTGGAGGAAAAACTGGGTGCATACTAATGATTTGAATACCGTCATTCCAATGAGAACACCCGGGGGGGGGGTTCAGGGGGCCTCTCAGCTCCCTTCCTCTTTCACCAATCCCACGAGAGGACTTGCGGCTCCACATTTATTTAGAGTACCCCCCTGCCACGAAGGGGCATTATACATTTGCAAACATCCATACCTTTTCCGGGATTCGAGCCCACGTCCTACGGTACCGCAGTCTGCGTCACGAATGACCATACCAGATGAGTGGCCGAGTTTTACGCCCAACATTCAAAACCAGTAAGTCGTTCACAGGTGAAAATTGTATCCTATTTATAAAAAAAAAAATATTTTGGAACAAATGTGATCGCATGGGGGAACACAATCACTACAAGTACCTTAAGATTGTAAGAAACTCCCAAAAAAGTGAGAAATATGTTACAAAGACAATTTATTTCCCATGAAGACTGTCCAAGTGGTCAAGCTAATGGAATCGTTACTGACATGTCATGAGTTCGAGCCCTGTACCACTAAACCATGCAGAGGGTTCCAATGCACGTTAAAAATATCGAGGCTCAAATGTCCGCTAAGTTGGTGTGATGTTGAAGTTAAGAGAAAATTGGTGTCAACTCAGGCGTCATTCTCGTTACTTGATCATATTTCAGAATTACGATTTATTGAATTAAAGATTTATTGAGCCTGGAGTGACTATGTGCCCCACGCGACAACTCCTGGGCTAAGCTACGATTTTATTCCTAGATATTGAGGGATTCTTATAAAGTTAATCCCCTAACTTTCATTAAAAAAATTTTCCAAAGTTATCGGCTTATATACGGGAAGTATATGGTAATAATTATTTAAACGTATGTAAGTTTAAATCTATACGTAATATTTGTAAATTTAAAATTATTTGGCAAAAAAGAAATCGAAGGAAATTCAAAGGGGACAAAAAAATGTGTAACATATGATTCATGAACTAAGCAAAGTGTAATGTTAAACATAAGTTGTAAGAAAAGAATGACAAATCATTCATATGCAATCATGTCTATAATTCTAAGTAAAGCAATGATCATTTTTCGTGAACGCTTACTTCTTCCACCATTGTGCTCATACTTGTTTGAAATCGAGTAACAGTGGGCTAATATCACAGTGGGCTCTTAGATCGTTTGTCTGTAGTTACCACTGTATAATTCTGGCAACTAAGTTGAATGCTGGTTAAAGGGATAGTTATGTATGAATGTATGCATGTATGTATATATAGGATAAATATTTCATTTTCAGTAAATGATATAGAAAGGAGACAGTTTGTGATGAAACTTCTAAATTTTGAGAACTCAAAACTACTGCTCTTCTCAAAAATGCAATATATTATATATGTTATTTTTATGAAATTTTTGTGAGTGCTACAGCGACTTAGAGTTTTCGTACGTGGATAATTTAACTACAATAATATATGTAAAATAATTTTAAAAAAAATAATGGTAATCATATTTTTATCGCTAAGATTTATTTTTAACAATTTATGTAGACGATTAGTTTTGAATGTCGTTGAGACTTAAAAAAGTAAAAAAAAGCCACTTCCACTTTATTCCGATATTTAAATTTAAAATCTGTATACTTTACAGTGTCAATACCTAAAATATATCCGTTCAAAATAAATTTAGAATTTAAACTATTTTTTGTATATTTTGTAATGGTAAATATATATATATATAAATGAGTTACCAATAGTATTATTTATTATTTATTTTAAATTTAATTTTTTCTGTGTGTGTGTGTAGAAATTCATAACATTAACGTTAGTTGATTAAGCGCAAGTAATTTTTTTTTTCATAAAATATTCTTGTTTTATGTTTATTCCAATTGGTGACAGCTGAAAATAATTTTCTTTATTTAACCACCTAAAAGATGCCACAAGGGACTGGATTCACAATATAGGCTTAACACAGGCATGTCAAACATGTATTATGTTACGGGCCTATGGTCTATTTTATCATAAGTTGGTGGTTGGCTGAATGTTTAAAATCTTGAAAATATCAATTAACTGCGATTTTTATAATTTATTATGGATTTGTTTGACTTATTGTAAAGCTCATTGTAGTGTATGTTATACACATTTCTAGTCGTTTTATATTTCATGTTATTTTTTTAAACTTAAACTATATATATTTTATATTTCTTATAAAAAAAATATTATTTTAAAGAACTCAGTTTAACATTTTTTTTCTAGAAGATATTTGACATTTTTAGCACAGAACATGTTACCAAGATAGGATTAAAAACATTGAGCTGCGATGTAATTTTTAGAAATCACTATACATGTTTATTGGGGTTAATTTTAATATGATTTTCCTGAATTTTCACTAAAGAAATAATGGCCTGCATATATAAGTGTTTCCGAACATCGCATAACAAGAGATAAATTTTAGGTATCCAATCTTTTGATAAATAGAATTTGCAATGACTGGATTGTGTGAAAGATGTAGTTATCGATGACAATTTTTCGTGTATCAAAAGACTCAGAAGGATAAACGTTTAACTTGAAAAGAAAATACTAGAAATGCTTTCGAATTTTGAAGAAAAATATGTACTTCATTAATATTAAAAATTATTGACTGAATGTGTGTTGTGCTTAATCACAAATGCCGATGTAGAGAGGATATTTTTGCCTAATACAAGCTATTCGAAAGAGAGAGCACTGTAAAATAAAATTTAGATTTTTTCTGAAAAAATCCATTTAACATAAAAATATCATTTATATGTTTAAAATTTAAATAAATTAAAAGTATCAAAATCCCTATTTTGTTATTTTTAAATTAAAAATATAATTGAATAGAGAAAGATCGGTTTCATTTCATAAATCTAACCATCGTAAGTAATGATACTCCTTTAATTCTCTTATTGTTTAAAAAAAAGAGAAGGGTCACAGCTTTACTCTTCACCTCGTTACTTTTTTGAAAAAAAAGCATTGCAGTGTGCCTGCGTTTTCTTAGTCTCATATCCAACAATGAATACAGGAGGCTCTTTCCCGGTTCAAATCGTAAAATCCAAAATATTTTTTTTGAAAGAAATTTTTCTTTAATTTTTAAAAATGACAGAAAAATAAATTTTGTTTTGTTTGACGAAAATATTTTTCAACTTTTAACCCGCCATTTTTTTCATGTTTTTTTTCCCCTTCTTAATACTCCTTATTTGCTTGTAATTTTACTGTGACTGAACAAATCGGGGAAACAACCAAATGCATCTCCGATCTTCCATACAAGATTTGCCCAAGGTCACGTAACAGCTGTAGATCAGTGATTTGTAGGTTTTGACTGAGGATAACAAAGAGGCCGAACTGAGTCATAAAATCGTCCCCTTTAGACCTCCCAAGTTTTAAGAGGGGGAAGGAATGAAAACTGTTGCATTTTTGAAGGAGATTGCAAAAGAGAAGTAAACGGTTTTGGAATATTATTTCAGTAGAAAGGCAACTACTCAGAGGGTAAGCATTACGTATTCTAGCATATGATCTCAGAATTTTTTTATTGAATATCTCTAAACTTATGACTGAATAAGAATAAAATTTTACACAGAGCTTCTTTTTGATTATTTTTTTTTTAAATATCGTAGAAGTTTGAAATGAGGAAATTCTGTTTTATTGGATAATGAAGTATGCTAGTTAATACCGGAAATGTCATTTATTGAATCATTATCATTTGTGTTAATTTTACCCATCTGTGATGAAATTTAATAAGGGGGATCATTTTTTATCAAGTGGATATCAATGAAAATTAGAAGATTTTGCTTTATACCACACACACATCTCGAATTTTGATATTATATTTTAAAAAATTGAAAAACGTTTGAAATTATCCAATTTTTTTCTATTTTTAAAATATCAAAGCATCGGAAATTGAGTTTCTAAAAAGTTTTATAAGGGTGAAATTATGTTACAATTAATATAAGTAATACCTAGTTAGTTTTAATGTTTTCGATATTTTTTTATTAGAAGAATATTTTTCATTTAATCAATATGCATGTTATACACATTTACAATGAAATAAGTTTAACACGAAAACGCCTAGGACAAAACATCGATTAATACAACTGTCCCTACAAACTACGATGCATTTTCATACATTTTTTCTCTTAACACACAACGAAAATCACATAACACGAAAAAAATTTTTTTCTGGGAATGAACAAAATATAGAAAACACCAGCTGGATTGTACTGTCTATTGTATCATCGGAATTCATTGTAGTAGATAATGATGATGCGTGCACATCCCAATTATAGCTGACAAAGATATTTTGGAGTTTTCGCAAAGCTCAAAAAATATCATTGATGCAGATTCCTACGACGAATATTAAATAAATAATGCAACTCCTGTTTCCACGTCATCCAAAAAGAGGAGCATCATGAAAAGTATATTCCGTTGATGAAACGAATACCAAAAAAAGAAGACATGAAACCATTTGATGCTAAAAGAGACAATGCAAAGAAAAATGGCATTTTATTTAATAAAAACTCAATAAATGTTTTTTTCCCCAAAAAACTTGAAGCTTTTGTCTTCAATTTCATTAAGGTCTTGTTAATGCATTTTCTTCATTGATTTTTTTAAATACATCAATACACATCTATACAAATAAAATTACTCTAACAAACTTTTTGCTGAAATATATGTGTGTATGTGTCTTTTCAATATCGTTTAACACGAAAATATATTTCAGTCCCCCTCAAATTTGTGTTAAACAATTTTTCCTGTATTCACAAAATTCATTTCATCTCCTAAAGCAGAGATGTTTTTAGCTCACAAGCCATTTCTCTCTCTCGTGGGAGTGGAGGAAATCGGAAGGCCGTAACTTTTTAAAATGTGGCAATTTTACTCAATTTATTTAAAGTGCTAATTACATATTATCTATAGCTACATGAGTATTTAATTTTAGACTACGAGACCCTGTATTTATAAATCTTTTTTCATCTCCTAATGCAGAGATGAATAACTTGTTTTTAGCTCACGAGCCATTTCGTGGGAGTGGAGGAAATCGGAAGGCCGTAACTTTTTAAAATGTGGCAATTTTACTCAATTTATTTAAAGTGCTAATTGCATATTATCTATAGCAGCATGAGTATTTAATTTTAGACTACGAGGTGTGCTGTCAACCTAACTTGCAGTTTTGTACCACCGTCAAGGGAAAGTGACAAATACAAGTTATAATAGCTTAAGATATCCGAATACTTGCGGCAACTTTAAAAAAAAATAATTGAAAATATGGGGCAGGGGGGTGTTGGTTTTAGATTTATTTAGTACATTTTTTTTAAAAAAATGATCTAAAATTAAGAATAGAAAAAGAAAACATTATCACTAAAAAGGGAGAAAATATATTAAAATTTACAAAAAATAACATAAGCGTGGCCCATTCAGTATCAAAAGTTCATAAACAGATTTTCAATTCTGATGTGTTGCTATGTTTTTCATTTTTAAATGACTTTAAGGATAAGAGATATTTTAATGTTTCCAAAAACTAGAGCACTTTATCTTTGTTGTTATATGAAATTGCTTTAAAAAACAATGATTAAATTCACATAAGGGGCTGTAAATTTTGTAATAAAACAATTTTTGATAAATCTGAAGGTTAAAACACTTTTAATGTAATACAGAACGTACACAAAAAATTTCAGCTAATTATTTCAAAACTTTTTTAGCAATCGCTGGCACCGTTTGTATTATGAAGAGAAAAAAAACTTTTCCAGTAAAAGGCATTTTAATGTATGACATTTCGCTTAAAGTAATAGCATTTGCTTGTTCTAAAACACTTGCAGTTTTTGTTCTAGTGAACGGAAATTAATAAACTTAGTATTTTTTTGAAGTTAATAAGATGGCCTATAAAATAAAACCATAAGAAAATTTATCATTTTTCGACAAAATTCACAATTTTAGAATAGTCGGATACATTTAAATGCTGAGCAACGTATCAGGAGTGGTATAGACGTGAAAGTGAAATAGCGTTTTCTATTTCACTAAGACATTATCATAATACTATACATAACTTTTTGCAAGAAAAATTTACGCACTGTAGCACAAAAACTGTATCTCAAAACCTGAAACATCGATTTCTTTTTAATGGCATATAAAATGGAGTAATACCAGCATATACTCATGTAACCACTGTAATTCCATTTCCAGTCGTTAAATTCACATGATTTATTCCCTTTTAGAATACTAGTTTATATACATTGAGAATAAAGCATGTAGCTTGAAAAATATTCTTAATGGTATATCCATCATATGTTCAATCGATAGAGTGGTGATTTTGTTTCGAGTTTCAATCGTTGCACATTTCAGAATTCAACCCTCCTTAACCATAGAGCTCCCAAAGCAGAAACATAGTTCTATGATCCTCTGTTTGGGAGCGTAATGACTGTATTTGCTCCATAAATCGAATAGGGCTGACTCTCATTCTAAGAAATGGGCGGAGAAAGAAGTAGCGGAGAGGGATCATCAGGTATAAAGAACAGATGCTATGGGTTTATGTGCATCATATTTTGCAAAGAAATATCCTTTTAAAGGCGAAATGGCTCAAGTGTGGCTATGCTTCTTCGAGTGTATTCTTGCAGCTATCTTCTGGGGAGGTATTTTGTAACAGCATCATAATATCTCAATGCATAAATTACTCTAAAAACCACGTACTAAACATGTAGATTTTTAGTTGCATTTATTTTTCAAAAACCCCTGCTAAGGAGTGCATCATTACTGAAGCTAGGACTTTTTTATGTCTTGAAATAGCTGCATAAAAATGTTACTAAGGGACATGATTTCGAAATAAATTAATTTCATACTCCTGACATTAGACATTTTCATTACTATGTTTGGCTATTAAATTTTGATCTGTTTAATATCTATATATTATCCCTAGTTTCATTAATTAGTTCTAATATTTGTTTGAATATAAACTTGAGATATCTATAGAGGTTTCTGTAATTATGTAGCTTTTCAATCGTGATTATTATTTATGTTAGGATCTCAACTACAAACTGCAAATAATTTTTTTTAAAATTAGTATTTTAAATTATAAACTTACATTTAATCTAACAACATTAGGTGTGTGTAGCACGATATATGTATTTAAAATTCCAATTTCTTTTCTTTTTTTATGATAAATATTTTTGTGAATCATGGTTGCAGTTAGTGGATGCTTATATATAATAGCACAGGATGCTGGTATATTCTTAGAAAAAATTCAAAAATGATTTTAGAACTAAAATGTAAAGACTATTTTTTTAAACAAATACATTTTGATAGCCATGTTTCTAGACTATACGCTAGCCTGTGTGTGTCGTGCTTTCCATGAAAAAACTGTATTTCTGAAAATGTTTACGAATATTTACTTGTCATTTCTATTTCACTTCTTTTCAGAACCCCTGGATCATGATAGGTTTGCTGTTAGACGAGTACTTTTTTAAGTTAACCAAGGCAAAATAGTCTGTAAATTCTATACCAGGGAGTTTGGAAAAAATATATTGAGATGTATTTGAAATACTGGAGTCGCTTTTTTTTAATATATTTTCAAGAAATACGTTGGTAGTTTTTGAAATATGATTTATGGTTTTACTGAATACTGTTTCATTTTTGAATTTTCTAGGATATTAAATGAAGTTTATTCTGCAAATATTGAACCTAAAATATTCTCCTCGTAATATGATGAATAAATTTTAGCATTGTTTTTCACTCTTAATTTTACTTTTTCATTTGTCTGTGAAACTTGTAACACTCATAAAACTTTTAGCTGAAACTTTTCTTAAATTTACAGAACGTTTTTAAATATATTTCTTAATTATTTGACAGTAAATTGATATTTTTTGTTGCAGTCATTTATATAAATCCAAGTTTCATCAAGAGCAGCGATTTATTTTAATTTCTCACTAGCAAAATGGTTTTCATTCGGGGTTGTATACATGGTTTGCGTTCAGCAACATTCATCAGCAAAATACACCGAATATTATGTTTGTAAATTTTTAAAGCTGTAAATCTCGATTTATTATTTTGTTTACTATTGATATATTTATTTAAACTGGATTTTTTCTGTCAAATGAAATTTTACCTTATTTTTATATTCGCTTTAGATACATTCAAAACAATACGTACTTTAAAAGAACTTTGTTTTGGAAACTTTTTTTCTAAGTAGAAGTAAAGACTGAATACATTTTGATTTCCCAATAATGACGCTTATTTTGTGCTTGGAAACTTTTAGCGTTTCACAACCTTCAAAACAGAACAGAAATAGTTCTAGGAAACACAGGAACGGATTTTTCAATCAACAACTTGTTTACATCCGCCATTTTGACAGATGAACAAATCTGGAAATATCAGGAAACAATTTGAATTTCAAGTAATCAGCTTTTGAGAGTCCAACAGAAATGTTTTTCTAGAACTATTTGTATTTAAGAAAAATATATCGAAATGGTTCTAAAAATGTATAAACATTTCCTATAATTTAAAATTTATTTAATAGATCAATCTGGTAAACAAGCTTTAAATAATCTGTTCACATGGGTTTTGAATGATATGCCGAACTATTGCAAGCGTATTCATGAATTCGCACATGTTTTTAATTTTATCATCGCATAATTTTAGGAATACTTATTCTGTAACAAATGAGAATATAATTATACTTAATAATAATTTTAATACATATTTATTAATAATTCCCTGTTAATATTGTTATTTAAAAAAACTGGTATGGGTTACAGTGTTTTAAAGGCTCACTTTAGTTTTGTGCTAAATAGTTTCCATCTGACGTAATAAAGATTTAA
The DNA here is from genome assembly GCA_019973975.1 of Trichonephila clavata. Classification (NCBI taxonomy): domain Eukaryota; kingdom Metazoa; phylum Arthropoda; class Arachnida; order Araneae; family Nephilidae; genus Trichonephila; species Trichonephila clavata. The sequence continues at coordinate 184,038 of BMAO01036795.1, forward strand.
TAAAACACAAATAAATAATATTAATTAAAATACATAATTTGACTTTTTTCTTTAAAAAGGAACTCATTAGGCTATATTTTTTAAACCATGACATTTAAAATTATTTGAAAATAATTGAAAGAAAAATTACTATTTTTATTAATTTTTTTCTCAAAATTCGAATTTTAGAAAATATTCTTAGAAAGAACATTATATACTTGTTATATTTTTCAGAATGTAATAAGTTCTAGTAATAAAGAATAAACAGTATTGATGCGGGATAACATATATTATCAAAATCCAAATTCGGTTTAAAAAAAATAGCTTAACTGTAGTGAAAAAATCGGAAACAAAAACTCTTAACTCCTATCTCAAAATAAAAGAAGTTTAAAAAAAAATGACTTTAAACTGATAAAGTCCAATTAGTATTAGGAAGAAATAGTTTGATATTATGAATTTGCTGCACTATTTGGAATTTGAAAGATAAATGTATTTTAAGTGGAAATAAGAAATACTCCATGAAAAAATATGAAAAACATGTAAGCATTATAAAAACAAATAAAAGAGGAAAAATGCCCTCATAAAGTATTCATAAGTCATGCATAATATACTTTAAATTATAACTTTTCTTATGACTTTTTTTTTGTGGAAAAAAATAACATTAATTTGCATAGCAAGTAACCAATCCATAAATTGAAAGCACGCTTTCTTTCTTTTTTAGTGTCGGTTACTTAAACATTAATATTTCTAGAAAATCAAATACATACTGATATTTAACTTTTTCTTTAGGTTGTATTATTTTTGTATTTATATAATTTTACTTCGGGTTTTTTTTGTTACATTTGCTAGAAACACGTTTCCATTACCCACTATTGTAATTTATTTCAAGTATTTTTTAATTTTTTTTTCAAACTATGTTAATAAATTACAAAAATTAATAAGACGATGGACAACAAAATTCAAGAGAAAAAAAAGCCACGTTTTAGAGTTAATGTGTAAAACAATGAATTTATACATTAATGGAGTTTCTTTCTTTTATGTGAACGTTATACTTTTTAATTACCCAGTATATATAAAGAATAATTATTTTGTCATATTTTCATTTATTTTATATTCGAGAACATTGAGAATGATGTTTTTAAAGTGTATTATTAATTGATCCTACATGAATACTTACTTGTACCTCATTGTATACAGAGAACAAAAGATATTATTTACAATATATATATATTGTATGAATACTTTAAAGTGGAGTGGCTATACAATACAACTAGAAAACTTAAATTTGAAAGAAAAATTATTTATCATTTCTGTTATTATAATACAATGATCAAATAAAAAAAAGAAGACAAATTAATATTTTCCCCAATTCTCATAACAAGTTTAGAAATTTGTTATCACTGTTCATGGATAAAAATTTACTAGATTATTACAAGAAAAGAGATTGATTAATAATCATATTTAATTAATTTCTAAAACAGTATTTTTTCTTTTATAAAATCTGAATATTTTACAAAATTGGAAAAAAAGTCTAAATAGCTGATGTCCTTAACTTCACTTGAGTACAACCAATATTTTAAAAATATATTAATATGTTTGAGGACCATATATTACTTCCCACAGTCGATTCTTAATTATTTCGCAATTTTAATTACACGTGATATACATATACAAACAGTTCAGATTTATAATCTTGTAGACAAACACTAAGCGATCGTCTTTGGTACATTAACGATTGTCCATCGTAAGATTTTATTCTGAATATTTCTTGAGCTATTTAGGAAGGAAAAAATTGCCATTCATCTTGAATTTACGGGTTTTGTGGAACATGAAGTCCAGAACCCAAATTGTAAATGTTACAATACACTTTGTTACCGTAATTGTACTTAGTAATTCTCATTTTTCGTAATGCAGTTCGTTCCAGTTATATTTAGTATTTGGTAGCAGTTTTTTTTATTTTGTATTTCTTTTTGTCAGGTAAATAAGAAGTTTACAAAAAGACTAACATCGTAAAGACATCGTAAGTTAAGGTGTTAGAAAACTGCGACATACAATAGTAAATAATTCGTACTACTTTAAAAAAAAAATTTCAATTCTGGCGAAAAAAAATTTTGTTAAGCAAGAATACAAGTAAAGTTATTTAAAAGATTTATATTCTGTGGCATTGTTTTTAAGCAGATATTTTCAGAGCTGAAAACACTAACAAAAAAAAAATGTTCCGTCTGTGAAACCATTTGCGAAGAAACAATTTTATATGAACTTAACTTAAAGTATTTTTAGTATCAAGTATTTTTTTATTAAAGAACAACTACTTTTGATTGAATGAGAAAAAAAAATATTTGGTAATAAAAAAATGCTTAGCTTTTGATTATCTGATTTTATATAGATCCTAATACAGGAATATTTATGATTTTAATAAAAATTTTACAATAATTACTGTACGAGTAATTAATTAATGAATAATCAAAGGCTAATGATTATTTTCTTGAAACTGTAAGAGTAATGTCTAACTTTATAATAACATTTCATGGGTTTTGTAATTTTGGATAAGTATTTAATAGGGGTTATACGTGTTATAAATAAATATTCTATATATAATTATATTAAAACGAATTATTCCAAAGATTTCTTCAGTCTACATAGTCTTAATATTTGAAAGTGTAGAACTAGCAAAAAATAGCAAAAATAAATTTCAAAAGTTTGTTTATAACTCGTTATTTTATAAGTATTGCTTATAACTCGGAATAAAAAAAAAGTATTTTTAGGCTAGCATAAAAGAAATACGAAAAACAGCATAAATTCTCTACTGCATAAAATATAATGTAATGCTGGGAGACTTGTATCACTGACACTCTTATGCGTTAGGGAGAATTCTTGTGGAAATATGCTGTTTATTCATACAGATGTTGGATTTCACAGATCACGACCATTTTGCCACTTCTCCAATGAGACCCATTTGGTGGGAATGCTAAGAATTCGATTGCGCTGTATGGATTTGTGTTTCTTTTCTCTCAGACTAGAAGCTCAAGGTCTTGAAGGATCAAAACCGTAACTTAGTATTTCCAGTTTCTTTAGAGTTTTGTGGGCTATCTATTTTTAAAAACTAATGTGTATAGTCAAAATTTCAAATTTAAATCTAGTTACCTGGTTCATGTTTATGTAACTTTCTTCATCTTCTGAGTGTTATTTCAGTTTTTGACGCCTTTGAATACATATCTATGCATATTTTCTCTCACAGGAGAATAGTTTTTCGATAAAAATAACACAATAGTATTTTTATATTTTGTTACAAATGCTGTAATGGTACAATGTTCCATGAACTTATTTATAACAACATCCTCAAAAATACCGCTGAAGAAAAACTGCATTTCTCAGAACTGATTCATAAGCTTTTGAGAGTTTATTTTTTCAGAAATATCTGTTCCTATTGTAAGTTATTAACCTTATTTGTAACCCATTACTTTTATTGTTCAGAAACCTACGTTCGAAATTGATTTTGCACAAACATATAAGCAAAACATATCTCAAAACATTTTGCAAAGTGAATATAAGTGTACATATTGATATTTAGAGTCAACTGTCATGGAATATACCTATAAAATTGTTTTGAGAATGTTATTACAATAAAAAATCATTAAATGTGATTCTTGCTAAAACATGAAGAAAAAAGTAACTTATTTTTAAAACATTCTTCTTTTATGTGGAAATGCTTCTATAATAACAATATTTTTCAAATATATACATCTAAGACTTCTATACAGAGCCTGAATTAGGAATTTTGAAATATATATTTTAGAAGTGTGGATTAACTCATATCCAAATGTATCAGGATATGGAAATTTTAATCTAAGAAACCCTGGTTACTGTTGTACCACTGAAAATAATACGAATTTTTCATAAATCTATCTTCAGGCTCTTTACAAAAGTCTTAGCTATATATAGAAAAGTATTATAGAAGCATTTTCTATAGTATTGAAATATCTATAATGTTTACCTGATGTTTTGCCAAAAAATTATATTTAAATATTTTTCATTGTGATTGTTTTCTTAAAATACCATATGTCTATTCAAATTCAACTGATACATTCAACAAATTCGTTTATACATTTTTGCAGAATTACGGTTCTGATCGTATTTTAATTTTATGTAAAAAAAGGTAAAATATAGTTTTTGATATATATGAAATAAATTAATTGAATTCTTCCAAGAATATTGATATATAGAATAAACAAGCAGTATTTTTTCATAGAATTGAGACTTATGCCAATGCAGTTTATTAGATAATTAATTTAAATGTAGGAAGAATGATACTGTTGGAAATAATACAGTATATCATATTTATAGAAATACTATACATTTTAAATACAGATTTTATTTGAAACCTCTGTGACATTAAATGGAGAATTATTGCATGTACTTTGAAATTCATGAACAAATTAATCTAATGGTGTTAAGCAATTATTTATTTTAGAGCTTATTTGTGTGGGAGTCTAACCGAAATCTTCCAAAAAAGTTAGATTCTTCAGATAGCGGGGTTTTTATTTGGCGGGGTGTTTAGGTTTTTTTACGATGTATGGGTTAACTTTGAGAAATAGAACAGACATCATAGTTTAAAGAAACTAAATAATTTATTAGAAGTTATAGGAGAATATGTACATGGGGGGAATATTTACAAAATATAAATTAAGACACATGCAGGCATTTAAAAATATAGGAATATTTATAGGCAGACATTAATATAGAAACATTAATATAGGAAGGATAAATAGTCAATCACTTCTGGGAGGACGTTAGAAATTAAATAAAACATTATGTGATGTGCAGGTGACTTACCGCCAGTTGTGGTGAAAGAGCGCAGACGCACTAAATCGATGCTTCCTAGTCGATGGTTTGTGGGCCTCTGACGAGAAAATCGCGTCAGCATTTTAATAAGCATGCTAGATGGCGTTGCTGTGCAATGCTGTTTTTGACAAAAATTGCCGTTCTCTGCAAAGGGATGATTTAACCTTTTACAAAAAGAAAAAGTTCTATGGGATATCCTACATTTATACATTTCTTAACCTTCAGTTATTTAGTAATTTTAATCTATTAACAGTTAGTAATATTAAAAAGGGAATACAGTTTCTATCATTGGTTTGAAGTGTATAATAAATAAATTATTCAATGTATGTACATCTTGTAACAGTCAATTAGCAAACACATTAGAAAGAATTAGGAGTTCAAGCTCACTTGAAACTATATAACTTTTACTTTTCTTTATTGAAGACCAAATATATCTTTCATAATGTATGTAATTAAGAAAACAATTCAGTTCATTACAACATTCCTTCTATAAATACATTGCATGAATAGAAGAAAGGAATTCATTAAGAGCCTTTATTTCTAATCAGATTGCGAATTCGTAAGTTGCGATTTCTTATAAAAGTTTTCTTATAAATCAAAACAGGACATAGACGAATAGATAAAAATTATCTTCAACAAATCTGTTACTTCTCGAATGTAGAAAGTGTCTTACATGTTTGCTTTAGGATATGATTCAGTAATATTTGAGCAAAAAAAAGTATTTAAGTGATGAAAAAATATTTCTGCGGAAACTAGAAAGAGTTTTTAAAAGAGAAATACACTTTACTACTTTATGTATCGATGTAACCTACAGTCCATTGGTATAATACGTCTAAAAGATATATAAAAGGTATATTTTGGCTGCGATGGTTTTGGATCGAAATGTACATTTCAGAAATCTTTTAAATTTTAAGTTTTTATAAGATAAAAATGAAGAGATCAGAAGTGGGAAAAGATGTCATGTTTTTCAGAAATCACTAGGTATTGCTATACATACATTTAGAGAAGTGAAGTGTAATTGACATAGTACATATAAACGTTTTTACAGTATTTTTTAAATTGACAAAACTAGATGTATGAAATTAGTGTTGAAAAAACTAAACTTCAATAAGTATTTTTTTTAAAAAGTCGGTTTATCAATAAAAACAAAACAGTAAAAATTTAAAAAAATTTTCTCATAATTTACATGCATTTTTCTATTTACATAATTACCTTGTTGGCTTAGACCAGGGGTAGCCAACCTTTTTGGGAACAGTGCCACTATCTGATACAAAAGAATCATGCGTATCATTTTCAACTTCAATACTTATAGGCTTATTATGGAGTTTTTTGACATATAGCAATTTTTTAATTCAAGTAGTGGAAATTTATAAATAATATAAGAAATAGGACAAAAATACAAACTTAATGTCTTATTGTTTTAGTAATCTTTTTACGAGCCCAATAAGTTAGGTTAGATATAAAATAAAAATGAGTAAACTGAAATATTTAATTCTAAATAATTATTAAACAGGCGGGTAACAATTAACCATCAAACTTAGCACTGAATTTTGCAGAACGTATACAGAACTTTGAAATATACCATAGCTCGGAGTATTACTAACGTTAATAAAGTGTCTGCATTAATGTGAAATGTGTTAATCTTTCTTTTTCCATAATCGAGATAAGAAAAGCAAAAGCTTGTTTAAAAGAAAAATAATATGATACACAGTAAGAAAAATGTAGTTTTTCCTTGTAATCTTATACTTAAATTATATAAATGTCCCATAGTATCGGAAAGAAAAACTAAATCACAAAGCCAACTTAATTCTTGAGTAACAAACACTCACTGGGTAAATTAATTTTTTCAGATAATTTAAAAAACATTCTCCCTCATATATTACAAAATCGCATGAGTGCACTTCCTTTGAAAAGCCAACGCACAAAACAATGAAGGAGTATTTTCTACATTAAAATTTTCCGTTGTAATTCAATTCAGTTTGTTTAAAATAAATTTTATTGTTATTTTGTTTGAGACAACCGCATTTGAATAAAACTGTAAAAAAATTTATTTATTATTATCTTTTCAATTTTTATAATTTTTCAAAAAGTCTTTGCTTGCCACTGTTACAAATCAGCCGTGCCACACGGTGGCATGCGTACCGTGGGATGGCCATCCCTAACTTAGACATTTAACGTAGCGAACAACGGATGTTCCTCCTTTTAGAACTCAACACCTGTGATGATAGACAGTTATCGTTTTCAGTTTTTCATTGGTGCCTTAGCATTTGCTACAGTAGAATTGTGAATCTATTGACTGCATATACTTGGATTTCAATTGCCTTTACCAAATCTTCAGTGACTTCAGGTGGCCACCAGAGCGTGATTCGCCGTGGACATTTTCCTTATCTTTGAACAATCACATCCATTTTCGCATGTTACTGTTACTTATTGTACTGCCATATACACCTTACATATATGGTGATGGATATCCATAGATATCTTGTTTCTTGCTTTTAAGAACTAGGGTACTAATATGTACTTTTGCGGTACTACTATGTAGCATATACACTGATAACGTTAATGCAAATGGTGGGTTATGAGCAAATAATGCAAAAATCCTGCGCATGCACTCATTCTCATAAACTTGCGAAACTGCAGATGAGAACCACTAACGAACCTTAGTTAAATAATAGCACTTATAATTTAACTAAGGTGTGTTTGTTCTTAAGCCTTTCGTGGGCCTTAAAATATTTCTTCTCATCTACATGATCTTACAAAATGCACCTGCGGGAAGCGCAAAATCTATTATAACATTTTTGCCTTGTTATTATAACAAAGAGAGTCTAACTCCTACTTGAGGTTTTTGCTGCTATTGTTCGATCGATTGAATAGAATTATCACTTCTGTTTTGAAATCGTTATGTAAGATCTGTTCTCCTATGATACCTGTTTCGATGTAACTTTGTGTTCCTCAATGACTCTACTGCAAATGTGGCTAAAATACTTTTTTTATTGTAATAATACTTTCTTATCTCTTATATATCTGTATATTTTGTTCAATCACTATCTAATTTAACAAATAATGTTTGAAATGTTAAAGTGCTATTGTATCACTTAAAAGCCAGGTTCAATCTGCATGCTATTTGAAAAAAAAAATAGAACATTTAGTTCTTGTACAATATATTTAAATAAATAAAATATTGTTCTCGTTGTAAGTATATTTACAGTAGCTATTAAACTAATGGAAGAATGTGAAACACTCAAGTCACCTTATAGCTCATAACTATTTCACATCTCTTAGGCTTGAAAAAATCTACTTGTAAATGGTCTGTTTTCTCCGGGGACTGTGAGACCACTAAGGTCGAACTTTTGACAAATACTGAAAGCTAATGACAATTTAAATAGATGGATCAATGCCTATAACTAAGGAAAGTGTTGTGGCAATAAATTGGACGGATAATTAGGTTGTTATCTTCTTGACTACTGCACATAATCCAGCAATTATGACATCTGTAAACCCGACAAAAAAAAAGATGGTACTAATGAAAAAGCACCTAATCCAAAAGATTTTGCGGTGTATAACGATGTTATGGGATGAGTTGATCACTTTGATCAAAGAAAAGAAACATACCAAATAGGGAGAAGATCTGTCTAATCATCGTAACTTTTATTTTATTATTGACCTTGCCCTCATAAATAGCTTCCTACTGGGGCAAGTGAATAAAAGAAACAGAAGTTTTGACCAACTAACGTTCCGTATAGAGTTAGCTCTTCATCAAATAGATTCATATTCCTCGAGAAAAAAGGGAGGGCGTCCTGATAGCTTTTAAGCAAAGAAGTATGTAGTTTCTGATGGTGTGCATTTAACCAGTATAAGAAATCATATGCCAAAAATTGATTCCAACAATAGACGATGTAGGAAATGTAGCAGCAAATTACAAGAGAAAAGGACCCACGACATGTGTGCAGAATGTGATGTCCCTACTGCATTGCAGTTTGCTTCTCATCTTTTCATGGCGAATAATCACCATTAAATTAAATTTTCTTTATGATGGTGGATGGTTCTTTGTAGAAGTAGAGAAGTAGTCTTCTACCTCTAAAACTTAAAAATAAACATGGAATTTGGCAAAATATTTCCTTAAATGCTAGAGTTTATATATATATATATATATAATTGTCAATAAAACATATGAAACTGCGAGAAATCCAAAAGAGAAATAAATGGCCATGAAAGGGTTAAACTCTTTAGGAACTTGAGAAAAAGCAAAATTTTAAATAACTTCAATTTCGATTTTCTAATAATACTTTTATATATGTTACGAACTTACAGTAGCATTTAGAAATGGCTTAGACGGGAGAAAGAAGCAAATGAATTTAATTTTTCTTTAGCTAATTTCATTTTATTTAAAACAATTATCTCTGGTCTATTATCATTAAGGAAGGTTTAATAAGGGATATAAATTATCCATGGAATGGAGTAGGAGGAGATCTCTGAGATTTTAGTCATTTCATAACTCTTAAATTATAAAACATTTTGAAAAAAAATAAAACATAAAAATATATAATGTCATCTTTTGCTCACCCTGTAGTACCTTAAGTAATGAGGTTGGTAAAAAGGAGTTTATAAATTTTCCCTTTTATTATTATTTTATTAGAGAGATTTATTTCGTGGCTCTCGAAATTTTCCGAAGAAATAAAAAACCAGCTTTTTTTTCAAGTATTTTGAGTGTTGGATAACAAACGAAATTATTTACACCATACATTTTATTGATTTATTTTTTATTTTATTTCACGTTATCTCTACAAGTTATTGGAAAAATTCCAAACTTATGATTACATATATGTCGTTTTTAATAACTAAGCTCTATAATTATTTCTTCACGTTTAACCCTACTAATAAATTTTAAAATTATATTAGAATATTCTAAATTAATGCATGTAACTAAAATTTTAAGAGAACATTGTGTAATTATATTTATTGCTATAACTAATGCAATGCTTGTTATTGAATAAATTGGTGGATTCCTAAAATATATATGTACATTTCCTGTTAAATCTGAGGTCTATTTTACTTACCCTAAATCAACATTGTTTCGACATTGTTATTTTACCTGATTCAAAGAATGGGATAACTTCAAAGACAATCATCTGCGATATATTTCTATAAGAATTTATTACCACTTTTCCTGGCTTTGTTACCATACATCAAGTTGATGAGATTTCGTTTTTTCCCTTTCAACTAATGTCTGATATGAGAAGCAGAAGACAAAAAGGAAAGCATTACAATAATGTGGACATTAAAGCTAAAAGCCGTGCGATTAATAACAAAAAGAAGGAAGAAAAAAATGCTCTGCGGACCAAAAGAAAATGACATTTTACCCTCATCAAGTTTACGGTTTTTATGACACACATATGCGCACATCTGCGGTTAATGTTCCGAGATTCCGTCCATAATACATTATGGATATTGAAGGTTTGCTTGTTCACAAAACGGGACAACTAATTCTCTGTAAGGAAAAAAAAGCATAAATTAGTGTAATGTACCTTTGCAAGTGGTTTTAATAAAGCATTGTAAATCATTGTCCAGTTTTTTTAACACCAATCCGGTCACTGAGTATGCATCGGAGCGTATTATCCTTTAAAATATCTAAAATTAAAGAAATAAAAAAGAAGAGGGGGGGAGGAAGAAATCACATGGTAAGCATAGAAATTTCAATATGAAGGGGGAGGAGCGCGGAGTAAATTCTTAAGAGATAATAAAAGCAAATAATTTTCCTGACAATTGCAAATCTCCAATTTCCATAGTGTATCATTCAAAAATGACTCCTTTATAAATAAATAATTTGTATTATATAAATACCTAGAAATGCATCACACGCGTGGATATAAATTCATTAAAAATAAAAATATTACTCAGATACAAACACACAAAAATGTTAGATGCACTAACTGTTACATTTGTGCATTTCATAGAAACACAAAACTGTTACAGATACACTGAAATGTTACACAGATGCACTAACTGTTACATTTATGCATTTTATAGAAACACATAACTGTTACAGATACACAGAAATGTTACACATATGTATATAAATCATAAGCGTACTAACAAAAATGTTACACAGAGAGTGAATAGACATTCGATTTAATTGAAGAACTCATACTCGTAATAATGGTAATAAAAAGAGAATATTCTAGAACAGACTATAAGTTAGTAAAAATCTTCACGCACAAAATTGTTCAAGTAAAAGTATAAATGGAGTTATATTTTTTGAACAAATTCTTCCTTCCCATGCGTAAATATATAAATAAAATTAAATCCATGTATACAAAAAAGTATTATGAAGTATATAAAATAGTGATTAAAAAATTACTCACATGTGCTTTAAATTAAGAGGTAAATAAGAATTTCGAAAATCAATGAATATGTAGTACAGGGTTTATTTCAAAAACCTTTTAGTTTAATAAAAAGATATTACTTGGAGGAATCTTTATGCTTCCTTTAAATATTAATGTACCTTTTACACGATATAATTTATTGTAATCTAACTTTTTTTTACTCAAAATATTTTCAAAAAATAATTCTGTGGAAACCTATTTAAAGAACACTTCTGGTCATAAAATGGAATACCTATTTACACCCTGTGTTTAATATATATATATATATTATACAGCATATGTGTATACATACCATATTAACCTGAATCTGAAAATATAAGCCATATTAGCTGAATACCGCATCAGCGGCTCTCAATAAGTTAAAGGATATTTTTTAAAAACAAAATCTGAATTTAATGTGCTCCATTAATTTTTTTTCCCATGATGGAATTCGAATAAAATAAAATTCAGTCAGTTTACTCCTATATTATGTTAAATATGTACCCTACATGTTTTCTACATATTTAATACATTTATAACATCTTTGAACTAAAAGATTGATCAACTCAGTAGTATTCAGGGGTAAAACCTCTACTGTAATATTTGGATCAGTTGAAATTCTATAGGTGACCTGGAGCACTATTTTGTATATTAATAAAGCACCGTGAAATTCAAATATATTTGCTTCAAATATTTTTCTATATTAAAAACATGTCACTGAGATTTGAGTGTAATCTTTTAACTTCTTCTTTAAACCAATTAAATGGAATAACTGAAACAGTGGAAGAAATAAATTAATCTAGATACTCAATGACTCAACTATCATTATAAAAATAAAAAAAAATGTTGTTACCCGTTATTCGTGTTGATGCAATAACTTTGAATATTTAATAAAAGTTTTACAAAAAAGGTTTTTTAATTATATTTCTAATTATTTTTCTTAACTTAAATCACACAATTAAGATTTAGCTCTTGTACGACAAAGTAGAAAGTGATGTTTAATTTTGAAATCTTAAATAATACACAGTATGTCAAACACAAATCACATCAATAAGTGTTGTCCGATTGTAATGAAAATTCGAATGCATCGAAATTGGACCAAGTATGCGAATAATTAAAATTTGGTGTCCAATGAATGAATTGCGGAAGCTCCAACGCATCGGAACTGATCGTTCAGCATGTATATATAAGGAACAATTCCCAATCTGAATTTCTTCTGCCTTTTTTGACTATGATATAATACGTTGGCTGTATCAATACCTCACTGAAGGATTCCTGCACATAACTAACATGTCAAACTTTCAAAGAGACCATTCGATCACATTTCAAGAAGCTGGGCAGTCGAAAAATCGCTCAACATCTGGGTCGAGGTTATGACGTGATTAGAAGATGCTAGTAAGATTGGATCATTGACGACACATATTGGCGTCTAGACGGCAGTGGTCAAAAGAAATCCACAGCAGAACAAAATGAAAGAGCTATTGTAAAAGCTGCGAGAACAGCACTGGATTCATTGTTATCAACTATCCACCTTGTATCCGCACACGTGTTCAATTTGACCACAAACGACTGAGGGAGCGGAATTTACACTCACGTTGAATGTTACGACCCTTACTGACGCACGTGTGCACCATCAAGTCCAATTGCAGTGGTCAAGGGCTCAATCAACGTGGGATTTCTCTGACTGAGTCTCGTTTCACACTGTGAGGTGATGAAAACAAGTGCGTGTCTGGAGACATGCAGAACAGCAATAATACCCTACCCTGATTTTCGCACGCCACACAAGCTTACATCATAATGTTAAGGTCTGGGGAGTCACTTCCTTCCTCTTCTGGACACTTTCGGTAGTCAATTCTGGCACACTGAGCTTAACATTGGCGAAGTCTTATGACAAATTATGTTATCGTTCCTTTTGAGATACTTTTCAACAAAATACCCAGCACTTCACGGCACGAGTTGTTGTGAACTCTATTCAAGCTTGACCCACACTTCCTTGGCTCATTAAGTAGCCTGATATCTCAACTATAGAACACATTCACAACGTTATGGGAAGATGATTACAACCATCACGGAAATGTTGATGATTTACCTCCAAAGTCGAAAGCACTTTAGCACAAAATTCCGCAGAACCCCATCTGAAAAATCTATCAGTCTAGGCCTCTCCGGATGGTAGCTTGTTTCGACTTCCTCATTTTGTAACGGCCAAACTCTGAAATAATAATTCAACTTTTAATAGTTTATTCTCTGTTTATGTTCTTCACATCCACCAATTTTTGTCGCAATCGGACTATAACTTTTTGATGCGTCGTGTTCCCAATCCTCCTTCTTTCTTGTTATAAAACGTAAATTATCTTTTGAAAGTTTCTTTTGGGTAGGATGCAATATGTTTTTATTCATGGAGAGTTGAAGCTAAGTGACATAATTCTCTCAAACCTTTGACTCAAACGAAGTTCATCAAGGGTAGTCTGTAACCCCCATAACGCTAATGTTACATATATATATATATATATAAATTGAGCTTTTTTATGTACCTTTTTCTCAGTGTCTGTTAAATATAAAAACTTCAAAGTTTGTCTGTATATTGATTATACATTTATATTTATACTTAAGGGAGATATTTTAAATATCTTGTACAGTTTTATCAAAATCACGCAACGTAAAATTATCACCATGAATTTTTTGAAAATTTACATTTTTTTTCACGATAAGTGACTATTAAAAAATATTTTGGGAATATTAAAAAAAAGCTCACTTCAGTATTTATAGTTACATATCAGTTATGTTCAATAAAGTTATCGTATGCACATCTTCAATAGGTTCTGAGAAAAAGATGCACGCAGTTTGAAAAACATCATTTTGAGAACATGTCACTTCGTCACAAAAATTATGAATTGCAACATGTATTGGTCCCATTTTATTAAACATTATCTTATCCTATGTTTATTTTAAGACTTTTTTGTTTCCTATTTTTCTTAAATTGTCCAGAAAATATATACATACCATTTTTCAGTTTTTGTTTAAAGAGATATTTTGTAATATTTACATTAATTTTCTCAAAATCTGTATCAATTTTTGAAGAATTTTCAGTTCTGATGTATTACAGACATCAAAATTAATTTAAAAATATCATGAATGCCTTTAATAATGTAACAATATGTAAAAGTAAGGATTTTCGGAATATGTGATTATACGACCGTTCTTGAAAGTTTTCATTAATTTATTGTATATTCACATGCAAACGCTTTTTCTAAAAGAATCAGATCTCAAAATTTTTTCTCAACTGGTCAAAAAAATTAAATCAAAACTGTTTTTATAATTTTAAACATGATATTTATGTATTTTTATGTATTCCGCCAGCTTTTTGCAACGACAAATGGTATTGCACATCTGAATTATCTGTAGGTACGATTCATTCAGAAACTTTTGAATATTTAAGTTTAAAAACTTGTCCGCACAATGAAGAAGCATTTCTATTTATACTGAAGTGATATATTTTTTTAAATATGTTTAGTTTTTTTCAAAAAAAAAAAACTTTATCATCACTGAATTTATTCAAATTTGTGTCACGACTTGTCTCTTTAGCTAAATGATTTTGTAATATTTCCAAACTAACACTTCGCTATGCACAAGTATACATAAAAGATATAGAATGTAAACTTGTAGTCTATTTATAAAAAGTAAATTTTGAAAAAAATTCTTTGTTTGAACACAATTTTAAAAAAAATATTTTTAGAAAACAGAATTTTTTATAAAAAAATCTTACCTTGTCAAAATAAGTATTCTAAAAATATTACTTTATTCATAATGTAAAAAATCTAATTCAATGGCCTGCTCATTATTTAAGGGGACACAGTACGATTCAAATGACAAAAATCGGTCAAAAAATCAAATTTAGTTATTTTTAGCTTAAACTATTCTTTACATATCTTTCTATAACCTGACAAAATTTGAAATCTCTAAACTGAAAAAAACGCAGAATTATGATAGCTGTTACGTTCGTTTTTATTCACATTCCTACGGCAAATCAAAACTTTAAACTGACTTATCTCAGAAAGATAAAATAACTAGTCTTTCTTCATTTAAAATGCTAAGGCTTTTTTTCTATTGGGTCTAATGCTTTGAATTTTTTTATCTATTGCTAATAGCACATGTAACAAAAGTTGGTATGCATTTTTGAATCAAAGCAATACTTATATGTTTTTAAATAATTGAACTCAGAATTTGTACATTTTTAAGGAATTTTCAATAAGCATTCATAAAAATAAGTATTGTACGAATACCAATCATGTTATCGCAAAACCCATGCCAACTTTTGTTATACACAGTTTGAAGTACTTGTAAATCAAATTTCAAGCATGTATGTACATTTTTGTAGAAGGATTTTAAAATCACTTCAAAAAATTTTCAATTTATCGACCCACTGAAGAGATGAAAGGCTGAGTCAACCTTGCACAGCGCGGGATTTGAACCCTGTATCAGCGGCGTAGAGGCACGATACACTATCACTAAGCCACTAGGCTTCATATCTATACATATAAAGGAAAGATGTGACTCTTACCAATTTACTCACTCATCACAATATCTCAGGAAACATTTAAACCTACAGACTTTAATTTTGGTAAGTAGATACTTTTTAGAGAGTATAGATTCGTTAAAGTTTTTTTGAGTAAATTTACTTCCAAGGGGCGTTACGGGGGCTTAAGGGGCGCTATATACAATTATTTCTATTATTAAACTATTAGACGTACAGACTTGAAATTTGGTTCGCAGATTCATTTCATGGGGGGATTAGAGATCCACTACAAAATGGTTTTTATGAAAATCGACCTCCAAGTAGCTTAGCGGTCGCTTAAGAGTTGTTATAGGAAATTACTTGAATTTTGAAACCACTAGACGTACAGTCTTGAAATGTGTTAAGCAGATTCCTTTCATAGAGTTGAGATCCACCACAAAATGTATTTTGTGAAAAACGACTCTCAAATAGCGTTGCGGGGGATTAAAGGCTTTGGAGATAAGTATATTACCATTTTCGAACTATTAGACCCTTAGACTTGAAATTTATTAAGCGGATTCCTTTCCTTTTTTAAGCGGACCCCAAGTGGTGTAACGGAGGATTAAGGGGTTTGGGACATAAATATATCTGAACTATTACACTTACAGAATTCAAATTTGGTATACGCATGTTTGGTTATTATAGTAGAGTCCGCTAAGAACGGATTTTGCCAAAAATTGATTTTTAAGGGGCGTTGCGAGGGATTCAGAGGCATTATAGATAATTATTATTATTTTTTTGAATTATTAAGCGTACAGTCTTGAAACTTGGCAAGCAGATTCTTTTTCTGGGGTAATCTACTTTAGGGTAAGGACAGCAAAAAAACAGTTCTTCCTTAGTTTTAGATATTATTTATAAGTGCTGTCCATTTTTTCAATTCTTACTATTAGTTCACACTCTCCTTATATATATATATATATATATATATATATATATTGTTCAAATTTTCGATCGTTAATAAAATAGTTTTATTCATGCACTCAATCTTAAATTCATTTTTAAAATTTTGTAATGGATGTCTCTTGAAGTTAATACAGTTTTTTCAAATATTCATCCATTGATTGAATTAAAATAATGAATATATTTAACAAACAAAAAATAATAGTTCAACACCATATATGAAAAGGAAAATCGCTCGTTGTTTCCCTGTAGCACAATGGATAGCGCGTTAGACTTCTAATCCAAAGGTCGTGTGTTCAAATCCTACCTGGGATGGCCTAATTTCTGAGAATATGATTTATGATTGAATTAATAGTAAAAAAACAAAAATAATAGTCCAATACCATATACAGAACGGAAAATGGAAAATTTTCCAAGAAAAATCATTTTCTATTTTGCCATTTAATAATGTGATTATATCATATGTGTATGCATATTTATTTTATTTTAATTATTTAATAAAAAGTAACTGTAAAACAATTTTTTTCTTTGTTGGCCTAAGTAGGATTATAATTAATTTTTTCATATTGCTTGTGTTAAATAAAAATATAATAGTTATAATAAAGTATTTTAATGCAATGAAACTGTTAATGATAGGATTTACATATCAACAACAGGAAAATTTTAACCACACACATACACGAATCATTGGCAAATACAGGTAAAGGTTGACTAGCTGCAAAACTTTGTTTAAACCTGCAATCCTGGTTCCAAAGGCCAGGTGTGCGGTAAACATAAAAATATATTTATGAATAGTATATGTTTATTGGTTTATGGGCAAATGATTGATTTTGTACCTTTTGTAATCTGGCAATGTATAATGTTATCTTTAGTAACCTGACAATATTTGTAATATTTTTAGTTGAGTAGAAAGAATAAAGTTGCCGATTCTATGAAAACGCTTGGAGTATTAACTTTACATAAAAAACGTTAGATACTTTGTAAGCTTAAGCTAGGAAGTGCTCAACATTGTGGTGAACCGCGGACGTGATTGATAACTCAGTGAAAGGTTTATCAATGTCAGTAAATTATACTTTCAGTTTCGGTTCGCATTTTGGAAAATTAAATAAATAGGCGTAGTCCTGTTAGAGCGAATTTTACGAAACGTTTTATTGCATTTATAACGGCTTTGAATGAAGAAAATTTAAATCGCGCGGATATTGATATAATATTTTGTTCTTTAGAAATAATTGCTACAGATATAGCTGAATGCAATGATAGCATATGTAACGCGTTATTAGATGCTAAATCTGAAGAATATGACGAAGAATATGAAATAATAGAAGAGTATCGTGAAAAATTAGATGTCACACGGATTCGTGTAAAGGCATATTTCGAAAAACTTTCTCCTATTTCCGAATCGTAGGTATCAGTTATTGCAGGAAAAGAAAGCTAAATTAAAACTTCCAAAAATTAAATTAATTAAATTTGGCGGTGAAGTTAAAAGATTGGCTCAGTTTTTGGAGTCAATTTAGCAGAATTCCCGAGGATGATACAATTAGTGATGAAGTGAAATTTCAATATCTCATACAGAGCACGATTATATGCAGTACATTATGTGATATCGTTGAGAGTTATCCGTCGACTACAAAAAACATGCCAAAGTTATGAACAGTCTAAAGACTAGATTTGGCCGGGAATATTACGTCAGAGAATTAGTAGTAAAAAATGCTGCAAATATAAATTTCGAAATTGAATATTATGCAACTTTATAATAATTGGAGTCACATTTAAGGTCACTGGAGTCAATTGGCGTAACTACTGAAATATTTGCTGCTATGCTTTTCTACTAGTGGATTCATGCTTCCCTGAAAATTTGTTAAGAGTTTGGCTACGAAATCCAGCAATAAATAAAGTAGATAATTCGAATTCTTATGGCGATACATTGTCACAACTACTATTGTTTCTCCGAACAGAAATTGAAGGGAAAGAAAGGATTTTGTTGGCAAAATCAGGCTTCGATTCCACAGAAACTCGGAAGCATAGTAAAATGTCCCAAGAAGTTGAAACTTCCGTCCTGACAGCCAATGATTTAGTTTATGGAGCCAAACCTATGAAATTGTATTTATTTTGTAGAAAAATCCATAATTATCAAGACTGTTTTAAAGCTCAAAGAATGTCTTTTGAACAAAAACAAGATGTTTTAAAGAAAAATAAGGCTTGCTTTGTCTGTTTAAATGTCGGATATGTTTCTAGGAGGTGCAAATCAACCGTTAAATGTATGATTTGTCAGAAAAAAAACATTGGACAATTATGTGTCCTGAAAAGGCTAATAACGCAAGACCTAATACCGCAGATGATACTAGCATTGAGGGGAATGTAGTGTTGGCAAATCAAAGCGAACCAGAAATTATTTTGCAAACACTTTTAGTATTAATTGAGGTGGATGGAAGAAGTAAAATGGTTAGAGCATTATTTGATACGGGGGGTCAAAGATCATATGTTTTGAAGTCTACAATTAATGAAATGAGTATAACTACAGAGCGATGCGAAAATTTAAAGCATGTAGTATTCGGTGGCGCTAGTTCCAAGAAGAAACATAATTGCTATAAACTGTCAGTGAGCAATTTAAGGAAACATTATTATTTTAAGATACAAGTTTTGGATCAAGAAATTATTTGTGGCCATGTTCCTATCATACAAAGAAGTCCAAGGATCAAGGAGCTACAAAATAAAGGTATACAATTCACTGATATTGGAAAAGGCTCGATGGCAATTTAACTGTTGGTAGATGCTGATTACGCTGGAAATCTTTTTACAGGAAATATATGTCACCTGTCGTCTGGTTTAATTGCTGTGGACCCCTATTTGGGATGGAGTGTAATGGGAAGACCAAAGGCTGCTTCCAACAACTACTCATGTATTTCTCTTTTTGTACAAAGTCATGACATTTCAAACCTATGGAGACTAGAAATTATTGGTATAATGGACCCATGTGAGACTGATAGCTCAAAGGATTTAGAAAGTAAAGTCATTGATTATTTTTCCAGTAGTGTAAAAATTGACGAAGATGGAAGATATGAGATCAAACTTCCTTGGATGCGCAGTCTAGATGAACTACCCATAAACAGAGATATTGCCGGGAAAAGACTAGTTTCTACTAGCATTAAGTTGTTAAAAGGCAATAAATTTGAGTGTTATAATGATGCCTTCGAAGAGTGGGAGAACGAAGATTTTATAGAAGGTTCTGTTGAGGGTTCTGGTCACTACCTAACTCATCGAGGAGTATTTAAGAATGAATCTACCACCAAAATACTGCCAGTGTTTGACGCTTCCTGCAAGTCAAGGGGTGATATCTCATTGAATGACTGTTTGATGAAGGGTCCAAATTTACTTGAGTTGATACCTTTAGTACCTATGAAATTTCGGGAGAAAAAATTTGGCGTTGTATCAGACATCAAAAATATATTTCTTCAGATATCTGTTGCTAGGGAAGATCAAAAATACTTAAAATTCCTGTGGTGGAAGAATAAAAACCGATATTCTACTAGAGTTTATCAGCATGCCATAGTAGTTTTTAGCTTAGATTGAAGTCTCTTTCTATTGAGTGCTGTCATCCATCGTCATTTAGATCAGTATTTATCTACTCCTTATCATGATACTGCTGTGAAGTTAAAGAACTCATTTTATGTCGACAACTGTGTCACTTCGGAGAATTCAGAGAATTAACTGCGTCGCTTTATCGAAGATTCAACCAATCTGATGGCACAAGCCAAGTTTGACCTTCAAGGTTGGGAATTTACAGGAGAAGCAATTTAATTAAAAGATCCCAAGTCAACGCCTGTTTTAGGACTTTTTTGAGACAAATCAGAAAATGTGCTTTTCTGTAATTATTCCTTAGTAGAAATACCTACAAATATCATTGCTAGGCGTGTGATTTTATCTTATGGCAATAGAGTTTTTGAGCCGAATGGTTTTACTTGACCAGTGTCCTTGAAACCAAAAATATTATTACAAGAAAGTTGGCGACCAAAAGTGAGCTGGGATTCTGAGGTATCCACACATATGAAGAAAATCTTTCTGAAATAGGTAGACGATATTAAAATGCTACATCTTGTGAAAATTCCAAGAAAAATGTTAATTATTAATGTGTTCTCTTTTAGCTTTTGCGTATTTTGTGATGCTAGTGACATTTCATATGCAGCAGCTGTATTCATTTGATGTCAATCAGCTCATGGAACCTCTATACAACTGATAGCTGCAAAGTCTGGGATTGCCCCATTAAAATCCGTTACTATTCCGAGAATGGAGCTACTTGGGCCAAGACTCTAAAAATTTGTAAAAGATAGTTTAAACATGGTAAAAAACATACTTTTGGACTGATTCCTCCACAGCTCTCCAATGGATAAAATGAGAAGAACCTTGGAGTGTTTTTGACCATAATAGAGTGACAGAGATCCGGAAATTGTCAAATATCGACGACTGGAGACATGTTCCGGGGGCATTAAATCCCGCCGATTTGCCCTCCAATGGATGCTCTGTTTTGAAACTTTTGAAATCAAAATGGTGGGAGGAGGGACCCACATGGCTACTTTTACGTGAGGAAATGTGGCCAGAAATGAGTCACACAATTAACGAGGAGATTATCTCAACAGAAAAATGTGGCAAACCATTTAGTCTCATAAACAATTCCCCTGTTACTGCAAGTCTTTTCTCTCGGTTATTAAAGTACAACAAAATTATAATAATTGTAGGATGGATCGTAAAATATAAGAATAATTCGAAGACCGTTAGAGAATGATGAAAAGAGGGATGTTGGACTGCATTTGAAATAGATAAAGCAACAAAAAAAAGGACTGTTCACACACACATATATAAGATTCAAAAAGAGTCTTTTACAGAAGAATCAGTTAAAGGTTTGAAAATCCTCAATGTTTTAAGAGATAAGGTGAGTATCTTAAGAATTAAAACCAAGCTGATTGAGAAGAACGACTTACAAAATTTTAGATACCTCATTCTTCTTCCTGGAAAACATAGGTTAGTGGAACTTCTGGTCAGATAGGCTCATTTGGAAAACTCTCATACTGAAGTACAGATTCTGTTGTCAAAATTGAGAGAAAAAAATTGGGTTATAAATGGAAGAAGAATCATTCGCAGAGAAATTAACAAATGCTTAAGATGCAAGAGATATATTTCCAGGAACATAGAGACACTAACCGCCAGGATGCCTCAGGACAGAGTAGAAGAATCCGCTGCGTTTAAAGTGAGCGGAGTAGACTTGGCTGGACCACTCACTCTAAAGGGAGGTGAAAAATGTTAGATAGCTCTTTTTACCTTTGCGGTGTACCATGCAGTACATCTCGAACTAGTACTGTCACTTACTACTGGATCTTTTCCCCTTTGCCTTCGGCGGTTCATAACCAGAAGAGGTCGACCAAAGGTGATGTTCAGTGACAATGGTACTAATTTTGTGGAAACTGAAAATTTGCTACAAAAGCTGGATTGGGATGAGATTGGAAAGGAAACTTCCGTCCAGAGAATAACATGGGAGTTCATTCCCCCCTCTGCACCCAGGTGGGGTGGCTTTTGGGAACGGAGTGTACAAATGGTGGAAAAAAATCCTTAGATATGTTTTAGGAAATGCCTGCTTGTACTACGAAGAGTTAGTTAATATCTCCTATGTGAATGTGAAGCGGTCATTAACTCCAGACATCTTACGTACATATCCGAAGATCCCGATGATCTCATTCCTCTCACTCCATCAATGTACACTCCACAAGACATTCCAACGGTGAGAGTGCCGGATTTGGATAAACTCGATACAACTGATGTAAAAAGGCGTCTGAATAATCAACAGTCTTAGACATTACTGAAGAAGCAGATTCTGCCGTGAATATTTGGGCATATTATTGCAACCACGAAAGAAAAGCACTTACTCTGAGGTAAAACCTAAAGGAATTGTCTTCA
Source organism: Trichonephila clavata (assembly GCA_019973975.1). Lineage (NCBI taxonomy): Eukaryota > Metazoa > Arthropoda > Arachnida > Araneae > Nephilidae > Trichonephila > Trichonephila clavata. Next base: position 206,619 of record BMAO01036795.1, read on the forward strand.
TTGAAGATGATTAAGAGAAAATATTACTATGGCATGTGGCTAAAGTTCTTGAGGTGTACCCAGGTAAGGATAACACAGTTGATTAGTGCGGGTGAAAATACAAAGTGGGGAGATTGTAGGCCCCGTTTGACGGATTTATCCCCTGGAAATAAAGTGCACGGATGATAAAAGCCTTTCTAGTAGAAAACCTCTTACAACAAGAAGTGGCAGAACTGTAAAAGTACATTCAAGATTTTTAAGGACTTGAACATTTCAAACTATTTTATATCATTTAAGCTAATGTTTATCTACCTTACTTACAATTTTATTATCTTATAATCAAAGGTGGGAGTGTGAGGTAAATCTAAAAATATATTTAGGAATAGTATCTGTTTATTGGTGTATGGGCAAATGTTTGATTTTTACCTTTTGTAATCTGGCAATGTGTAATATCATCTTTAGTAACCTGGCAATATTTGTAATATTTTTAGTTAAGTAGAAACAATAAAGTTGCCGATTCTATGAAAATGCTTGGAGTATGAACTTTACGTAAAACACGTTAAATACTTTTCAAGCTGAAGTTTGAAGCTTAAGAAATCGGGTAGGTTTCTAGAAAGCACGCAACACCAGGAGTTTGCTATAGTACTACTGTGGCTAATATACTTTTTACTATTATGACTTGTTACTTTAAGTTTATAACTATTTTGTGTATATTTTTTAATTATTATATATATAAAAAATATACTATATTCATACAACATTATGAAATACCCAGAGAAGTGGGCGGATCACTTCTGGTGTATGTAGTATATATGTAGGTATATAAATGTAGGTTATAAATGTATTTTATATAATCCAATAATTTATAAAAAATTTAAATTAGGTTTGATAATATTTATATATAAAAGTTTTATTAAACGAAATAAAAAGAAATAGATTTCTTAAGTTCTATAACTATTTCATTCTTATTTAAAGAAAAAGGAAAATATTGGGGAATGAAACTTTTAGTTATTTTCATAAAAATATATAAAACTTTGAATGGTTTTTTCATCTAGTTATCAGTTGCACTTAGCTCGGCAATGCGCGAATCTTTTCTCAAAAAAACAGTGTCAAAAATACAATGTTTGATAAGATAAATTCTCTTTTAAATTGAAAGATTTATGCTTTGTAACCTGTAAAGGCTAAAATACTACATAAAAATGCTAATAAAAACAGGCTTTTTCGTGTTTGGTTCAACTACAAAGATGAATTAAATTTAATGAAAATACAATTATACAATTTACATAACACACATAATTACATTACACATTTATTGTTTTATGAATGTTATAAACTACATAATATTTTTAACCCCTTAGGTAAGGCAATAATAAATTTTGTATACATAAATGATATTTTCAAATCTCAGAATTGCATAAAAAATAAAATTAAGTTTTAATAGAAGTAGATTTAAAGCAAAAATTTTTATGGACGGATGTACACAAAAAGTGATTTAGCCATACAATAGGGACTTTTACAAATTTGGTTCAATAAATCAATAATTAAAACTATTTAATGAAAGAAATAAATCAAGAATATAACAATATTTCAGCTTTAATTGCTTTCTTGACCATAAATTGTTAACAACTGTATCCTTTTCAGTTCCTTTGTAACAAATTTATAGCTTTTCCCCCCTTAAGTATTTCCTCTGATACATAAAGCCATCTCTCATATACAATTGTTACTACCACTCACTGTTGCAAATCTCATTTTACTGGCTCACTGAAACGGAAGACAAAATCCAAGACATCATCGCAGAATTCAAAAGTCCTTTTGATCATAAAAATATACCATAATTTCTCAATCTCCAGGCATAAAAAAATTATCTGTTTGATTTCAATTCCTTTTGATAAAATCCTTGGAAGATACTATGAAAAATATGAACTCACTGACAGAGAAACTTCTGGAATTTTTATGTATATATGAAGGCAAAATAGTTGCATATCCCCAACTCTTGTCCCTTCTTAAACGAGATTAATATGCCACAGTAGAATGTTCATTGTTCACTCTTACAACAAACAAATCCTTAGACAACGAGAACTTCTATTCATAACTGTCTTCTTCTATTATCCTACTAAGCATATTTTATCTATTTATTTTTTGGCAGGACGTCAAATATTTTCTATTCATATCTTCCTCAGAAGCAGGCTCGTGGGTCATTAGCCTTAAATGCATCTGTCGAGTGAAGAAGAAGACTGAAAAGCAAAGCAAGTGGTTGGAGAAGATAGATTCGAGCAGCATTTATTTTTCTGAAAAAGTCTAGTGTACATTGGGAGGGTTGGAATAGGAATCCAGAAGAATTCGTTCTTGCATGTCTAAGAGGCTTAGAAATCGAGAAGGCATTTGGAACTCAGCACAGAAACGGGAAATCAAATTTCGCTTTTAAAATAAATTCTGTTTCTGTGTCGACTGCATTTTTCAGCTGCGATGGTTTTTATTTTTGCGAACTGACGAAGTTTTCTGTGTCGTGATATCGCAACACTAGTGTTTGTATTCCTACTACTTATAAGATTTTTTTTTCTTCTCATTTCATTCATTTGCATGCCGCGATAAAGATATAATTCTCGTTTGAAATGCCAGAAAGTAAAATAAAGATTTATTTATTTCATCGTTATAATGGGAAAAAGAGATAAATGTGAAATCTTGAATGACTTTTCTTTCCCTTTCAAAGTACTCCAAACTGAAATCTAGCTACTAAATAAAAATATTACTATTCACTACAGAAGAATGCTAAATTTATTTATTCAAGTTTTTGATTTAAAGAGAAACAATTTTACTTTGATGGAAACAAATTTTGCAACGATTAAACTGAATTGAATTGTATTTTAAATTTTGAGAAAGATTTTTAATTTATTTCAATTGACAGCGCCTTATATTGTGTTTTTCTAAAGCACTTAAAGTTCAAAATCAAATTATATATAAAATAAAAATTTAAAAGTTTAAAAATTTAAGCAATTACTAATAATTATATAATTAAACTCTTTAAAATAAAGACAAAAATGAAAACACTATTTTATTCGTTTAAAAATATGATTAATACATTATTTTACGTTAAAAGATTTTTTTAACATTTTAAAAAAAATCCAAAACATCACTTTTTGGTGATAAACTGAAGAAAAAAAGAAATTTACTTTCAGACAATAGACATCACTACTAGTTTTCTTATTGTTCATAAGAATAATTATTTTTCGAAAACACGTTATCTGATCCCTAATGATGAAAAAAAATACATAAAAACACCTTTTGAGCGTTATTGAAGTAAAATAAGCCATTTTCTGTTAGGTCATCAAATAAATGTGAAGTGATTTTTATAACTAAAATAAGTTCTGAGTTCATTTTAATAAAAACAAACACAAAAATAGCGAATAAATAGATGTATCTTATGAAGCATTAGACAATTTCTTAAAACTCAAATAGTCTTATTTGTTCAAATTATATTTTCTGCAAGTAGTTAGCATAAATGAGATAACATGTTTGTGAATTCATAAATTATATTTCTTTTTAGCATTTAAATGTGTGCTAATTATGTAAAAAAGGAGAAATAAAGAACGAAGGATTGATTTAATGCTGCACACAATTTCCATTTCATTTCCATCCCATTTAGTTACAAATGCCCTTTTATAATGAGAAATTGAAAAAAAATTAAATATATTTATCCAATACACAAAGGAAGATTCATTTATTTATAACACATAATTTTACATTACTAGCCTATATTAAGTGAAGAAATCGAATAAAATGTAAATTTTTTTTATTCTTTTTTTCTTTCTTTCAAATAAGGTATGAGCGAAACAATATAACAGTGAAATAAAAATAACTTTGCTATAAAATGGAAAATATAAACAAAAGAAATAACTGCTTATATAACTCTTACAAACAATATACTTGCAGCTGATATATTTTGTACATTTACCATATGCATTTCTTTTACATTTTATTTATCACATTTACATGTTTTTTTTTTTTTTTTTTGGACTCGTAGTTCTGACGCGTAGGTGAATTTTCATTTAGCAGTTCATCTCCACTCTTTCTACTTCTTTTACTGAATGTTTCAATATATTCGGTTTTTCGATCTTAAGCTAATGGTTGGATAATAGTACAATATGATATTTTTTCACATTTGACATACATATTTGAAAATCTGAGAATGTAGAATGTGTAAAATGGGGCATCTTGAGCTAAATATTTCCTTGTCATTGGTTAAAAATATCTTCGCGACATTTATTTTGCTTTCCAAACCTGAAAGTTTCTGGGTTTTCTTCGAATTATTTGAATGCATGGTACTCAGAATTTCTACATTCTGTTTTGTTTTACATCTTAGAATTTAAATGTAAAGCTTCACTTTTCAATGTTTTTGCTAAATATAGGCTACCAGATATTTCTATTATGATCCTATTCACCCTTCCAACTTAAATCATCCTTTTTTCTCTTTATTTCTTAAGCGATTCAAAAGAAGTAACAAAAATATAATACGAAATAGGTCGTTTTTTTTCCATATTTGGAAACGTTTCAATCAATTTTGAAATTGAATATCCAAAGTCCTTGACTTTCAACTTGTTCTCTTTTTTTAGGTAAAGATATGCCCCCTATGCTTACTTTAACAATCTGCAGTAGTCAAAATTTATTATTTTTTGTATTCAATGGATTTCTGTACTATAATTTATAAAAATGGGCAGCGAGTGTTACTAGGAAATAATTGCTCACAGATTGTTATCTTCTGACCTTGCTTACGCAAATGATTTTTCAAGCCTTCAATATTTCTGCACCAATATTCAATCACAATTTTCTTGTCACCCCCATCCCTCCATACAATAATAATGTATTGAATTCATATACGTTGATATTGAAGCTACAATATGACTTTAACCTTTTAAGTGACACTGACATATACGAACGTCTCGCTTAGCCAAAGTGTTAATTGCCCCGGTTATAGCATATACCGCTTTCCGAAGTACGATCTTTTATGTGCATTGCTATCCATAAAAATATTATGGAGACTTTCTAATCCAATAAAGAGACCTTGGCAGTGTTTGCGAAATATTTGCTTAATTCAGAGAAGGTTTTACTTATTTATTACTTTTTATCTCTCCCAATACATCACATGCCTCCATGGAAAAAGGGGGCCTTGGGAAATGAATCGCGTAACTTTTAATAGACAAAAAATGGTACAAATCTTCAAAATAATTGTTAATTTTTGTATATAATTTATATATGACAACCCCATGCAGTCACTGATATTAAACTTGTACTTAACGTATATTGTTAAGTTAATTAGCAAATACATTGTGCTTTTTAATTTGTCAGAATTCATTTCATTTGTTTACTTTTAGTAAATTAATATTTATTTTAAGGTATCCGACTATACGTTCGGAGACCTATTTTTTTAGTTTTCTAAAAATCACTTAAATCTTTACATTTTTAATTCCATTTTTATGCGCTATAATAAAAAACACAGTTAGAAATAGTATACATACATAACAATTTACAAAAAATTAAAATTTTAAAGGAATTTTAGTTTAAATTTTGAAATTTTTTAAAGGCTGTATTTTTAAAACATAATTTATATTTTACAAAATAATTGCTGTAGCACATTTTTCTGCCTCATTTCTAGAGATTGAACTACAAGTTTTAAATTATTTTTTTTAATCAAAGGTTATAGCTATTCGAAGCTACAACCTATGAACTTCATTCAAATTTTCAATACTTTTATAAGAAAATCCAACTAATAAAATCACAAAAAATTGTTCAATTTCTTAGTTGGTAGTCCATCCCTAAATAATACTATTAATAACATTTGTGTAAAATTTTATACAAGTATCTCAATTGGTTCTTTAGATGTCACATTTGAAATACCAAGAAATGTACAAAAAATAGTTTTGAGATAAATGAATTTAAACTTTATAAATGCCATTTCAAAATAAATTTTGACTAGTACGTACATAAATCTCTCCTGATTTATATTTCACACCTTCAGACTTTGATATTTTGTTAAATTCTTTTCTTTCTTTGTGCCCTCTTTTTTTTTTTTTTACGGATGATTATGAACGAGGTAAAAAGTGTCGCTTCGAGTCACTGACTCGAAGGATGTCGAAAGATTTATGGTCACGCAGAGTATAGTGGCTTGCATTTATGCCAAGGGCTTTCAATATATCTAACAAACCATTGAAAATTTTATTAAAAGTAATAACTGCAATATAGGCACCCAAAGAAAATATTTTTAGCTCAATAAAAGATTCGTTTGGAACAATTTGCCACAAACAGCCAATAAACGACTAATTTACATTTTGTGATTTACCTTGCACACATACATGTAACAACTGTTTAGCACACAACTTCAAGTACTCATCATATTAAACAACATTTAAAAGTTTTACAGAAAGACCCGCACTTTTTTCTAAAAATTGTTTGCCGGTTGCATTTGATCGCTGATATGCACGCCAAATAGCAGCTCCGGTTGGACACTGTCCATGCATGGGTTTTTCACGGGTTGAGCAACAGTGAAAAAACACCGATATGGTAGCAGTTTTCATGGCATCGAAGTTGTGAGTGTTACTTCTAACGGCAATGCCGTAGTAATTTTGAATTTTATCAATCATAACATCGGTGAGTTTTCCTTTACCACCGAGGCTTTTCTGGCTTTTTAAAGTACTCTTAGTCAGCTACCAACTCTTTTTATGATGTGTTCTATACACTCATATTTGGTAACACTGTTGATACCGTACACATCTTTCACTGAAAGGTATTCTTGGGAATCACCATCATATCATAGAAGTGCTCACATTTGAGATTTCACGTGGTACTAGAACGCTTCAAGATTCCATACGCACCAATTGATTCCATGCTTGAAGCTGATCCTAGAAGATTGCAAGAACATGCATGTCCAGCTGAACTCTTAGAATTCTTCAATTTGTTGCAAATTCTGCAACATTTCGACATTATCTCCAAATACAGAACCTTCCCAGTGCCAATGGATAACGCTGCAACACAACCATTCAGGGATGAATGCCCAAGTCTTTGTCAAGCACCATTAACAGCTACTCCACATTCTGCGGCTGCCGTGTTGGAACATTTTGTAAAGTTTCTTACTTCTAAAGCAGTAGCATTCATGGCATCTTTAGCCGTTGATGTAACCGCATCAAAGTGCTTCCCCCCCCAAAGTCTGTATACCCCTTTTGTCACACGACACATTCATCGTAGCACACAGCGTTTTAGCAGACGAATATCTTATTCCAATTACTTTCATTCCACAAACAAATTGCAAATTTATGGCACTTTTCTTGTTCAACTTTTCAGTAGATGGAAAAGGGACTATGGAGTTGCATTTTGAGCATTTTACTGTTACATTGGAAGCCAATACAAACACAGAATCTTCATACAGGCACATATTTTTTCTCGAAACAATTGGGGCAACACAAACTGTAAAATCCCCTTGCCAAAATATTTAAGTCAAATATTCTTTACCTCTTAATGTTCCATTAAAACATTTATTATTCTTAGAAAAGTACTTCAAGTAATTCAGGTTTCGTTCACCGCAAGTCTGACTGTTTACTACTTGCTTTGGTTTAGTGGATCTATTACCAGCAAATGTTCTCTTTCGAGAAGCTGATTTAACTTTCTTGTTTCCAATTCTCTAAGAAGGTAAAACAAATAGCGGAATATCAAGGAATAAATAAACAATAAAAAATCTATACAATTAAAGCAAAAGTTAAGTTTTTAGAAGAAATGTAAGAGCAAAATTAGTAAAACACAAAACCAAAATAAAAACAAATAAGGTCATAAGAAACAGAAGTTGCCAATCGTATAATAAAAAATTTAAAATATTATATAATAATAAAATATTTAAATTGTTGCCAATCAGTAAAATAGTTTTAAAAATTCTCACATATTGTTTTTAAATTCGAATAGGGAGAAAAATGCAGAAACTAGCGTTAAAAAACATGTTTAGAAGTCAACTTTTGTTTCGATTTCATTACTTATGGTATCTTTTGACAGCAGTAATACTATTTTCAACACTTGCAACTTTTTTTCTAATTATCGCACAGACAAAACAAAGACAGATTTAGAAATCTAATTGTTTGAATTTTCAAATGTTAAAAAAGAAAACGAGATTTTTGACAGAAAATGACGTTCTCAACGTTGTCGGATACCTTAAATAATCTTTTGTCTTCGACTTTTCAATATGCTTTTGTCCACCTCGTAGAGTTACATGCCCTGCGAAGCCTCACAGTTTGAGAAACTCTGACGCAGTTTTCACAGAAGCAACTCAATACTTTTGAAATTTATTTGCAATGTCACCTTGCTTTCTTTTACTGCCAGGGGCTGATATCGTTATCTAATCTCAAAAATCTATGTATTTTACGAAATTTTTCTTTGGTTTTGTTTTTTGTACACAAATTTATATCACATAATGCAATCATAATATTCTAGATTCCTAGTTCCTTAAACACATCGTTCATACAAAATCAAAACGCATGCAAACAGTTCTTTTTTGAAAGAGGGTCTTCTACGTTTGTACATTATATCATGCTCTATTAATGTTGTTAAGTATATAAAATGCAATCAAAAGCTGAGAATATTACCATTAGTCGCATTTATTAGTGCTAAATTTTTTGGATCTCTATATTTTCTTGCAAAGATTTTATGATGGCAAATTTACCGTTTGCTCTTATCAAAATACACTTATTCAAATGTTTGCCATTGTGAGGCAAAAATTCATTCTAATTTTTAAAATCATCAATTTCAATATTTTTACCCCTTTCTGATCCAGATAATATTATAAAATTGCAATTTTCATCAGATTCCTGAAGCATGTCCGATAATTATGCATCTTCTGATGCATTATCGCGTATTTTTTCTTATGAATATTTTACATTTTATTCAATGAGAATTACAAGAACGAAAGAAAACCTTGTAAAAAATTGAAGTAATTGTCACTCACCAATCGGCATACTAATTTTACAAGAAGTGGAAAAGAAAGGGCATGTCTTGGTAGATCTAAAATTGGATAAGCGATTGCCAGACTTTGATGAATGACATTTTAAGTAATGCACTGAAAAAAAAATTAGAACAATTGCTCTGAACAGTTAAATTTGAAGTAAAGAAATTAAAATTGCGATCTTGTCCAACTGAAACCACGGGTGTAGAAAGTAGATCTATCCGTTAGGCTGAGTTTGATTAAAGTTAATTTATCAAGCCTCCTGTGTGAATCCTTCTTAAAAATTTTATAAAACTCAAGAAATATTAAATGAATTCATCAAAATGTACAGATTTTAGAAAATAATTAATATTCCTTAATGTATAAAGGAATTCCACGTTTAAACTTCTACTAATATTAAGTACTTGTTTAGCATTCTTATATGATTAATATAAAGCAAATTTGCACACTTTATTAAAATATACAACAAAAGCAATTCTTAATTCTTACTTGAAAAATGGCATTGGTGTAATTGAAAGCTATTTACTTTTTTCACATTATATAAACCATTATATTGCTATCTTTTACTTCGTGGTCACATGCGCTTGTGAATGAAGTTGTTCAGTGGAGACGTTCTCGTGAATGCATTTGTTCAGTAGAGCCGATCTCGTGAATGAAGTTGTTCAGCAGAGGCGTTATCGTGGCTGGAGTTGTTCAGAAGTTTTTTCGCGACGAAGGATGCAAACATGTGCATACCACCAAGGCCGGAGGTTTCTATCGCGAGTGTCACTCACAGGTCGGAGGGTTTTGTGTAGTTAAGCCTAAATCCATAAAAATACCGAAATATATACGCGTTGTTCAATATTGTTCTGTATATTATACGAACGACGTATGCTTCATATATTTTGTATTTTTTATTCTTTCTTTACTTCAGCCACTTTCAGTTTAAGTACAAGTTTTTAAAAATTTTACTGTAAGCCTTTGTAAAAGTCGACCTTGCAAGAAAAAAAAAGACAAATTCTGTCTACCAGATCTAATTATCCGTAAAAAAACTAGACCGAAAACCCAAATCAAACGCTTTAGCGAAAATAAATCCTTAATCTTCCCTATAAACAAAAACCACATGTTCATTTCAAAAGCAGTCATAAAGCACTCAATTCAGAAACATTCCTTTCCTCTTATGTTTATAAAACAAAAACCACGTGTAAGTGAGTAATATTTCTCTCATGTCGAGTAGAAGGTCCGATCTCCATGTATCTGAAATCTTATGGAATAAGAATGCCATCTATTGCCAAAAAAACTGAGCTTAAAAATTTTTCCAGGTCATTGGCGCACCGGTGAGTCACTAGGCCAGTGAGGAAGAAATGCGCTGATGCAGGGACGCGACATTCTCTCCTGGCGGTGTTTCGTGCCGACGCACGGGTGCGACGTTCGTCTCGAAGGGGGCAGAGACATTCTAATAGCTATAATTGTTCAGAAGAGTTGTTTTCGTGGTTGGAGTTCCTCAGGAGAGCCACACTCTCATATCCTAATTTCACTAAAAGAAAAAAAAACTAATTAAATTATGGTTATATATGATGAGTCTTAAATCCTGATATTGGTGTTGTGTTAAGTTAGGCGAGTGAGATATTTTATCCTAATCGCTTAATAGTTAGAGATACGCGCATGAATAAACCGTCAATTCGAATTGATCATGAATTAATAAATGTTCTTAAGCTCCTTTTTTAAATGACTCCCTGTAAAGTCACATTTCAAAATGTTAAAACTTTAGTCTTCATTGCTTTTTTCAACTAATATAACATGTTATTAAGAACATTTAGAACATTTAAAGTTGAATTGTGAATAATTTAAACTATAACTTAAAAGCTCATGTATAGTAATTGAAATAGTAAAATCAGTATAAAATTTATTTCCAAACTATCACATTTAAACTTAACAATAATATTTGAACAAAAAATTCTGTTACAAATTTCTGTGAAAAGACGATAATATTTTTCAAAAGGAATGCAATCATTAAAATATTTTTTTTGTAATTAAGTACTGATTCATCTGCAATAATTTAACATATGTTATTAAAATTTTTCAGTTTAAAGAAAATAAAAAAAATTCTGAGAAATGAAAGTTTATTTATTTTTTGAAATAAAGTTTTATTCTGGGAAGAATAATTAAAATTAAGCATTCAATAAACTTTTTGTTATAAAAATGCTTTTTTCTCTTATATTTCACAGTAAAAGTATAAAATAAAAATTTATTTATTGGAAGATACTAAATGGAAAAAATAGATTTAAATAAATACTTTAAAATTTTCACGAACGGTCTTTAAAATCCATCGAAATTATTTCCTTTTATATTTGGCTTTTGTTTCCTTTTCTCGGAATCAGACATAGGTTAAATTATAAAAAATAATTATTTTTTTAATGGGAAAAAACGAAGGTTCAAAGAAACTTGTTATTTATTAAAATTTTATCTATGGAAACTAAATACACTGTGCGTGTTTTTCTAATACATCACTTAAAATATGTTTTGCAACATTTTTTATTTCAAAAATATTATGATTTAAATCCTTAAAGAAATATTGATCTCCTAAAATTGGCATATTACTGCTCCTTTCTAAAGTAGGTATGATGAAATGTATGAATTGAAATGAATTGTAAACGAAAATATTTACCTATATTTACTTGTCATATTTTTTTCTAAAATGAATTGAAATTGATACTTTAATTTGAAGAAAATCCCTGAGGAATATTTGTCAGAATAGTTTTTTTTAATAATTCTGGGGTTCTGTTTCTATAATCTTGATTATTTTGAGAGATAATTCAGTTCTTTTTTTTAATGTTTCAAAACTAGCTGATGTAGCGTATCGTGTAAATATAAATCTGTAACTTTTAGGGGAAATAATTCCTTTAAAAATATGTTTATTTTTTTTATTTATTATGCAGAACAGTTTTGTTGAAATGAAAATTTAATACTTATCTTTTACCTCGATAAAAAAAATAGTGCAAATTGTAAAGAAAATACTTAGTGAAGCATCGTAGGACTCTCAAAATTTTACTTATTAGAATTTAAAAAAAAAAAAAGAATGGATTTTTTGCAAGAAATGATTCTTAGAATAATGATAAGTAATTGTAGAAATAAATGAAAAAAAAAACAGAATAAAAATTAAGTTGCAGAATATTCGAAAAACAGTAAAATGGTAGCAAAATAAGATGGTTTCACATACACGCATTAAAATATCTTAATATAATCTTAAGATATCCGAACACGTTAAAAATGACCAAATTCAGTCAAGACAGATATTTCTGTTTTTTATTTTATTAAATAGAGCAATATTTTGACTTAATGAAACATACTTTGTTTTGTTTCTACACTGCCTAGAGGTCAAGTTACAATCCATTTTTTTATAAATTTAGAAAAACCGGAAGTGGATTTTTCATCTACCAGAAGTGGGCATTTATATAAATTGCTCAAAATCTACGATGGCGAGTCGGATAACTCAACATATTACGAATGTATTTCTATAGAACTTTTTGAACCTGATATTTATGTTATTTTTTAGAGAATGTACTAAAATATTTCTTAATGTATGAATAATTTTTGAGTTATGGCTTGTTATTTAAATAATGGTCTCATAAAAAACGCAACATTTCTTATAATTTTTACTCAATCAGCTCTAAGATCTTCAAATTTTAATAAAAAATTAAAATTTTAGTACATTTTCTAGATAAATGCATCTAATTTGTTTTAGTAATACTTTTACTAATATATTTTTATTACTTTTTTCTCTAACTGCTTTGAAGTTTTTAAAAAATATTGCTAACATTTCACTTATAATTGTGATTTTTGTTAAATACAGGTAATTTATTTTAAATTTTGATAGTTAAATAGTAATTTTTATTGGTATCGAGTCCTGAAAGAGCATTTATAATGTACTCTGTAACAAAGTACATAATGTACTCTGTAATAAAGTACTCTGAACGTGTTCGGATACCTTAAGGTCCTCATGGATTGTTTTAATGTTGTGCAAAATGTATTTTAACTTAGATTTCTTTCAAAAATGTATGTATTGCCAATTATTTTTCTTTTTTTTTCTTTTTAGCACATTTCAAAAAGAATGTTTAATAAGTTTTGTTCTGTTTTGTTTTTCTTTTTAAAGTTTACTTTGTACAATAACTTTTAAATTAAATGCATGGGATATTAAAAATTAAAAGATAAATTGATGGATAAATAGATCAATTCTATTGAATCAAGTCCAAATTTTAATTCTACCAAATCAGTTACACAACACCAGCAGCAAGAAAAAATTTTAAAGCTGAAAAATTTCCTTTGTCATTAAAAAAGTTAGATCGTTTAAAAAAAACATATCTTGTTCATGCAGTAAAGTTTAATTCCGTGTTACATCAGTAATGGAATTTTTACAACTTTCATTCTACTTGACTTTCCAAAATTCCTAACAGAAAAAAAAAATTTTACTGGAAAAAACCAGTAAAAGTATTCAAAATCTTTCAAGTATAATTATCAATTACTTTCTGAACAGTACCCGGATGAGAGAGTTCACCAAACAACATCCCCACCAATAACAATCACAGGGAGTAGATAATGGCCTCTGCCTGATTATTATCCGGCTGACCTCAACAAGTACTCAACTTCTGCTACAAAACTCAAGCTCACTATGCACCGCCCGAGTCCTTCACCCTAATTGCAGTGCCCAAACTGAAATCAAAAAGAAGTCCCCAAATATTATGTCCCAGTTTCTTCCCTTACACCAGCGGCTAGGAAGAGGACGACTCCTGACAAATGATGTCAACTTATAATTTGCAGCCGCCGGGCGTAGTTTGGGAGCGATTTCTCGATCAGCTCTTTCTTTGCTCATTAATCAACATAGACGGACGAACATACGACGAGAAAGGGAAGGGGGGAGGACAATGATCACGTGGGTGGTGCCAACGAGTTGCGTGAATAATAGCCCGAACTGACTTTATTGATGAATCCGCGATAAAGTTGGCACATTTTGCTGATTAGTTGGCGCCAATAGAGCTCTAATTAAATGACTTTAAATCATTTTTCCGGTAGCGGCTGATAAGACCCAACGATGATATCTGATGGCCGAGATTTAGGCGCCTCTAGGGAACAGAAGATCGGATACGATTTTAGATTTAGAGATTTATTAAAATGCCTGACGTGATACAAAGCGGTCATGACACCTGCCAATTTATTATGAATGGCAAATCCCCGAGCGGCAATTTTTGAGAGGAATTGTGTAACAGAAGAAGTTTAATCCATGTAAGGTTAATGTTTGAATTTCGATTTTTAAAAAAATGGCAACTCTCTTTCTATAAATTGTAAGATATCGTTAGGGAATACATAAAATAACACTAGGGTTTCGAAATCAATGAAATGCAATTATTACTTTTTAGTAAATGCAATAATAAATTAACCATACATGGCGTGATAGGTGAAAAATTTTCTCTTCATGTACACATAGTATAACTTTCCTTTTGTAGGTAGAATTTTAAGACTGAAGGTAAATTTATTAAATTCCCTGAGATAAATTTTAGAACTAAGCTACAATACTATTCTCCCATTGTTCAGCATTGTGCAATGAATATAAATTTTAATAATGTTTAAAATTCCAAATCATTTTTAGTTTTCAACAATGATAGTTTCATCATTTGAGGATCGGTTTTAAGATTTTAAGTCACAAATGTATCATCATATTCCCATGATACAGTAGTACTCGATCTGAACAACTGTGGTAGATGGTTATCCATGAAATGTATACATGTTAAATGGTCCATGGGAGCAAAAATCTGCAATAAAAATATTATTACAAATTTCGTCCAATCAAGAGTGGATTTCTTGTACAAAAAATGATGTCATGTGTAAATTTGAAACAGTTTACAAATCCATTAGTCTCTGCGTAAAATCCTCCTCCCATTCATTGATTAACTATGCCGTGAAAAAAGAGAGGAGTATTACAGGTAACGTTGTTTTAAAGTTAAAAAGCAACTGTAATTTGTCAAGCACTTTGCTAGAATATCGAGTCTCCAAATGTTTACAAAAATGTTTTAGGTTGAGTCAGGCTTTGATAAAAGATATTACTGAATTTTAAGAAATTGGAGAGTTGGGTGTTCTGCAAAGAAGATGACAGATATGGGCTTCAATTCAAACCGGGTAAAATCCGCTCTTGTTGTGGTCTAAAAAGAGTTTGGTTTCAATTATTCTTCAACCGATGCTCGAGTGTTGTCACATAATTTATCTTTTTCCTTTGGCCTACAATCAGGGAAAATGTGTTATACACTGTAAAGTAGGCAGGTTTCAGCGCTTGAACGACATGGTATACAAGAGCCATGTTGTTCAAGTGCTTAAACCTGCAGATCCAAGTAAATGCATTCAATCTGCTAGAATTATTTGACCAAAAGAGCCATTGATAATGCATGACCTGCGGAATTTTTTTAGTAAGACGATACGCATTTTAACTTAGATGCAAGAGTGGATTCTCCGAACTGTTGTACAATAGAGTACTTCAAGTCCTAATATATATCTGTAATTCAAGCATTAACATTAGCAGTCTGCATCTTGTTTACATTACTGAATTGTGTGGTTTTACTGCTAACTTCATTTCTGGTGCTTTTTTTTAAAAAAAAAAAGCACTCTTTATGGTCTTCAAAGGTTATTTAATTGCTGTTTGGTATTATCTTTCCCTAAATTTAAGTCCTGTGAGTTTAGTTTGTGGATACCACAGAAATATCATGTTTGTGTAATAAGCATATGACTTATGTGTCTGAAATGAAAGCAAACGAAAAGCCATGTTTGTGTAATAAGCATATGACTTATGTGTCTGAAATGAAAGCAAACGAAAAGCCATGTTTGTGTAATTTGTCAATAAGGCCTATGTGTTACATTTGAACATGCCTTGAACATATGCTTGGCTCAAAAGGAATGAACACTGAATATACGCTGTGATTAAATAAAGTTTTGAGCTATTTATATGGATTTTTTAAAATTTTTTATGCCCTCTTTTCACCAGGTGGTCAAAATTTGAAATAAAAGATTTTGAAATAAAGATATTTCCCCCAAAGTCTATATAACGTTTACTCTAAGCTTCGTTGACATCCATTTGTCAGAACTGAAACTACGCCACTCAGGATTTGTATATAAAAAATTTGTATATGTAGATTACTTGTATACTTTTCTATATACATGTATGATATAGACAGCTCTTTTGATCTCTGCTACATTGAATGGAAGATCACTTTGCTCTTCATACGAGACAACAATGCATATATAATTTGAATAAGGTTTTTTTTGTCAATCCATGTGTCTTGAGTAAATTAATGTGAATAGCAAAAATTATATATATAATTCGAGACATAAACTTAATACTCGAGTAAAGAGAAAAAAGCACATACTTGCTAAGAATTACAAATATTTGTTCAATAAATCCGCAAAAAGACAAATAACGCAATGCGTCTATACCATCCGGTAGTCAACTGCACTCAAATGCCAATGAAGATTGGACGACTTATGTACAAGGTAAAGCCCAAATATTCTTTACCATAACTCATCTGCTGTTTTTTGTAACAATTAAAATGAAATTGATATTTAAACATACTTAGATATTTATCTTCTGATTTTTTTTAAAAAAAGTAGAAATCTCTACCTCAGATTATTTATGAGTTTTGAAGAATTTAACCTTTAAGGATTATTTTGTTCTAAGATCAAAAGAATGGCTAAAGACTCCTGGACTAATATAAACCTTTTTCTTTATTTAAGTTGTATCGATTCTCTTAATTACTGGCAATGCAACTACGAGAAAATTTATTTTTTTAATTTGACACAAATTACGGCTAATTGATTCTCTTATAAATCTACAAAAAATTAAATCATATTTTTAGCGTAAAATTAATAAAATTTTATTTTATGAACTGAACAAATAAGAACAACATGCATGTTATTAATGAATTTAAATTTCAAATCATAACCCAAAACAAGAGTGACATCAAACTAATTTCACTCTCACCAAACTATACATAAAATATAATGAAATCTAACTCGACATAAATTTCTTCTATCTTTATCATATTTCATATCGTTATTTGGTAAAATCGGCTTCCTAACATTTCTAGATTCAAAAAGCGCCAACCGTGATGCCAGTATTCATAATGAAATTCCGTGACACTTCAGATTTAAATAGCTTAATGTGTAAAATCATAAAATCAATTTTTAAATCATAATTTTTGATAAAAAGTTGTGAGATAATGTTAAATTTTTGCAATGTATTTCGCTTAGTTTATGAATATGCTGCAGTGAGATAACAGTTTTAATAACAAAACTAGTTTTGTAAGTAATATTTTGTCAATGCAAAGTTCATTTCATAATCAGTCAAGGATGTGCGCTCTGAGTTTAAAAAATGACACAATAACAACCAATGCATCAGATATCACGGATTATTTGGATAGGGACAATAAAATCCTCTTCTTTTGTTAGTTAAAGGGAATAAGTGTCCGAAACATAGTAAATGTCACTCAATTTTATCACAAAATAACTTGGTGACAACATAATTTGCTTTTCAATCTGTTTTGAAAAGTGCTTGTTGAACAACTCGTGAAGAAGTGTGAGAAATGGCTTATCGAAGTTGGCAGGAATTCAAAAGTGTCTCGCTTATCGCCAGAGTACGATATCGCTTTCAGATCCCCCTATACAGGAAATCAGATCCCCGGGGGGAGGGAGAGCGATGGGTCATAGGAGATGGGTCTAATGGGAAATTTCAAATCCCAGAAGAGCAGGTGGAAGATAAATAATTTCATATATCGTTCCATATCCAGAGAGATAAAAAAAAGAAAGTATGTGTGCCGAGATGGCTAGCTTAGAAATCGGATTTATTTTCCCGCTGAGAATTGAACGAAAAATTTAAAAGAATATTTTAAAGAAATTTTCAAAATTGATATGGAGAATGTGTTGCAGAATTGTGTGGAATTTTATAAATATATTTTTCAGAATGCGTGTATTTATTTAAAATTTTTTCTAGTTGTGTTTTATGTTTTAAAATTGACATGCATTTGCTTAACACTATTGTAAATATTATAATATCACTGTTGTAATAATTATATTGCATTGTATTGCACTATCGTAAATAATAATTAGATAATTAAAGGCAATTAAGAAGAGCATCAGGGGTGCCTACAAAATGTTTTTCACCAATTGATTTTAATTCTATTTTTATAGTATGCATATAAAATCTGTAAATCTGGTAACTTAATTATTGGTTATTAAGGATTTATTTTACTGATTAATGCTAATTATTTTTCAACAATTTATTTATTACTGGTTTTTATTTTTGACAATCGATGAAATAAAAAGAACATGTTTAGTGGAGTATAATATGAGGATGGTGGACTTTTTCAAACCTACCCTTGAAAAATTCCTCTGTGCCCACTGAAAAGCATGAAAATGCTTTAGATTGGTATAATATTATAACAGTTTTTTTGTGTAGGGAACCTTTAATCTGTGTTTATACTAGTTTAGAAAATGAAAAAGAAACTTATAATCTATGAAATGAAATTAATTGAAGCACTAATATACAATAGATATCGAAGTAGTAAACAAATTTCAATGTAATTTTATTGATATTTCTCATTTACAATTAAAATATTTTATTAATAGAAATGAGTTGGATTATTTATACACTCATGTCCATAAATTAAGGATAATGAAGTTCAGGCAAAGAAAGAGACAGAAGCAAAACAAATTTGACTTAATTGTAAAGTCTATTTATTAAACAAAAGGTAAAGAGCAAAAAAGATGCTATATATTTGACATAATTAATAAAAATTGCGATTTTTACTCCCTGGAGCAAATTTTAAAAAAGAACCTATTTACAAAAAACAGTATAACATGGTTAGTATGATGGTTAATACGGAGTATGACTCCCGGACGATGCAATACAGGCCTTATAACGCCTACGTATGCTGAGTATCAAATTATCCAAATTATCAATCTGATCTTGGGGAATATTACACCACTCATCAAGCAATGCCCTCCGAAGTTCCGGTAGACAGGTGGGAGGGGGTTGATGGGCTGCAATTCGTCAGCGAAGCATATCTCACACATGCTCTATTGGATTCAAGTCCGGTGAGGATGCTGGCCAAACCATACGGGTGATATCCTCCGATTGAAGGCATTCGTCTACAATGTTTGCACGGTGAGGACGGGCGTTGTTATCCATAAACAGAAATTCAGCACCCATGGCTCCCCGAAACAAACGTACATGTTGTTCCAGAATGACATCCCGATAGACGTGGCCTGTCATCGTTACACTCTGAACATGCAGGTCAGTTCTGGAACCAAGAATAATTCCTCCCCAAACGAGCCATCCTGCACCACCGTAAATGTTTCGTTCAATGGTGTTCTCTTGGTTGTAATGGGTACCTGGCACTCTCCATATGAATATCCGGCGAGAATTACACTGTAAACTAAACCTGGACTCGTCGGACAACATCACACAAGACCAAAGTTGCGGTGTCCACAATGCATGCTTTCTACTCCAGGTTAATCGCACGCGGCAGTGAGTTGCAGTAAGGGGATTACATCTGACAGACCTACGAGCATATAGACCAATGTGCCCTAAGCATCTGTACACAGTCTGCCTTGAAACTGTCGTACCGGTAGCTGACGAGACAGGTCTGATGTTGTGCTCCGTCTGTTTCTGTTCGCAGTAACTGCCAAATGCCGGTCCTCATTCGGCGTTGTAACTCGAGGGCGACCTGTGCTGTAACATCTACTCACATTACCATCATCTTGGAATCGTTGCCAAAGCCTGGAGATGGCACTCTGGGCTATTCAAAGTTCCTCGGATACTTCCAGCTGGGTACGTCCACATTACAGTTGTCCGATAATTCAGCCATGTAAAAAATCATCCAAATGCTTCCTTTCTGCCATAACTATGCGATTATTGCACTGAAAGGCTTTTAAAGCGCCTGTGAACAACTTTGTCACCATTCCTTATATACCCCTCTCTTACTCTCTCGTCATTCTGACGTTCTGTCCGCGCCATCTGGTGGTTTCCTGTAATTTGAATATTCTTTTTCAAGATGTGTGTGATAATTCTTCAGGTGAATTTTTTATTTTAGAGTTCAATTTCTGTGTGATTCTGAATTATCCTTAATCAATGGACATGAGTGTAAAATAACGAATATCCCAATCTTTCTTTTTTCATGCTTTGAATACATTTGGAAGAAAGAAAAGTCTACATTAGTATATATATGAGAGACAAATAGGGATTCATTTATGACCTTTATAATATTTTTTAAGGTATACAAATACTTGCGACAACTTTTCCTTTTTTAAAAAATGGTGGTATTGGGATTTTTTGTTGTTTTTAGATTTGGTTTAGTACATTTTAAGAAAAATATGCTAACACTAAGAAGAGAAAAAGAAATCATTATTACTAAAATAGGGAAAAATTAATAAAAATAACATAAACGCTGCCTATTCTGTACCAAAAGTTTATAAACAGATTTTCAATTCTGAAAAATATCCACTATGTCGTTCATTTTTGAACTGACCTTCAGGATAAGAGATATTTTCATTTTTACAAAAACTAGCAATTTATCTTTGTTATTATATGAAAATGCTTAAAAAAACTGTGATTATATTCACATAAGTGGTTGTAAATTTTGTAATAAAACAGTACTCATAAATCTGAAGGTTAAAACACTTCCACTATTATACAGAACATACAGAAGAAATTTAAGTTAATTATTTTCAAAATTTTTTTAGCAATCGCCGGTCCGGTTGAGTATTTAAAAAAAAAAACAGATTTCGAATAAAATGCGAGTATCACATCTTGCTTAAAGTAATGGCATCTACTTTTATAAAATAACCTTGGTATTTTTAGAAAGTTAATAAGTTGGCCCATAAAATAAAATCATTAAAAAAATTGTCAATATTTGGCAAAATTTACAATTTTAGGGTAGTCGGATACCTTAAGGCTTTTTGTTTACATTCATTTACAATTAAGTCCTCAAATGCTTCCTCTTTAACATCTCTACAAGCTTACAATCCTCTAATTAATCATTTACTTAATATTTTTAAAAAGTTTGGATTTTTATGAACGGTTGTAGCGATGCGTGCAATTAAATACTTGAAATTTCGGATGAAATTTCTAATGTAGCGACTTGTTTACATCTCTCATCCAAATCATCTAAGGTCAAACAGTACATTGATGCAATAATGCGCATTAATGTTGAAAGAAGAATTCCTTTGTATTGAAACCACATGGCATCTCGAAAAATAACTGTCATAATTATAATTATAATTTTTACTATACATCTTGTTAAAGGTAGCCAAAAAAATGAATTATACAAATAAATATTTCCAACGCACTTAAAACCTTCCCCCATCTGTGAAATACACATTTGTAGAGTATAACTCGGAATCAACTTATTCTTGCGCAAAAACAACCCAATAGCAAAATAATTTCCAGCCTTACATAGCTATAAACGTGACTTTGTTGTGCCTTTGTTTATAGTTTTGCCCGTGATTTCACGTACTCTATCTCTGTGTACACACAAGCACTCATGTGTTCACAAACAAACACGCATCTATATATATATATATATATATATATATGAAAATCGACTCACAATTATCACGTGATCATTGTAACTATTAGACCTAAAACATTTGAAAGAGTTGTCAATCATGTTTATTTTGCTGGGTGGAGATAAATCACTTTTGCGGAAGTAAAAGACAAATATACTTCCGCCTTAGAAATTTAAGATCTGATTTTCTTAAATTAAGAAACGCATTCTATTTCAATATAATAAAATATTAAAGTAGAATCGGATGATTAAAGGTAGGATATCAATAACTGAAAAATAATATATGATTTTTCAATCTTACGAAAAACCCAAGGAAGATGATGGTTTAAGTCTGGCAAATATATATACATGGGTGGTTTAATAAAAACAAATGACAAGTTCATGCTATCTTACATAGATGTGTAATTACACTTGTGAATATATAGTAGTTGGGAAATAAATTGTTTATGTATTAGGCCTTATTACTATTTGCGAGAAAAATTTGTAGAGTAAAATTGGTCAACATATTAATATAAATATTCTCAAATTAACACTTAGCTTTTTAAGCTTTTTGTACTTCCCAAATAAAATGAAAGGTCCAATATGCGCTTGACTATTATTAAACAGCAGAATCAAATATGTTCCTTATTATAAGTTTCTTTTATAGATGTGAAGTTGTATATTAACAATGTGAATGATTATAGCATGTCTCTTAACGCATTGCGTTTTCTTACTTTAACATTTATTTAATATAATTACTCTTCATTTAATTTCTTAATTTAATATAGTGATGAGAAAAAGCTTTTTAAGTCATGCTTGTAATTATTTTTGTAATTAGGAGGAAAAATATTTTAATAGAAGAATTTTTTTAGACTCATAAAATTACTTTTCATTCACACACACTCATGTATATACTTTTGATGATGAACTTCAGTATTTCGAGGTATTTGTACAATTGGACAATTTGGAGAAAATTATTTCGAAACTTATGTAAATGACAATACATGGCACAAATCGTTTCCAAACAATGCAGCCACTCACAGCATTTGGAAGATAAAGGAAACATAAATGAACCATATGTTCTTCCTTAGAAACGGAAACAGATTAAAATGCGAAACAATACATTTAACCAGGTGCATCTGACAAGACCGATGAGTGTAAAGATAAAAAAAAAAGAACAGGAAAAATATCAAAAACGTTGATTATTCCCTTCAATATTTGTTTCTTTTTTTCCCTTTTTTATTTAAGCACAAATCCGAATTTATGCTGCGGCATTTCAAATCCACTCTAAAGTCTTGAGTTTTTGATCCGATGCCAAAAATGTGACATCAGCAAAAGAACGGGAATGTAGTATACGAGAATAAAAATATAAAAATAATGGGGGAACAAGTGGTCCATTCCTCGTAATGGTGGGCCATTTACTGGAAAACGACTCTTAAAATTGAAATAATATCCCTACACAAAACAGCTACTTATATACAAGTCTGGATTTGTAGCATCGATGCAGATGCTCGTTGCTATTTTTTTAAAACGACTTGTACTTTCGGTGCCGACAGAAGCATGAAGGGACATGGGATTGTCATAAGAGGACATTTTTTTCGTCTTTTGTACTTTTATATCTATTCGTTCATCCTTTTTTTGAGTGAATATTTTGCCATATGCGATATATACGGAAAGAGAAATATCCACCACTTGTGCCATATGCTACTGATTGACTGTGCATGAGAAAAATGGCAAAGTTCACATGATATTGCATACTTTATTTTTCTCAATTTTATAAACAGTTCCAACCATTTGTAAGGGGTATTTTTATTTATTTTAAAAGACCTACAAAATTTAAATGCATGACTTATAAAACAACTAATGATAATGTATTTGGAATTGTTAAAAAATCTTGCCAATCAATTGGTGTATAAATTTACTGAAAATTCCAATATTTTTCGGAAGCAATATATAGATTTAAATGTAATTTATTTTTATATTGTCATATATATATATATATATATATATATATATATATATATATAATATATATATATATATATATATATATATATATATTAGCCATTAACTGCCTACTTCACTGGGTATTTCAAGACATTGCAAAACTATATATATATTTTAATTATTTTATTTAAATAATATCATTAAGCTTTCGAGTGCATTGAAAAATATACTTAAAATCTTACCCTTCTGATTTAAAATTGATACGGCATGAATTTCTAAAACAGAAGTATATTTATCATTTACACCACTGTAGCCCTCTTCTAATGAGATTTGATATCTACAAACACTATGTTTAGCGAATGTCTAGTCAACAAAATAAACATGTTTGTCAAATGTCAAGTCTCTATTCCTAATTATTCAAAAAATGAACATTTTTTAATAAAACTCCTTTGCAAGCTCCTTAGGAATTAATTTCTGCATGGATCCGTTCTTAATGATATCTACTCGATAAATGAGACATGTTTGCCAAATTTCAAGTTTGTAAGTCTAACAGTTCAAAAATGTAAGTTTATGTCTATAAAGCTCTTGAAACCCCTTTTGGGACTCAGTTTCTATAAAACTAGTTCTTGGCGGATCTCTACTCAACAGAAGAAACACGTTTGCCTAATTTCAAGTCAGTAGTTCTAATAGTTTAGGACATCTCACGATGAGTTAGTCGCTTTTTCTTTTATATATATAGAAAATGAGACTCATAAATTCCTACATCGAAATACTGTTAATACATCTAAATTCTGAATAATAGTTCTCGTTGTTCTTAATGTTGAAAGTATCCATGTGTAATTGTGTTAAAGAAGCGTTTCTCAAACTGTGGGGTGTGTCTTCTGAGGGGGAAGAGGGCGTGATAAAACCCTATGACGCACGGGAGTATATTGGGAAGTCAGAAACCAAATATTATTTTAAAAAATTATTAATTTAATCAAAATAAAAGATATATAAAATATATTCTTGCATAATTAAAAAAAAATAAAATACACATTTACACTGATATTATACTTATAAAAATATATTAGTACTCCGCAATGTATTTTATATTTAATTTAAGAACTAAGTTAAAAATACTAAGCTAACTACTAAGTTAAAAGCAAGTTTTAATAGTACCAGTGACACCAAGGTCTTGTCATATACAAAATTATATAACAAAAATTAACACATCTTGATAATTTGTTCGGTTTATAACTAAGCCAGCGTTTCTCAAACTGTTGGGAGCACCCCCTAAGGGGGCGTGATAATTCTACGAGGGGGGCGCGAGCATATTAAAAAGTCAAAAACAAAAGATCACTTAAAGAAATAATTAATTTCCTGAAAGTAAATAAACAAAATATATTCTGACGTACTTACAAAATAAAATACAATTTTACACTTATAAATGTATACTGTAAATCTATTTTATAATTTAACAATACTAATTTAAGAATAAGTTAAATAATTATCAGTGACCCGATGGGCACGTCATATATAAAATTATTTGCAAAAATTAGCACTTATCTTGATAATTTGTACGGTTAATAAGTAATCCCATGACTACCACTTAAAAGTTACGTAATCCGCTCCCCAATGCCACCGTTTTCTATGTAGGCTTTCGCATGTGATGTATTGGGGCTAAGAGGGGAGGGGGGAGGGATAAATAAGCAAATCCTCTGAAATAAGTAAATCCTTCGCAAACGCTGTCAAGGTCCTTTTATTGCATTCCAAAGCCTTCGGAATAATTTTATGGATAGTAGGGCACAGAAAAGATCGTACTTCCGAAAGTCGAATATATACGTCCGGGGAAATTCACTCTTTGACTGAAGAAGACATTTATATACGTTGGTGGCACTTAAGATATTAAAGTCTTATTGCAGCTTTAGCTTCAAAGTGTAGTATAATTGAATTAAATGCATTGTTATTTAGGGGGAAGCGATGAAAATTATGATTGAGTATTGGGTCGCAAATATTGAAAGTTTGAGAAGCACTGAACTAAGCCCTTAAATGACAATTAAAAATTACGTGAGTTGATCCCCAATCTCACCGTTTTTTAACATGTAGGTGAGTGCATGCCATGTATTGGGGAGAGGGGGGGGGGTAGAAAAGTAAAAAATAAGCAAATCCTCTAAAATAAGAACATCTATCGCAAGCCCTGTCAAGGTCCTTTTATTGCACTCCAAAGGCTTCGGAATAGTTTTATGGATAGCAGTGCACAGAAAAGATCGCACTTTGGAAAGACGTATATATGCGTCCGGGACAATTAATGCTCTGGCTGAGCGTGAGACGTTTATATACGTCGGTGGCACTTCAGAGGTTAAAGCCGTATTGTGTAGCTTTAGCGTTAAAGTGCATTATTTTTGAATTCAATACATCGTTATTGTATGGGGGAGCGATGAAATATTGATTGAATATTGGGTTGCAAATGTTGAAAGTTTGAGAGGCAATGTGTTAAAATGTTCTTTATTGGAGAAGCATGCTCATTTGGTTATATAGATCAGGGGTAATCAACCTTTTTTTCCTGCAGGGCCGCATACATATGTTAGCTATTTCACGTTGTTGGCATGCATGTGAACGCTATTTCTCACGAGCTGCAACATGAGGATTAATGGGGGGGGGGGGGAGGTTTTAAGACCAAGATAACATATCAAATTTAAAATGTGGAAACTGATGAAAATATTAAAAATTATATTTCTTTATATATATATATATATATTGCTGAATTTTCTAAATTGTAAGAATTAAAGAATAACTCTTTCACACACACAATTTCTGCATCAGTAAACGGTTTCATGTGATTACCAATGATATAACAAATTTTATAGGGTGTCTTTGTTATAGCTTTGGCATTACCACTGACAAAACACATTTGCTGATGTAAGTATCATTCAAAAAAGCCTAATTATCATCTCTTGAAAGAGATCTTCGTAGAAAAGTGTCATTGAACGATTCCTGTTTTTATGGATATTTTTTAGATACACTTTCGTGACAAATCAAACAATTACCGAACTATGCTTGTTTTTCACTACAGAATAGTCAACTTCCCCATCGTCTTTAAACAATCAATTTTCTTCGAATATTTTTCGCTTGCAAAATATGAAAGATAGTTAAAAATCGATTCTACTCATAAAATGGTTGCTACTCCACTGTTGTGTATTATCAGTAATCAGGGAAAAAATATCAAGTTCGACCCATGCAACATCGACAGAAAGATGCAAAATAGATATATTTGATTTTTTAACAAGGAATTTCCCAAGAAATTTTCATAAATAAATGAATTTCTCAGAGCAATGGGCGATGGCCGGGCTACAGGTTGAATATCGATGATCTAGATAATCATCAAAATAATAAAATTTTATAATTTTTTAAAAACATTTCTTTAAATTATATTATTTTCCGTTCATTAAAACAAAAACTACAAGTGTTTTAGTAAAAGCAGATGCTATTGTTTTAAGCAAGGTGGCTTATTTTAAAATGCGCTTTACTCGAAATGTATTTTTTGTAAGTGCTCATATGGGTCCAGCAATTGCTAAAAAATTTTTGAAAATAACTAACTGAAATTTTTTGTGTGTGTTCTGTATACTTACAGAAGTGTTTTAACTGTCATATTTATCAATCACGGTTTTATTTCAAAATGTGCAATCCCTTATGTTAATATAATGCCAATTTTTTAAGCAATTTTATGTAATAACTATTATAAAATGCTCTAGTTTTTGTAAAAATTAAGATATCTCTTATCCTAAAGATCATTTCAAAAATGAATAACATAGCAACAACTTAAAATTGAAAATTTTTTCATAAACCTTTCGTACAGAATGAGCCACGTTTTTGTTATTTTCTGTAAATTTTTACCAATTTTTTCACTATTTTAATAATAATGATTTATTTTTCTCGTCTTCATGTTAGCATATTTTTTCTTAAAATGAACTAAACAAATCTAAAAAAAGCAAAAAAATCACCATATCTCCATTTTTTTAAAAAAGAAAATGTGTCGCAAGTAGAGTCGGATATTTTTTATTGTGTATTCTGCCTTTAATTAGTCTACGTATACGACAACACACTATATCGAACAGTGGTTATTTAATAGCTGATTTCAAAGCATTGATATCTTCAATCTTCAATATAGACCTAAATGATTGGATTTAAGCGACAAGAGTCCTGAATTGAAATCCAAACGAACACGTATAGACACAATATGCGGATTATTTAACGAACTGCGATTAAGGTGACGAGATTAGAAAACAGACATATTCCAACAACATGTTGACCACCTCGTACTCAACATGGATGGACGATGTAAATCCAGAACAGAAATTGGAAGAGATCATATCATGTAATAAAGATAAGGATTCTTTGCAGCCACATATCATATGGCTTTTTCAGTCTTCAAAGCAATTTTACTCAAAACTAATTTTTTTATAAATCATTTTTTTAAACTTTTTGAGTATTTTTTCCCATTAAATAAACGAATACATTTCAAACAAGGCTACAATTTAAGCACCCATTTCTAATTCAACTCATAGAGATACTCACTTAAATAGTTTAAAACTATGTATTCGCATACTTTATATTTTATTTTTTGCGAAAAAAGCTCAATTTTTCTCTTCTAAACATCTTAAAAGCATTAAAAACCTTAAGCTACATTGAAATGTGTCAATAAATAAAAACACATTTTTTTCTTTAAAAAAATCCCTCATTTTAAATTAATTATAAATAAAACTTTTTTCCCACCAAAAAACCTTTGATCCAGTTAAAAAAGATAAGAAAAAAATATTTTTCATAGAAAAAGATACCTCTTAGACATTGACTTAAATTTTATCTTCCTTCATTCCGTCCGAAAGGATTTTGGTGTCATATGCGCTCATTTCTTTTACTTGCTCTCTATATATATAAGTCAACTCTTATCTTTTAACCCGTTGTGCTTTTATCCTCCAGTTTCAACGTGTCTTGTTTTGTTGGAGAAGTCTATCCTCCCTTTGCGTCTTTGTAATTTCTTTTTCATCCCATGTTTCTCCAGGTCTCTCTTGAAGTTGTCATCGCCAGGACTGATTAGCTCATTTTTGGAAATTCTGTTCGCGGCTCTAATCAGCTTACGGCGTTTTATCTTAATACCTCTGCGTTGGGATGAAGGTGGGATTTGCTCAATTTACCAAAGCGAAGATTTATTATGTGTAGGGAAAGAAATAAAGGGGAAGAAAGACATAGGGAAAAGGTGAGAGCAAAGATTAATAGATTTAAAGAGATAGATAGAGATACAGGTTCAGAAATTAATATATGTCTGAATATAATGAATATAATAATATCTAGAACTAGGTATGTTTCAGGGATTTATAGAACAGTAACTGTTACATTTAGTTTTTTTACACCGTTTCAATAGTTAATTTAAATATTTTGAGTTTTTATTTATTAAATTTCCTGAACAGGTCTCTAAAATCTCCCAGTGAAAAACCATTGAAAAAAAGAATAGAATAAAAAAAGGAATATAAGAATATCTTTTAAGAATAAAAATATATATATATAGTGAAAAGTAAAATGATTCAGATCTAGATACTTGAATAATACCAAATTAATTCTGATATAAACCCTATATGCATAAATATCTTCTATATTTTTAGCGATTGATCTATTTGATTTTCAATTGTTCAAAACTATACTTTAACCTTTTGTTTTGTAAGTGTAATTTTTTAGTGTTGACATTTAATAATAAAAGCGAATTCATTTTCATTTTTAAATTGTTATACAAATACAGTATTCTTTAATTTACCTTAGTTTAAAAGTCTAAATTAATTTTGTGGGAAGTTACATTTAATAAAGAGCGAGAGAGAAAGAAAATGAAAAATAATTAGTATACTTCTAAAATGTATATATATATATATATCTATATATATATACATATATCTTGTATGAATCTGGTTTTCTGAATAACTCAGCAACGACATAGGCAATATACCAATTATATTTATTAGCAATACCAATTGAATACTGTGTTATATAATTATTTTAATGTATCGGGTGTCCACGCACACACACATTATTATACACTCATGTCCATAAATTAAGGATAATTCAGAATCACACAGAAATTGAACTCTAAATTAAAAACTTCACCGGTAGAATTATCACATACATCTTGAAGAAGAATATACAAATTACAGGAAACCACCACATGGCGCGGATAGTACATCACAATGACGAGAGTGTAAGAGAGGGGTATATAAGGAATGGTGGCAAAGAAGTAAAATTGATCACAAACGCTTTAAAGGACTTTCAGTACTATAACCGCATAGTTATGGCAAAAAAGAAAGCATTTGTATGATTGTTTACGTGGTAGAATTATCGGACGACTATAATGTGGACGTACCCAGCTGAAAGTATTCGAGGAACATGGAATCGCAAAGAGTGTCATCTCCAGGCTTTGGCAACGATTCCAAGATGATGGTAATGTGAGTAGATGTTACAGCACAGGTCGCCCCCCGAGTTACAACGCCGAATGAGGACCGGTATTTGGCAGTTACTGCCAAAAGAAACAGACGGAGCACAGCATCAGACCTATCTCGTAAGCTCTCTTCAGCTACCGGTACGACAGTTTCAAGTCAGAACGTATACAGATACTTAGGGCACATTGGTCTATATGCTCGTAGGCCTGTCAGATGTGTTCCCCTTACCGCAACTCACTGTCGCCTAAGATTAACTTGGAGTAGAGAGCATGCATTGTGGACACTGCAACAGTGGTCATTTTTGATGTTTTCCGACGAGTCCAGGTTTAGTTTGCAGTCTGATTCTCGCCGTACTTTCATATGGAGAGCGCCAGGTACCCGTTACCACCAAGAGAACACCATTAAACGACACCGTTACGGTGGTGCAGGATGGCTCGTTTGGGGAGGAATTATTCATGGTTCCAAGAACTGACCTGCATGTTCAGAGTGTAACGATGACAGACCACATCTACCGGGATGTCATTCTGGAACAACATGTACGTTTGTTTCGGGGCACCATGGGTGATGAATTTCTGTTTATGGATGTCAACGCCCGTCTTCACCATGCAAACATTGTAGACGAATGCCTTTAATCAGAGGATATTATCCGTATGGATTGGCCAGCATCCTCACCGGACTTGAATCCAATAGAGCATGTGTGAGATATGCTTGGCTGACGAATTGCAGCCCATTAACCCACTCCCACCTGTCTACCGGAACTTCGGAGGGCATTGCTTGATGAGTGGTGTAATAGTCCCCAAGATCAGATTGATAATTTGATACTCACCATGCGTAGGCGTTTTAAGGCCTGTATTGCATCGTCCGGGAGACATACTCCGCATTAACCATCATATTAACCATGTTATACTGTTTTTTGTAAATAGGTTCTTTTTTGAAATTTGCTCCAGGGAGTAAAAATCTCAATTTTTATTAATAATGTCAAACATATAGCTTCTTTTTTGCTATTTACCTTTTGTTTAATAAATATACTTTACAAATAAGTCAAATTTTTTTTTGCTTCTGTCTCTTTCTTTGCCTGAATTTCATTATCCTTAATTTATGGACATGAGTGTACTTGAAATTTGCAAGCAGTCTATTACAAAAACTATACAGTGGAATTGCTCAAAAATTGGGTAATGGCAGAATGAAATGATGACTATTCATCGAGGGAAAAAACGAGTTTCAAAAATCACCCCTCGGGGAGTATCATAGCTTTATGGAGAACATATAAATAATCTACAAAAATTTACAAAACACCCTCGCTATGTTGCCCCCCATTGTCTGCTCTAACATTTGGAAGCGGCAAACAAGGCGATGTGGTACAATCATCGTGATTTTCCCGGTGATACGATGCTCAAGCACGCCATATATGACCCCTTGTATTTCGTGATTTTTATTAATGCCCTTTTTGACAGGATGTAGAAAATTCCTTAAATAGGTTGCGTCACTCGCACCCCTTTGGTTCTTCGGAATCATATTACATGTTGGGGATACCCTTCCACGTGAATGCTACACCAATCAAAGATGTTAAAGAAATAGAGAAAAAGAGTTCGCGCTTTAACATTGGCGTGACGCGGTGGAGCTTATAATGGGCTGCACTCGAAAATCAGGAAGTTTTTCTATAAGAGAGATTCTAAGAGAATTTTAGATATACTCTTTAGGTTTGGGAATGATGAGCTCTTTGAAACCTTTGGAGACGCCACAGCTCTGGTTTCGCTGACTTCCATCTTTCAGATAAGTGGTTGATTTCTGTATTTTTTATCACTCTTATGTTAGTAAATAAAACAAATTTATTTACGTAAATAAATTACTTTTGATTTTCTTTCTGTTAACCTTAAATTAATAATGATGTGAAAGAGATGAATCTGAGAAATTAATCTTAAATTAATACAGATGCGAAAGAGATGAATCTAGGCTCGAAAAGAAATGACGTCGCATCACCCGGATGGTGCTCTTCCACACATCTCCCTTTGTGTTAAATAAGTGCTCTGCCGCCATTTCGGTGACGACAAAATCATCAGCCTTCATTTTCCTACAGCTTGATTTCCTAGATCCTTCATCTCGACTCCTTGCATCTGTTGGCTGTGGGGATACCTCAAAATTTTGCTCTACCGTGATCCCATCCCATTTCTATCCGATCTTAACCAAAAGCTTAGAACGACATATGCGTAACATTTCCCTCTCCAGGCTGCTTTCAACAGTCTAACATGATATTTTACGCGTGCAGATGGTAGCAGACAATGGTGCACAGCATATCGAGCATGTTTTGTAAACTTTTGAGGATTATTTATATGTTCTTAATAATGCTATGGAACGCCTTTTGGGGTGGGTTTTGAAACTCATTGTTTTTTCCCTTGATAAAATTCCCATCAAATCAATTTGCATTACCTAATATCATGCAATTCCTCTGAATAACTTTTGCTATAGGCTGCATGCAAATTTCAAGTTTATTTATGGATATCCAGTATAAAAGCATGTTGTTAATATCATTTGAAGTGCGTTTTTGGCCAAAGTATTAAACAAAATTGATTCAATAAAGTTTTTTAATGTATGCTTTTTAAATCTAATTTAGACTAATTTAAAATACATTTCACATAAATATATTTATATAAGTCAAGTTGTGGGGGAACTGGCCTAATCGGCACCCCTCTCTCTCCATCATGCGGGTCTCTAGGTGTGGGGGAGGACAAAGCATCACCAACCAACTCCATAATAACAATTAGATTTATTCAAACTCTGAACAAACACTTAAACAATCACAAGTGAAACTACAAGAGGAAACCTAGGAGTGATATCTAAAGCGTTGTCTATTCTTAATGCCCAACTCTAAGTAAACCCGACTACTTGAAATAGATAAGGAGAACAAGCGCTAATACACCGATAGCTTATTCTAATTCTGCTATCTTAAATCTTAAATCTAATAATTTAATCTAAGCAATTACTTTCTTAACTCGCGCTAGGTTTGTGAATGAACTATTCCAATATTCGCACTTACGTAACATCTTCACGGCTCCTTCTAACTTACATCTACAAAACCTATATATATATATATATAGTAACATAAAATGAAAGAAATACATGGCATAATAAAATTGATAATACAAAATAATATCACTAACAAAGCTAGAAGATTCAAACCAGATTTAAAGAAACACACTTTAAAAATAATGGAAGTGTCTATTATAGAAGAATTAACTAAGCGTATGTATAACATGGAACAGAATTAGAACTTTAAAATGTAAGAAGCCAAAAGAGTCAATAGACTAAAATGAAGACCTGTTATGATTTCTAAAGCTGTTGCTGAATTAGGACCAGCAAAATTAGGGTTAAATATATTTTGTGGATCCTACCTTCCCCTGTTCAGCAGAAATTTTATACATAACAGAAAAACATACCAATATTGAAAAGTTAGGCCTAAAACCAACCACGTGTAATTTGCAACCAAAAGAAAAATAAAATAAAAATAATAGAAAATATGAAAGGAAATGAATCCTAACAAAATACAAATAAAAATAATTTTGAAAAGGAATAATGAAGCAAAAACTTACATGAAAAAATGCAAATAACCGGAGAGCGGGAAAAACTGTACGTACGAGAACATTACGCTAAATGATCGTTAAAAATGACGTGTTAAGTTGATAAAGCCAGATGCAAAAATTAGTGGCGCCACCTGGATAGTTTTTTTGCAATTAAACAAAGCAAACTAAAACAAATTGAAAATAATAAAAAACAGAAAGAGAAAAAAACAAAGAATAATACTTAAACTTTGAAAAGGAGAATTAGAGAGATAATTTAGACATATATTTAAAAATGAAGTTACTTGGATAGTTGTATTCCAAGCAATTATTGCGGATAAGCTTAAAATTATTTTGCTTAACATCATTATCTGTGACTAAATCGTTATTTCTTTTTATAAAATTTAAGATGATATTTCTAAAAAATAGATAGAGAGAGAGAGAGAGAGATGTAGGTTACTTTCCCAAAAAGGCATTTTAATAATGTTAAAATCAAAAGAGTCTCTTTTATCAAAAATATTACTAATTAGTATATTATTCTTAACAATTAATTGTAGGTCTAAAAAGTTTGCAGAGTCATTATTATAATTGGTTTTTAATAATTTCAGATATAGGGGATAATATTTAAAACTAGGCACAAAATTTACTATATTACTAAAGATGATTAAGTCATCTATGTATCTAAAAAAGTAATAAGAATCTATACTAATATTATCATATTCATAAAAGTGCAGATAAATATTGGCTAAACAGTTACTCGCAGGTCCTCCTTGTGGAAGACCTTTAATTTGCTGATAATAAGAGTTATTGTGAAAAATATAATTTTCATATATTAATATATATATATATATAGAGAGAGAGAGAGAGACTTTATATAGTCAAACTAATTTACATATCACGTGTTCTTCTTAAAAGGCTGTGAACTAATGTGAATGCTAGCCCCAAAGTTTCTCCAAGCGGATTAGTAGGAAAAATGTCGTGAATAGACCCGTCACAATATATAAACTTTTAATTTAACTTTGAAAAAAAAACATAATTTTAACCAAAACATTTGACGTTTTAAATTATAAATCCTTGAACAATATATGTAATGCAATTAATAATTTTCTTACCAGCAATAACGTAAATCATACATTCATTAATAAAAATTAAAATTAATCTTTTGATTAAATAATTTTTAACAGCACAATTTACTTAATTATAAACATAAATTAATAATACAAAAATTTTTCTCTGCTATAAAATCATTTTTATTTGTTCGTATATCTATGGCCATCTATATTATTTCAAAATAAAAGTAACGATAAGAGGTAAACTTTTATATTAAATAGCATACAAGCGAAAAATAAATAACCTATGTTTTCCATCCATACTCAATTTTTGTCAAAAATAATCTATGCCAGAAAATATAACAAACTTGCAACAAAAAAAAAAAAAAACGTAGTGTAAAAAACATCAGATGAAATATCTATGTTTCTATCCGAATTCCTTCACGACACAAACAGAAAAGCGACGCTTTTAAACAACAAGTTAAACTTCTGGAGTATTCGCAAGCAAAAATACTCGGGCGGCAAGAGCGAAAATATTGGAAGGTTGAATTTCCGACGTGTTTGGAAAGCATTCCAGTTTATCGAAGCGACGTGAGTTTTCGGAACATGTTGGGGACGTCATTTTTTATCATTGCTGACATAAACGTACATTTTAAGTGACATGCACGCGGATGGAAAATTTACGAGGTTTATCTCAACCTCCTCTTGACGTCATATCCGTCGTTATCTTTTAAAAAAGAAGCTTGACTTGTGTCAGGGGTATCAATTTTTAAATGTGGTGAAAAGTATTATCTTTGTTTTTTCCGTTTTTATAATAAAATGAAGAAAAACGGTGGGTTTAATGATTTTATAAATGTTTGCAAATGTATTTCGAAGGCAGAGAGCTTTATTAAAGTTTGTTTTATAGTATTTTGTAAGTGTGTGGCTCGCACACACATTGCAGTTCTAGATGATTATTTATATAATTTATATAAATATGTATTATATCTCTTTCTTAATGGAGAATAATTAATATTTAAGGTATCCGACTACCCTAAAATTGTGAATTTTGCAAAAAATTACATTGTTTTTATGATTTTATTTTATAGGCCATTTTATTTGCTTTATAAAAATACCAAGTTTATTATTTTCGGTTCACTAAAACAAAAGCTACAAGTGTTTTAGTAAAAGCAGATGCCATTACTTTAAGTAAGATGTCATACTTTAAAAGGCGTTTTACTCGAAATGTGATTCTTTGAAAATAATCAAACGGGGTCAGCGATTGCTAAAAAAGTTTTGAAAAAAATTAACTGATTTTTTTTGTGTAAGTTCTGTATAATAGTAGAACTGTTTTAACCTTCATATTTATTAATCACTTTTTCATTACAAAATTTACAGTCCCTTATGTGAATATAATCACTGTTTTTTTAAGCAATTTCGTATAGTAACTGAGATACAATGCTCTAGTTTTTGTAAAAATTAAAATATCTCTTATCCTGAAGGTCATTTCGACAATGAATAACAAAGCAACATATCAGAATTGAAAAATTGAAAATTTTTTCATAAGCCTTTGGTACAGAATGGACCGCGTTTATGTTATTTTTTTGTTAATTTTTACCCAATTTTTTTCCATTTTAGTTATAATAATTTATTTTTCTCTTCTTAATTTTAGCCTATTTTTCTTTAAATGTACTAAAAAAAATCTAAAAACAACAAAATCCACTTTTCTCCTTTTTTAAAAAAAAAAAGTTCTCGCAACCAGTCGGATACCTTAAATTAAGGGAAGATATACGTTTAGTTTCAATATGTATCTCCTAGTTCATATTTTTGGTACTAATACCAATTAATTTGTTTTATTCCTTTTAAGCTCAAAGCGCTAGATTTTTAAATGCATTTCATAAAAACTAATATTTTCTTACGTTTTTAAAAACTTTCACCTGCTTCATAATATAATTGAGGTACTAATAGGTAATCACAAAAACTGCCAACGTTCGGAGTTAATTTTTCTAGAATGTCGAGTGATTAGTAATTTTACGTTACTTGGACGGTGTTTTTGACTAAAATTAATGAATAAAACACTAGCCAGGAAATTATATGAAAATTTAAATTTATTAAAATGATGTATTTTAGGTCAAATTTCATGAAAATTATACCAAAATTGAAAACACGAAACATGATTTTGAAATCTATATATTTAAATTTTTTTGTAAACAAAATATTTGAAACAGTTTTAAAGGCAATGAACTAAGATCTAAAATATATTTACAAATAACAAAAGCTTATGGCTTATAGAACATTTTATAAAATACATGTTGTGGCAATAAACTGTTAAAAAAACTGTTGATATTAGAGCTAAATCCTTGGTGTTCATTACCTTTATCAAACTTCAAATAACATCTACATAAAATATGAAAGAAATACATTCTAAAGTTTTGAGATCAGGTTTTAAGTAAGATAGATTTGACACAAAAAATGCAATCTTTGTAAAAAGTATTTATAGTTTCGATTCTTATTTCATAAAAATAATGCTTAATATCTGATATTTCAAATTCATCATTTTTTGCAGCATAGATCATTCTCATTATTTATCTTATTAATTTTTTTTTCTTTCTGACTGCTGCATATTTTTTCCTGCACAAATTGGAAAAGATAGAAATTAAAATTAAATTTCACTCAAACATTGATTCAGAAACGTAGACAGATACCTATTGATTGTTTAATTTGTAGGCAGATACCTGTTGATTTTTCCTGTTGGTTGTTTAATAACGCTGCTCTTCTAAGCAACAAAGAGTTCATGGTGGCCTAGTGGTTATGGTCACAACCTCATGGCCGGTGTTTCATGAGTTCGAATCCATATATCATTGAAGACTCGTGCAGAGGGACTGATAAACTTTAATTCTGTTGAGGGTTAATATCATCATGGTAGCTTGGTGTGGTAGTTTGGGGAAGGTGAAGTCGGTTCAAGTATCACTCTGGTTACTGACCAAGGTTCAAAATTACAAGGTAACAGAGCTCTTATAACAAAGCATGCAATTTTATTATTCTTATTCAAATAATTAAGGTATCAAATAAGTGTATTTTCATTATTTTGTGTGACTATTTTTCAATGTGATATTACTCCTCTTTAATCTGTTTTATCCTACTGCCATATTTAGAGGACAGCTAAAAATATCATGTAGAAATCATTATTTGTTTGCTGCAAATATTTTGACAGTTGGAGCATGTAGTGATATGTATTAGCTTCTTATGGCTTGAGTTATGTGTCTGACCCCTTCCTCCTTCCTATGGAAAGTTTGGTTATTATTCTCATTTGTGGGCGGAGTTTGTGGTATCTCTTTGGTGTTGTGAAGAATTTTTTCCCAGATTACTTTGGACACTTGGCTGAGCTTTTTTACGTGATAGTACTCTTTCTTTATGACCCTGGTGGTTAATTAGAGCTATATTGTTTTTAAGTAAGTTTTAGAAAATTATTTTTTAACTGTCATCTAAATAGGATAATGGGACGATACGCATGCAATTGGGCCCATTCTTTCTCTCTTAATAACGAAGAGTAAAAAAAATAATAATTTCCCTTCTAGTGTTTTTCTCCTGCTTAATTATGTCAGTAGCCGCCCATCCGGTATAGTGGTTAGCAACGCTGACTGCGGTGCCGTAGGGCCTGGATTCGAATCCCGTAGAAAGCATGGATATTTGCAAATGTATACTGCCTTCGCGCGGGGGTACTCTAAATATCCATCGAGTCGGTTGGTGGAAAGGAAAGATAACTGGGAGGCTCCTTACCACCCTCAGGGTGTTCTCCCACAAAATTGGAGTGGAATCGAGCAAAATCGTACTGCCACATGCACTGTGCTCAAAAGCTAAGGCTAACGACAGGCATAAAAATCTAGCCCTTAGCCGCGTTGAATTTCGTGGACCTTGATCTGATGTTAATGTCGATCAGGCGGCATAAGCAACAAGAACAACATTAATTTAGTCATTGAGAAGGATTTTAAAGGAAGAAGCATTAGGCTATAATTAAATAGTATAGATTCAGATGAGAGTGATGTTGAAATTATTGTGTGTGTGCTGTGCTACCACCAGATGCCAGTAAACTAATTGACGAAGATAAATGAGGCGAGAATGAAGAAAATACTGATAAGATTATTGTAAGAGATAATCCCTGGGTCTATGGAGGTTAGAAGTGGAAAGGTTAGAAGCTCTAGTATTTCGAAACAAAGAGCAGTAAAAAGCCTATTCATTTTGGATGAAGAATAAATCACTGCACTATACAAATTGGGAAACACAGGTAGACTCAACTGCAAGTGACTTGCTCAAGCAGATGGAAACTGCATTGAAAGATAAAACTCCAACACAGCTTTTGGAGCAGTTTTATTCATTGTGTTAAAGTTTACTATATCTCATTCTAAAAGAAACCATGCGATATGCTGCAGATGTAAGAAAAAAAAGGAAAATGATTTATTGACCATTTTTGGAAATTATGTATTTTTATAAAGATTTCGTTTCTAACTGGTTATCATTCAAATACCCGTGGACATGATTAGTGGTGAGATGCTGAAGACCTTGGCAATACACTTGTGAAAAATGCCACGTCACGAAACCGCTTCAAAAAGTTGAAATCTTATTTACAGTTTGAAGATAATGGAACTATAAATCAGCTTGTCCAGTATCGATTCTTCAAAGCCTTTATTCGTCATACATAATGGTAATTTTATAAAATTTGGACACTTTTCTGCAAATATAAGCATTGATGAACTGATTATCCTGTATTAGGGTACGACTAGTGTGAAGCATGACAAGCCAATATGTTTTGGATATACATTTTGAGATCTCTGTGAATGCGAGGGATATTGTTATACTTTTCTCTTTATTGCGGTAAGGAATCTGATGCTCCTCTTAGTATTCGGTTTGAGATGAAACTGACAGAAAGATTTGTGAACTCTTGAAGTTACACTTTATGTTTTGACTTTTTTCAAGCCTTGCTCTTTTGAAAAGTCTAGGTGAACAGAGGGTTTTTGTTCTACAGGGACCATATGAAAAAATCGGATGAGCCACGAGTGTGCTTTAGAAGAAATTGAGTCTATGAGGAAGAGAGAAAGCGGCACGTCAGGTTTTGCATTTGACGAGAACTTTGAGATCTTCCTCGTGCGATGGAATAACAATTGTGCTGTAACTGTTGCTACAAATTTCAGCACTTTACCGTTCATCACTTCTTTGATATGAAGAGGAGAGTAAGAGGACACAAAGATAAAATTATCGTGAAAATGCTAAATTTGATAAATTCTCACAACAAACATATGGGTGTGTGGATCACCATGACTATTTGCTGAACTTTACTCCATTAAAATTCGTGGGAAAAGTTGTACTGGCTTCTTTTTATATGTTCAATCGGATATGGCTATGGTAAACATCTGGGTAATTTACAAAACTCTGAACAACGATGAAGCCCTGAACTTGACAAAGTTGCAAAGAGCTGTAACAACAGTCTATTTAAAAAAAACTGTGATAAGAACGAGAGATAAACCTTAAACATAGACTGCACCTTATTAAACAAAAGAAGACATCCGTAAAGTATATTTTGGGTCATTTTTTTTGCAAATGCAAGAAAAACAACGTTGTCAAATAGAGGGCTGCAAAGGAAAACCAAATACATACTGTAGCAAATATGACAAAACGCCTTGTAAGGCTAGCTTTGCACCTTCCCCCAAAATTAGAATGAAATTTAACTAAAAAGAGTGAAATATATTTTGAAAGCAAGAAAGTGTTATTCGAATATAGTAAAATGTTGTACTTGGAAATATCTTTTCATTATTGAAGTGAACACTAAAACATTAAGCGCAGATTTTATCCCCTTTATCCCAGTGTCCTTTTTAGATGACGGATCAGAGTTCTTATGTAAAGTATATAAATTTTTCAAATTTTATTATATTTAGCTTGTTTAGACTTAACTTTCTTAAAAAAATGTAATTTTTCTCAAATTTAGACAAAATAAATAAATTGGGATAAAACGGATTAGAAAAAAAGAATACAATTCATAAGTATATGGAAGAAATACAAATAAATTCTTTCTACTCCCTACATTATCAAGTACTACAATATATTTTTCTCGAAATGAAAAATTTAGTAGGACAACAAATATTTAACCATTTGATAATACTTTTTTCTTCTCATTCGTTGTAATAAGAAAATAATAGATAAAGTAAAAGCTCTCAAATTCAAGTGTTTCTTATTGAACTACAATGCAACTCAGATTATTTTCCGTTTAATACAGCCTACGTTTGTGATAGAACTTCTTAAAATACTATACAAACCATTCATTCATGATGTTCTTTTTTTTTTCGTTTCTTGTAAATTTTGAAAAATTTCAAAAGCTCTGATAAAATTTAATTCAAAAAAATATTAAAAACATAAGATCGCTTAATAAATGATAAATATATAGAATACGTAATGTGTATACGTGTATTTTTTTTATTTATAAAATCTAGTTTTAAAAATATCACGGAATATTTTTATGATAAAAATGAAAATATATGGAAGCTTTTTTGTTATAACAGTTTTTATAACAAGAGTCAGATACATTCAGTCATGTATATTTCTAGGGTCATTTGCATATAAATATTCCTTTAAAGGTTTGTAAAGGGCAATATCTAAGAGGTTATATTAAAGTTCTATAGAATAAAAAATATGACTGTATATCAGAAATTAGAAAATGTCTCCTTTACTGTAAATCAGAAATTAGAAAAAAATGTCTTTGTCTTTATATAAAAGGATTTGTTAAAAGATTGTATTATATTAAAATTATACAAATATAACAAATTATAGTGCCTTAATATTTATTAACTATTTAAAAATAAAGATATTACGAAAGTACTGTATACGTACTGATATTTTGTACAATATTCAAGCAATGTATATATTGTCAAAGTCACTGGAAAATTAATATGGAGTTTTTCCCAGCCCTTTCAATTACTATTTTAATTTTGAGCACATTCTAATAAAGGATTAAGAAAAAAAGAAACTATTTATAAAAGAGAAAATATAGTTATGATTAATCTAAACGCTGAGAATATTGATTATTCATCGTTCTAAGTAGTTAAGTAAAAATAAATAAATTTAAAAGTGTTCGGGATGAAATATTCTTTTTTTTTAATTTTGTAAAATAAGCTAAAAAAAGGAACAGCCAATGATTTCTAGCTCATTTCTTACTCACAGTGACTATAAAGACTTGAAATTGAACCATAAATCACACATTAAGCATTTTATATAATAATTATTAAATGCGTATGCGTGATGATAAATGCACGTATTTTTTTTATTAAATTTCATTTTTGTAACAAAAAAAATGGTTTATTCATCTGATCAGTTATAATTCCCAATAATTATAATCATTATTTATCGGTAAAGATTTTCTTTCATCCAGTTAATGTATTTAGATAAAACACAATCCATTAATCCATTTTCCTTGTATGAATCTACTTCAAATTTGGTTTCTTAATGCAATACTTTTTAAAAAAATAAAATAACATATTAATCTAATGCACCTTCGAATATGGATACATAATTACCTTTAAAAATAGAGTTGTCGTTTAATATAATAGAAAATTTATAGCATAAATAGGTAAGACGTATAGAATACATTTCTTAAAATTTTCATTAGATAGAGAGAAAAAAACACTGTTATTTTTAATTAACATTTTTGCGTTGTTGGTGTGTTACGAACACTTTTCACCATTAAACTTCTTTCCTCATTTTCAAGCGATTTCGGTAACCTAGTGGTTATGGCTGGAGTGTCTCTGGTTCGAGTCCTGAAGATCTGTCATATAGATGGGTCTGATGCACTTTAAATCTATCTGTGCTTAATATCCTTCTCTAGGTGTGGTAGTTACGAGGGGTGAGCTGCCAACTCAGGTATCGTCCTCGTCACTTCACTAAGGTTAAGAATTACGATGTCTGTTA
This sequence comes from Trichonephila clavata, assembly GCA_019973975.1. Classification (NCBI taxonomy): domain Eukaryota; kingdom Metazoa; phylum Arthropoda; class Arachnida; order Araneae; family Nephilidae; genus Trichonephila; species Trichonephila clavata. Next base: position 249,072 of record BMAO01036795.1, read on the forward strand.
CCAGTAGCCGTCATGCTGCTTTATAGTGTGACGTTAACAAACTCACTCTCTCATTTTCAACGGCATAAATAAACATGAATATTAAATGAATTTATAATCTATAACACACACACACATAAACGTACAGCACTAACTTTCTTTTCATAAGTTTGCTTTTAAAACCGTATTTTTTTGTTCACTAATTGCAATTTGAACTCATGTTTTTTTCTCGATTAGCTTGCAAAATATATCCGAATGTGCAGGATCTAAAATCTATAAACCCATAGTATTTCGTATGTGACTACATGCTTAGCAATGAGCTGCAGATAATAAGTATACCATTAAAGCTTTCGTTTTTCAACATTATAAATAAAAATCGTTCTCTTCCACATTTTAAAGTATGTCATGCAGAGGAGGTGACTAACGTTAAATCCTCCATGGCTTAAATTCCTCACGTTGATTTGATGTAAAAGTTAAGGGAGTGAGTTCCGCTGCTCTCCAACACCTATTTTTCTAAGGTGCAGGTGTCCTAATTTCAGGTGTCGTACACGTCATTTTAACCATCTAGTCATGGAAACAATATACCGTATTTAATCTTATAAAACAATAAATTCAATGGTGAAAAACAGAGATTACAATTGTTTTTTCAAGGTTTTATTAGTATATCAATCTTTCAATCGTATATGATGTGATATAATAAAAAAAATGGCAGTTATAGAAACTGCCGATAGAAGTAAAAACTTAGAACTTTTAGTATTAAAATTTGAAATTTCATAATGTTTGAATTAAAATTATCAACATCAATCTGGTTTTCACATCTATTGACACTCCGAGCAACCACTAAATGCACGTTTGAATGTTTTTTTATTATTCAAATATATTACGGACTGTACAAGATCATGACAAAATATAAATACAATTCAAATGAAATAATAATTAATATACAATCATATTATTATGGATAGTATTTGTATTTACTTAAATTTCAATGTACTTGATTTTTAACATTATTTTAATTGTTTGCATCATTGTCATCATTAATTTCAACAACACTTAAACGTTTTGTACTTTCAATTAAATCATTTTGTTCTAAAAAAGATACAATAGGCTTATGGTAACTAAAGTAAGAAAGAAAAATGTTTGATTCAAATTTATCTAAGTATCGAGTAAAAACCGCCTCGATCGTCGTTTTATATTTTGTGGTACTGAGTTTTCAATCATTCGACATATTTAAATTAAGTGTTTCATTTAGAAATTCAATTAGTGGTAGATTTTTATCATCTGCAAAGTTAATATTGTGAAGTCTCCACTTAAAAACATAGGTACATTGTCATATTTTCCACCAAATCTTTTTTTGAGTATTTCAGGACCTTTTTTTGTATAAATCATCAAATTTTTGAATAAAAATTGTTGTATCTGTCTCATAGATCTTCCAGGCGAAATATAAGCGGCAACCATTAATATGTATTGTTCATTCTCGGAATCACAACGAGCAATGCACAGTATACACACATTGAACTTTTCACTAAATCATTCAATTTCACTTATAAGATATACACAGCACTATACGTCAGCTGTATAGCTACAAATATACTGCTATAAGAATATCGGTGACGCGAACGCACGAGATTTCACCCATCCAAAAAGTGTCTAAGGCGAACAGCACACTGCGCGTGCGCCAGTCAGAGCATGTCGGTGATGCAAACCCATAACATTTTCCCCTACCAAAAAGTGCCTAACGCCGCTAAAGAAATTTTCACTTCAATAAAAGTATGTCCTTCAAATCTAAATAAAATCGTTATATTAAAATGGAAGTCTAGAGGAAAACACTAGGAGAAATCAATGCTCACATTTAAATTTTCAAATAGGGAGAGCTTATATGTGTTGCCTAACGTTTCCTGAGATTAAGTTTTGAATCATAAATTAATATAATATTTAAGATAATCTTCTAAAATTGGTTTGATGATCCACAAATGGGTAAGCTAGAATAATTTTGCATTAAAAGATATGAATACACATCGCTAATTTAACAAATTATATATTACTAATACATTAATACATCCCATGCGTATATAATTTTAGCATACAGATTTGAAATTTATATAGTACGCTGATACAAATTAGGAATTTTAAATTAAAACCTATTATCAGAATTTCATCATAACTAGCTTCAATTTTTCAGTTCCTATTATTAGTTTACTTTCTCCCGATATATCTATATATCTTGTTCAAATTTTCAATCGTTCATAAAATACTTTCTATTCATCCATTCAAGTTCAAATACATTTTTTTAAACTTGCAGAGGGGAAACTTGATGTTAATATATTTTTTTTCAAATATTAATTCATTAATTAAATTAAAAAATGAATAAATAGTATTAAAAATAATAGTCCAACTGAATAAATATAAAGCAAACTTGTTCTTTGTGTACCTGTAGCGCAATGGATAGCACGTTGGACTTCTAACTCAAAGCTCATGGGTTCAAATCCAACCTGCGATGGCTTAATTTCTGAAACTGTGATTTCTTTTTTACTATACTATTTGATTAGAATAATTAAATTTAATTAATGAAAAAATAGTAAACAAAAAAATAGTACAACACCCTATATAGAAAGAAGAATGTAAGATTGCAAGAAAAAATCGCTTTGTATTTTTCCACGTAATATTGTGATTCTGTCATATGTATATACATATGCAAGTATTTAATAAAAAGTAACAAAAATAAAAAAATTCTTTGTTGACCTAAAGATGACCTAAGTTTTGACTTAAAACTTTTTTATATTACTTGTTCATTACAGCACGTTTTTAAAAGCGATTTTAAGTCGTTCACAAAATAAAAATAAAAAACGTGTCTCTGTTTTTTGTCTCAGATTTTGTGAATATTTTTAAAATATTGCTATTTTTTAATTTTTATAAGATGTATTATGTATGAGTTATCTTATAAAAAATATTACAGCCATATTTGCGAAATTTCACAGCTAAGATTTTCATGTACACTGAGATTCATAATTGCCTCCCAATATTGTTTTCTTATTCTGGCTAAGTAGCTAATTGAAATATGCTTTGTGTTACGTGGAAGAAATAATACATTTCAACATTCGTTTTTTGATGAAAAAATGTATTGTTTAATTTTTCTTATATTCCAAAACAATTTGTTAATTTTATTAAGATGCAATCAACAAATAAATGAAATATCTATTTATTTTACTTATTTACAGGTCTTTCTTTTCACAACATAGTACTTGTGTGTGTGTGTATTTTGTTTATCTACTCTTTTCCATTTGCTAATAAGTACAATATAATTTTTTTGTAAATCAACCAACATAAATTTTGTACTGTGAGAAGAATGTCCTATTTTTGCCATTTTTTTTTAATTCGAAAAGTTACTTTATATAATTAATAACCCGTTTATTGTAGTCTTTAAAAATTCATTTTCTTAAATATTATACATGTTTTTTTTAAAAAATATAATGGTTTCTACAGTTTATTTCTATTCAAGATGAATTTTAGGATATAAAGAAAATTTTAAAAGATATTATTTCCACTGCACATCCTCTTTGAATTCATTTTTTGAAGTTTAATTTAATTTTGACGAAAAATGTGTAGCAGATACAATAACACACATTTGAAGCACTTTAAAATAACGCTTAGAAGGAAACTATATAAACACAACAGAAGTAATCTTAAAACAAGTTTAAAATTAATGAAACTCTTACTGGTGATAATCATTTAGTTGCTTGTAGAAAGTAAATCTTCGACTAATAAAATGAAAAAATATATATCAGTTAGAGACAAATATTTATCAAAATTTAACTAATTATTTTACTTCGACTTGCTATTGGTTAACCTTAGATGATTTTGGCAAAAATTGATCCTTTCTGCAAAAAATAAATTTTTTTAATAAATAGATTTTTATCTCAAGATATATTTTCTTCTGGAAATTTGTGCGGACTCGGGTCTGCCGTGTCATGAGTTCGAGCCTGTGCTGCTGAAGCCTCGCTGTGTTGAGGTAGCTTTTTCATGTTAAATCTGTCGTGGCTTAATGTCATTAAATTTATATGATGTGAAAATTAGGAGAGAAGGATGCCATTTCAGTTGTCGTCCTCTTCATTTGATTATAGTTTAAAAGTACGAGGGCCATTGTCAATATCCATCGCGAAGATTTATAGTTCGACGTTAATATAACTCGCACTCACTTTGGAAAATTATGTGGCAGCAGGAGACTAGTGATCTTGGTCACAGATTCTTGTCATGATTTCGATCCCTATTGTAATGGAAGACCCAAGGCCCCCTTGTAGCTGAATAGTGCGATGTTAACATTAACTCACTGACTAACACTACTGAAAACCTGCCGTGTTGAGGGTGTGGTGTACGATAAATCATTGTGGTTGAAAGTCCTCCCCTTGGCTTGATATGGTAGTTTGAATTGGGAATGCCAGCTCAGGCTTCATACTTGTAACTTGTCTGAGGTTCAAAATTATGAAGTCCGTTGCCAATAGCTCTCATGTTGATTTTTGATTCAACGCTCATAAGCATTCCTTCATTGTTGTTTTTTATCCCACTTTATCGAGAGAAACATATAGAACAAGTCCATGAACCGTGAGTTTTTAGACATTGAAGAACTGTAGCAGGACCCGCAGACTAGCTGGATCTCATGGCAACCAATCCAAGCCAAGATGTGAGCAGGAGCAGCTTGGGTCATATAGCAATTCGGACAAGAAGGATAAACTTTAAGACCCGCGACACGCCGTTAAGCTCGAGTATGTCCACTGCGAAGTCTAGCAAGAGTAGTTTCATCTCGCCTCCCAATCAAGGTAGCACCAGGACAGCTTCCTTCATACCACTCATGTACGAGGACCTTCCTCCAAAAAGAACTGAGATCGCGTTTGACTCGTGAAGCAATTTCTCAAAAACACTCCTCATTCGAAAATTAATAAGTAAATTAATCCAATATTATTTTTTCGCAATAGTGGTAATAGTATTTTAATTTCTTTGCAGGTTTCTTTGCAGAAATAAGTTTCATTTTTCTAAACAAAAATCCCCTTCTATAAAATATCATCCAACCATTCTAAATCATTATTGACAAGTCTCTTTTATTCTTTTTTTGCGGAACAAATAAATCCCGCAAAAAATTCGAATACTTTTCACTTCCCCACTCCCTTGGCAATGAGAAGTGAAAGGAATTTCCCGATGAAATGATTAAAACAACACGTTTTCTCAGTAAAGACTTACACCTCTTTCACCCTTCGCAAAAAAGAGTGTGGCATTCCAGGAGTTTACGAAATGCATGATTCTGCTGACATTTTGCAAGATGGATGCCAGTTGATTTCTGAATAATAAACTGGTTGACAGTCCTTCACGACGTATAGACCACTATGTTTTTTTTATTATTTTTTTTTCTCAAAAAACTTTTTTGACTTCCTTTCTATCACTTTTTTTACAAATCACTAGCCAACTTAGATTTACTTTTCAAAAATAAAAATGAAACAAGAAAATGTTTCTTTTCCCTTCTCTTTCGTTTTCTTATTCACTCAAGACAGAATTCGGTCACGCAGTTTTAGAGTCGCAATGAATTCAAAGAAACATTTTTCATTTTTGGATTCTGTTTTTTTTCTCCCTCTTCTCATTTCTCTTTTGATTTTACTGGGGGGAAAAGTATACGCTCGGGTTTTCGATTTCTTTTCGGTTTTTTTCCCCTCCTAATATTTATTTTTCATTTCAGCAATGCATAGTTTTTTATATATTATTCACTCAGTTTATAGAGAAATTACAATTTGTATTGTTCTATAGTTTCGTGCTGACATATATTTGTAGAAAAAGAGAACCAGTCTTGAAAGTTTGTCTATTCTTAATACCAGTTCTTTTATCAAACAGCTCCTAAACAAAAGAATTATGGTATTTCAATGATATTTACTTTAGGCTTGTTTATGTTACTTCACAAAGTGCTCACTATTTTAAAGTGAGTCACTACATACGGGACCGTGATTCTGAAAAGTGTATAAATGAATAACTGTTTTGATATTTATAATGTACATATAAAACTGATTTAATTATATTACTATAAGAAAAATTATTTAAATGCATTTTTTGGCACAAAATAAAGTATAAGACATTTTCAAAACTCCCCTTTAATAAACATTTTTTAAATTAATAATAATTGGCCAATACAAAGTTAAGAGTTATATGCGAAGCCTGAACTGCTGTTTTTGGAAAAACTCGCATTATTTTCAGAGTTTCGACCAATTGAACTCGTGTTTTCTGCAAAAATTTCTCTGCTTTGAAGCATTATTATATAAGTAAATCCACTTCTAATCTGTGTACTTCAATAACTCTAGTTCATATTCTGAACACATATATTGTGGTAAATATAGGTATACAGTTATTAAAATAAAAAGTTTTGAAAATAGTTAATTTTTTCTTCATTAGCGCGTTTTTCACGTAGTGGAACAAAAGCGCTTTTAGGACACAAATTTCGTCTTCGTCTTCGTTCCATATTTTGTCGTACCTTTATCTCAGTCAATAATCAACCAATTGACCTCGGGTTTTCGGCATTTGGTCGCATTTGTGCCCTAGATGAGCCGAATCGTATTTAAATTTTCCCATAGTTTTTCCGAATTTTCTTACAAATTTTCCTGAATTTCGCTAGTTTATAACAACATTTTCTCAAATTTTACCTAGTAAATTTATTGTTTGCAAAAAGATTTTTAAAAGAAATTTACCTGCATTTTGGAGGAAATCTTCACAAAAATGAGGAAATCTTCACAAAAAAAGTTCAAAAAACAAGTATAAAAGGCTCTGATTTTACTTTTAAAATTTTTTTTATCTTTTTTTATAGTGCTGATAGAGATTTGAGTCATTATTTCTTTTCAGCACAATGGTAGTACATTTAGAGGAGTGGTGCAGTACTACTTTCTGTTAGTAAAAAGTTTATCAGTTGCATTATTGTAAAATACAACATGTGAAAAACGCGCTAAAATTACTTGGCCATGCCAATGATTGATATCTTGTTTTTTTATCAAAAAAACTAAATTTAATTTTTTTTTACTTTAATATTATTTTTAAAACAATTTTGTCTGTTTATTCTGATTTAAGTGGTACTAAATACCAAAAAAATATTCATTTACATGTTTTTAAAAGGATCTACTTAATGAATAAGTGCAACCGATCTGCATAAAAAGCATTTCACAGTTGTTTTATTTTATAAGAAACTATGAATATATATTCTACAATACATTATATTCATATACATTATCAGTTAACATGAAAACACATTATATCCGTTTCTATTTCAAAGGTATTGTTCCAGCGAGTAGTATTAGTATTGTTTATCATTCTATAATTCCACAAAAATCTATCCTTCAAGTTTTTTTTCCAAATTTCCATCTAGATTCCTTGTATCTTTAAATATTCTTAATCATAAGTACCGTAAAATTCAGCGTATAATGCGCACTTTTAACTCAAAAAATAAAATCGAAATTTGCGTGTGCGCGTTATACACCGAGTATAAAAACGATAGCCTAAAAATAAGAAAAGAAATGAGCATTAAAAAATTTACTTCCCCACACATCGAAATACTGTTTATTTAAAAGAAAAGAGTTATCGTCTAGATGTATACTATATTTTTTTCATAAACCTGGAATAATTCCATGGATAAAGGACTTTAAAACACAAGATCATAGTATATTAACATTGAAGATTTCTTCGTAAAAAAGGGGGTGTGCGTTATACAGCGAATATACCTAAACAATAAAAATAAATGCAGTTACTAAGAACAGGTACGCATTATACCCCGGATTTTAAGGTAAATATAAACTCTCTTCATTTTTTAATGAAAATAAAAAGTAGTAAATTTGTGCGTTAGTATAACCACAGCATTTAAAAATGTGTTAGCATTCATTCGTTAATTATTCATTTTCTAAGGCATAAAAAAATGTACAACTTTAATTAAAACGAAAGTTCGCTTCTTTTTTTTTTATCTCACTAGTTATGTATTGCGCATAAGTTAAGTGCTCTCAAAATTAAGAAATGCGTAAACATATTAAAATAATTAGTATTAGACGTGAAAAATATAATCTATGCTAATTAAATGATTCATTTAATATTTGCCGTTCCTTTTACTCAACATTTTCTTCATTATGATTTTAAATCACTCCATGAATTTCGCGATAATTATATCCCTTATTAAGGGATACATTTTTAAGACTAAATTTTCCTTTTAAATCCATTTAGACGCTATAAATGTAATTGATTTTATTCACTATTTCCTTCAAGGCTTTGAATAATTAACACGATTGTGGGGTTCTTTTATGTTATCGCTAAGAAATATCATATCAATAAGAAACCTTTTTGAAAAACACAATTCAGCAGAATAATTGGTTAATTTCCGTAATTATTGCACGATTTGAATATTTCTCCAACTTTCCGACAGATGGCGACATAGTTGCATAATTATTCAAATGAGCTCATTCCAGTAAGAGCTAACGCATTCGATTCGAATGGACAATTAAAACTATCAGAGAAAAACAACACTGGAAATTAGCGAAGCGTCTAATAACGTTAATTTTCTGACTTTTTATCACGTATTATGCCTTCTTCATGCATGGTTCGTTGAAGCTTACAGTCGACTCGCAAATTACTCTTGTGGGAGATGTCGGAAAATTTTCAGATTTATGCTGAAAGAATACAAAACATTTGACGGTTTGTTTGTTTTTCGGATATCGCTTGGGGGGAAAGAAGGATTGATTACTGCGGGTTTCAGATTTTGTTTCGTGCCTATGGTCTCTTGTGATTAACGCCAGATATTTTTGATTTTTAGTGCAAAAAAATATTTTTTATGCGTATTAATGTGACGCCATAACTATGACTTATTAGCATGCATATTTTAATGGGTACTGTACAATCACCAATTAATTGCAATTTTTTTAAATATTATTTTTATTCCCGCTATATTTTTATTTGAAAAATTGATTTTTGAAAATAATATATTGAAAATTATATATTTAGGTTTAAATAATACTAAATAAATGCATGAATATAAATTTACAGTAACATATATTTATTAGAATATTTTATTATCTATGTTGCCGACAAAGTATGAAATCCGGCATTCTATAGAATGCTTAAGCATTGTATAGAATGTCTAAAACTAGCCACCAATGTATGAAATGATTCAGATTTCACATATTGCCTATGCATTTTATAAAAGTCCAAATGAGAAACCGGCAAAGTATTAAATACATCTCCGAATCGTTTCGAATAGTGCGCGGCAAGACACGAGACTTTTAAAGCGTGCCTCAGCTCAGAATTTGTCAGTTGCACATTGCGATTTGTTCAGAAGTGTCAAAATACTGAATTTTACTTAAACTTGTAAAATAAAAATTTTGTTTTTTCCTATGCTGCATATAAATGGAGGATCTAGCTGCAGTGTTGGAGAAGGAGTCATGGTCATGCAAGGGTCGGCAACCTTTGGCACATCAAATTCAAATTTGTAGATCCAATAATTTAAATACGGGAATATTTATCGATAACATCACGTAAGCCCCCGAAGTGCTCCTAAGGATTCATTTTTTTGCCAGTCCCCATTTATAGTGGACCTCTAATCCTTGAAAGGAACATGCCCACCAAATTTCAAGTGTGTAGGTCTAATAGCTCAAAAAAGAGAAATACAAATTTAGATAAGAAAGACAAATTTTGTTTGGTCCAACTTTCATTTTCCTTAACGTCTATTGAATAATTTTTTTTAATGCTACTCTCATTATTTTTTCGGAATAACGCTTGTATTTTTAGGAATGTGAGTCATTGATACAGCCTCATCATGACCTTTTTTTCATACTTTGCCTAAATATCCTTAGGCATTTTATAGAATGCCTAAGCATATAATAAATCTCATATTTCATACTTTGCCTAAAAACGTCCTGCATTCTGTGCAATGCCTATGCATTGTATAGAATGCCAGCATTTCACACTTTTCCGGTAACATATACATAAAATTTAAGTATTATTCGTGCTACCCTTCATTAAAAATCATTTAGATCAGCCACACCCAATATATGCGAGCATTTATATATATACGTATATGCGTGTATTTGGTATATACAGGAGGGCGATGTATAATATACAGGGCTGTATATACGGCACAAATGAATGATCAGATTTTTAAAAATTATATTGTTGTGCGCATTTTCATAACTTTCATTTATTTTGCAATAAAAGATACAAGTTGAATTCATTTACTTGTTTGAAATTTTTTTTCTTTAAAGCCTTTTTTTTATTTAATTATGTGCAATATTATGAAGAACTAAACTAAAAAATACGGAATATTTATAATTATTGTACTTTTCAAATTATGCCTTTCTATTCATGTTCCTTTTCAAAATGATATAAAAAATACACACAAAATTACGAATGTAAAAGAAATGATATACAAAATGACGATTACATACTGAATTTGATGGATTACTGAAGCAGCATAATAAAACTGGAATCGCATGAAAGAATTATGGAAATTTAGGCAAAAATAACTACTAAATCTCCAGCAGATAACTCCCATTTATACGTTTCAGAGATCCAGAAAAAAATCGTATAACACTCACGAGATTCCTCAAATGGAATTTATTCTTCGAATTTGGTAATATAATTTATACTGATAAAGTAATATCTGAAGATAACAACGCAAAAAAGTCTCAAAATAAACCAGAAGGAAATGCAAAAGTGGAAAAAAATAATAAAAAGAAATCCAGGAAATCCCAATGTTTCCGCTCGCTCCCGTTTTTCCTTCGTGAAAAGCATAAATTTTCTCTCACGCAGGTGTTCCAAAATTGTTCCTTCGGTTAAAAAAATACACAGCCACGAAATAATCTGGAAAACAGGGGAGAAAAAAAGACTTTGCTGTCTTCGACGCTTGGAAATTTATTATGCATGCTCCTATCGGCGAAAAAACTCCTCTTCTTGGAAAATGGACGGCGTCATCCTCCGAACACCTTTGTCATTTGTCACCCCATGGTCCTTAGGCGGAAGGTCAACTCAGGATGATTTGGGGCTCCTTCAGGCAATGGGTCAGCAAAAGAGGGATGGGCAGTATGGAATTTCGGTCAGACCCATCTATCGTGGACATCACTAGCCTGAGGTTGTCAGTCACTAAAGTCTTTGCTTTCGAAATTATAGGCCTAAAATTTGTAAACTTTCTCAGATTTTTGTGAAAAATGGCTCAGACTGAATATAGATTTATTTATTGAGGAAATAATTTGGTAGAAAATTTGAAGTTTTGGAGTACGTAGCTCATCCATATTCGAAACACGTGGTAAAATATGCTTAGAAGACGCGCAATGTGCTAAGGTGGGCAAGAAACATTTCTCTCAATAACCAAATACCTCTGAATTTGTTTTTCAGACTTTCTTGGGAGACTCGAGTTTTTTTTTCTCGGTTTAAATAATATTACTTTATTACTAGTAATATAAGATTTAAAGACATTTACATTATTTTCATTTTACTTACGAAATGAAATACACAGAGTGGATTTTAATAAAAATATTTTTTTTATATATTTACACTTAGAAATATTACGCATATTTCTAAATGATGTAGCAAAAAAAGTTCACTTCGGGTGCCATGGACATAATCTACTATTTGTACTCACACGCCCAACTGCAGGCGACTTGCCAAAAATAACATTTTGCTTTCTTCGTATTTAGTTCAATTTTTGTGGCTCGTGCTTACTTTTTATCAATTGTATAATTCATTCTTTCTCTCGGTGCTTTTATTATTAATTGTAATTGTATTTATAAAAGTTAACAGTAATTATAGTTATATATATATATATATATATATATATATGGATATTTCGATGGCAATATATATGAAAAGAAAATATAAATCAGTTAGTAGGAAAAAAGTCTTCATTTGTATGAAGCAAGGGTTGTTGTTATTTTACTTAAGCATCGAGTTGGCATATTAATATAATCTACTCGACAATGTTATATCATACTACTCTGAAATTATGCACACATTTTTTAAGACAATAATAGCGAAAATCTCGCGCTGAAGCACCATTTTTCTTATGAAGTACTGCCATCACACATTAGAAAGTTATATTTTTAGTTACTTCTTTATTCCTCCGATAAAAATTCGAAATCTATTCTAACTTTTTCCTTTTTACTATTAGAATGTATAACAAAATGCTTTTCTACACAAATGAATGATTGTCCAGATGTTGAAACATATTTATATGCTCGAGAATATAATGACTGGAAAGTTTATTTTTGCATGTATAAACTTAAGATGATTTATATTGCACATTGGGGAACTAAAGACTCTCCTTTTATAAAGGGGGTTGATGCAATGTAAAACTGTCAAGACAAATTCTCATCCCGTAGGCGTAGTGTGGTGTGGTAGGAGAGAGAGGCAGCTCAGAGGTGTAATCCTCGTTGCGTGACCGATGTTTGGTCATTCACCAATACCTTTCGGGTTGATTTGTAGTGCAATATTAATACAGTTCTTTTTCACTAGAATGCCTTTTTTATGCACAATGCGTCATGATTAAAATGATGCTATAGACCATTAAATTCAGACAGAATTTCGATTTCCACTATCATTCAAATCATGATGCATCGAGCATAAAAAAAAGCAAATTTATATGCAAATACAGTCGGGCTTCGATTTAACGAATTTATCAAGATCAAACATTTTATTCGTTAAATAGAGGTTATTCGTTATATCGGGGTCCTAACAAAATACAAATTTTTCGCTCTTACCTTTTGGAAATTCGTTAATAAGCAACTACTCAAAAAGTATCCATAGCTAGAAACTACACACTTCTTATTTAACAGTTAAAATACTATTAACGACTTTTTATGCACCATTTAATTGAAAATTTTAAATGCTGACAAACAAATTTTTGAAATTCTTTTTGATTTCTGACTCGAAAGAGCTCTTTTTTCGTGACTTAATACACATAAAAATATACTGCGTCATTTATATCCTGTTGCATAAAGTACGCTTTCACAGTTTCCAAACAATGCGAAATATTAGAAAACGTAAAATTTTCTTCTAAAGATTTTCATTATCAATTTCTGAATCAAATTCGCTATCCATTTTGCTCAACATAAACAAATTCCTTAATTTAAGTTATACAGATAAACATTCCGTCATCAAATGTAAAATAGTAGTTCAAATATTAAAAATGTCTCTTGCGTCGTGGAGTGAGATGAGATAAGAAAGCAGTTCCCTGTCCCGTTCAAAACTCACACAATAGCTTCCACTCATGATTCATATACACTTTTAAAATCTAATAATGCTTTGCGCTCTTTCCCGTTCAAATTTTCTACTTACAAGACAAAAAAAAAAAAAATTATGTTCTCCACAAAAAGATGTCATTTGAAAAAAAAAATCCAATTTTTTATTATACGACTAATAAAATAAGTTTTTTTAGTTGTCGAAATAATTCGCTGAATCTGGGTCTGTTTTTCGTTAAGTTTACCTGCATTTCAACCGTGGAAAGAAGACAATTCGTTGAATCGTGAAATTCGTGAAACAGGAGTTCTTTAAATTAAATTGAATAAAAATGTATTTTTATAAATTAAGGCTGCAAACCTTTTATAAATAATTTTATCTTTCCACTGATTAATACTATAAGTCATATAATTAATGAATTTATATGCTATATTAATGTTTGATGATTGATACAGTTACACAGTTGTGACGGGTTCTTACGCGTTTCACTAACCTTCTCTTATATTCTTTAAATGTTTTATTTATTTCAACCAATCTCCACTGGGAGCCAAAAGCGTGATTTATGCAAATGAGATATTTTATATATGTTTGGGTTTAGTGAGTTATAAAAAGGGGAAATGAAATGAAGAGAAACGAATGAATTGAGAAAGTGCTTTTTCTAGTGTAAACGTAGACGTCGTGAGTAAAGTCTATTGTAAAGTGTAGATAAAATTAGTTCGTGAAAGAACTGAGAGATAGCTGAGACTGAAGCCGCCCATTAAAGGAATCCAATCCAGATATTAAGGAAGCAGCTAGACGAACCTGCCATAACAAAAGGTATCAGGTTAGTTTTACTTACCCCAATTAAGTATAAGTGTGTAGCTATAATTGTACGCGTCGATCCGTCGTAGATTCAGATACGATTCCGTCGTTCATGATTATTGAATCCTTCTCATTCTCCACTGTGTTTTATTGTTCTTAAAATTGAATAGTATTTGTGTAATCTCTTAATTAAGAAAAGTCAATAAATAAGATTGATTTATTAAAATAAGTAGTGATTTATTATGAATTCAACACATCTAAATTCAGGTGATAACCGAAGGGGAGTTGATAATCTTAGAGGTAGCGATAGGCTACGACACAGTCTTTTACAAAAAAAACTTATTTATATGTGTATTTAAAGCATTAAATATCTACATTGTATATGGGTTTTTTTTATAAATAGAATGCTCATTGCTCTGCCTTTTCTTTCATTTTCAGTACCAGTATTTTTACACCAGCTTTTTTATTTCTATTTTACACGCCTTCAAAATTTGCATAAAATTTCTATTAAGCTTTCACAAACGTTAAGAAAAATGTATTATTGAAAGAAAATCTGATTAAAGAAATTCACGAAATCCTGTTGGGTATTTCTTCTGGATTAATGTATTTTCTGATGTTTCTTTTATTAAATTGAAAAAAATACTACAAAAGACACCTGTCTCTAATGGTCGGCAGGAGTGAAAATTGCTGTTTCATGGTGTATCTTATTTAAAACTGTTATAATAATATACCAGAAGAAAAAGTTTTAGACAATATTTTAAATTTAATTTATTTAAATTTACTAATATAATTAAAAATAAATGTAGTTAGTGCTTAAAATGTGATGCAAAGTTTATACTAAGAAGCTGTGCATCATATTTTACTAAAATGAAATCACAATCCAATAGTGTAATGTTGGTGCTAAAAAAATTATATTTTTAAGTATAGCTCATACAAGGTAAAAAGTCAATTACTTTGTTAATGGAATATACGGGTGTTAATTACTAAAGTGGCTAAAGTTAAGAGAAGTTCAATGTAATTCTGGTTAATGAAAAAGTCAAAGTTTTTTTAGTAGAAACCAAAAAAGAACAAATTTATATAAATTATTATTTTTTAAAAAAAATTATGTTAAAAAATATTTTTGAAGAAAAAAATACATTTTACATCAAATTTTCTTTACTAGCTAGTATTTAAGAATGGTTATCTTTAACGTGAGAATGTCAAAACAATTATTAAATATAGCTTTATAATATTTATAAAACTAATGTAAAGAGATATATCATTACATTATATTATGCTAATATTCAATTTAATTTACAATCACTAAAGATGTACATGATTAAATATAATTCAATTGTGAAATTTAAAAGTCAAGTCACATCAAAATCATATTTTTACATTGATGTTGTTAGGAAAGAGAAAAAAAAAATTGCTAAGTCACAGAAATTACCTTTTAAAGTATTGTATATTAACCCACCATCACGATTTTGAGATAAATTTGTCGTTTTCGTATTTCATGAAAATGATAAATTTTAAAATAAATGCTTTTTCCAAAATGGAATTTGAAACGTGTTACGAATGAAATACCGTGAAACATATTTCTGGATTTAAGATTGAAACACAAATCCTTTTTGGTAAATTCTTTTTCTTCTAAGGTTTAAAAATGTTCAAAAGCCTTTCTTTCATATGTAGGCGGAATTTAATATTTTAAACTTTTGAAATAACACACTAAATCCAGTGGATTTTATTGAAAGTTTCTCAGTTTAAAAGAAAAATATTTCTTTGTAGAGTATTTTACATGCATTGTACTCTTAAACTTATATTTTATTTGTGCTATTTTCGCAGTATGCTGTGTGTTTAAAAGGATTTCATATCTGTTCTTACATTTTCTTACATTTTATTTCATTTCAAGATAAAAGCTATATTAATATAATTCATCAATTGCATATTTTTAAAATTTTTTCTCTCATTAAAGGCTTAATTTTTTTTTCTGTGGGAGTATGGTTTTAACTTGAGGGACCTTATTTCGAATGCAGCCTATTTTCCAGATGCATTCTATAATTTAGTGCTTCTCTAACTTTCTATATTGTCGACCCAATTTTCAATCATAATTTCCATTGCCCTATTCTCCATGCAAAAATGTATTGAATGCAATAACATACTGCAGGATGATGTTGTTGTTGTGTTTTTATCCTTTGATACATATGAAATATGATTGGAAGGACAGAAACATACAATACAAACTGAAGAATACAGACATTTATTAAAAACGATGATCCCAGCATACAACAGAAGGAGTACGGTGTTTTCCATTTTACCATTTCAGGCGAAAGTCCGACTATTTTTCCTGAAGAAGATATATCCATGCCTTATTCAGGATTCTAACACAAGTCCATTACAAGCCGAGGGTCAATCCGCCATACTGGCTGAGCGGCACCACAATATGACAAAGCTACAATACAAGCTTAATTATATACCGTACAACAGAGGTTCTCAAACTTTTTTGTCTCATAGACCCCTTGCCATGTTTTTCGGTTTGGGGTAGACCCCTGCTTAATTAATATTGACTTTTTGCAAATTTATCCACTAAAATGTCTTTTTGACAGATGGTACTACTACTCTCCTACTTTAAAAGAACTAAATTTTTAACTGTAATGAAGTATAGTGTTTAAAATTTAAAAAGCACATTTTAATTAATTAAATTGAAAGTTAATTAATAAATAAAACTGTTTAGTAAATTAACTGAATAAAAAACAAGCGATTTTGATGGGTGGGATGAATCTAGTACTACAATATCAAATTTTCAACGTTTGGTATCAATCTTGTCGGATTTAACCTTAAATATCCTCTGTTAGAGTCCACTTTTTCCTCTTTTCCTTTTGAAGATTGGCAACCGCAATGAAACTCCTCTACACTAGCAAAAACAATGAAAAACTTCCTCTCGATATTCCATAAGTCGGGGCAAATAACAGGTTTGACTTTTTAAAACCAAAATTCCTCGCTTCCGTTTCTAGACTAAAAGATCTTCGTTAGTGTTAATTACAATCAGTTCCTATTGTAATGTGACATTTTTTTTTAATATGACCATATGAATTCATTGCCTACTGTGGTATTGCCATAGTCAAAGTATGCTCAAACCTGGTTTCAAAATATAAATAAAATACATTTAAATGCTGAACGCAGGTTAAAATGTTCTGACAGATTGTCTGTGACAAATTAAGAAAATTCAGGAACTCCATTATTATAATTCCTTAGCTTAACTCAGGGAAAAAAGTTGAAATAGTTCTTGCTTTAATAAAACTTATGCTGTCACCTTGTAAATGAAAATTAACCTCATTAAATTTAGTAAATAAATTTTTTAAAAAAGGTAAACTTTGGTTTCCACTTGATTATAAATTTTTTAAAATTAAATCCATGGTCTAGTTTAAGGAAAGCCTCTATCATAGACCCCCACTTACACCTCATGGACCCCCAAATTAATTTTTAGCTGGCGTAGACCGCTTGGAGATCCTCATAGACCCCACTTTGGGAATCATTGCCGTACAAGATAAGAATTAAATTTTGTATATGTTACTATGCAATATTATTAATACAGTTATTATTGCATATGTAATATTTTAAATAACCGGATAAGTATTATGTTACTTCTCCTTTCTACATTTACAAGTATGTTATATCAGTGTAAATGTGTACTTTATTTTTATTATGTAAGAATGTGTATATATCTTGTTTTGTGCTTCCTTACAGAAAATTTGTAATTTTCTGAAATAATCTTTTATTTTGGACTCTTTGATATGCCTCCCACTTAGGGTTATCACCTTCCCTAGGGGACACATCCCACATCTTGAGAATGGCTGCTGTAATTATTCGTTTTATTATCTTTCCATTTGGAAACACCATGGTGACTAGTGGCGATGAGGACTTTGAGTCTCAATAGACGTGTTTTTATTTTTCATGCCCCAAGATCGACAGTTTCGAATCAAGGCCCACGAAATTCATCGTGGCAAGGAATGAGTTTTACGATTGTCGTCAGCCACAATTTTGTGCACCATACGCGTTTACATTACGATTTAGTTTCGTTCGACCACGATTTCAAGCGAGTACTCCCTTGGAAATTATCAGGTGCTCCCACATGATAGACTCTATCAGTCTTTCTTTCTAGAATGTAATTCTTTAGTGACGCTAGGACTTGCCTGGACAGAAATAAAGTCAACCACAAGTTCGTAAACAACAAAACTCGACTACTTTGAACTTTATAAGTTATGGAAAAACCTTTCAAAATTAAATATATCTTAATTACGCATAATAATTTTAACTAAAATACATTTTAGCTTTTATCGCTGAAAATAAACAAATCATAAAATTCAAATAATATGTTTCAGTGATATATTTTGGAAGAAAATCTCTTTACAATGTTTTCATTTCTTGCATGGCATTTATTTGACTATTTTTTTGGAGGAATAGGGTTTATAAGGATTCTGTACAAAATATTCAAAACAAATAACCGGTGAGTTATTTCTTCCGTATAAAAGGGATTATTTACAGCATTTAATTAATTGAACACATATTTTTTTCCCTTTGAAATGAAAATTATTTATAAAAAAATACATTGTTTTTCATTTTTAAAAAAATTTTTAAAAGTTAATATCTATTTCAGAAACGAAACTGAACTCAACACGTTTATAATTGGAAATGATTCACACGAGAAATATATATATATCTTTACTTCTGTATAATTCAATTTTAGAGAAACTTATATTAAACTAAAATAGCTCTCAGTTAACGCCAGAGACAAGTAAATATTGACAAATCATTTTAAACTGAAATCTGAGAATCAGGATAACATTTGTATTCATTCCTCATTTTACAAACTTTTGCATCGTCTGCCACATGAGAAATCTTCTGAATTTAATGCGAAGTGTTCCCAAACAAATCATTAGGGATAGTACAAATTATAATTGCAATCGGGAATATGGCACGGTAATGGTCTATGGAGAAATAAAATGTTGAAATACATTTCATTCGTATTTTGAAGTTTCGCTTATAAACATTCCTTGTTACGGTTATGTTTACCCTAAATATGATCGTGAAATTGACTAAAAAAAGAACCACTACTGTGTGACTAATATTATTGGAAACTTCACGTAAGTGTTTCGTATATACTCGTTTATCGATCAATATTTGGGAAATATTTTAACATTGTTGAATATGCTATTAAATAAAATTGCAAATTAATATTTAATTTTTCATAGAGAATGATAAATGAGGGAATATCCATTTCATTAAACATTAAAAAAGATCAAAAAAGAAATTAAAGCTACATTGTGATATATTTTCTCGGCCTTACTAGCTAGTCTTTAATTAAAATCAATATTCGAATATTTTAACTGTGAAAAAGTAAACGAAATTGGTCGCGACGACCCGATGATCGCGAGTTTAAGAGGGTTTGGGAAAGAAGCAGCCATGATCGTAAAAGTATAGCTATATTTATTCTAACTTTAACACTTTATGAAATATACAACTTTTTTCTTAACTCTGGGAGCTATAAGAATTTCTAACACTTAAATAGAAAAATAAAATTATTGAAAATAGCTTTTGCCATCCTTCTCGAATTCGGATAACTCGATCAGCTCCGATCATAGTTTTTTCTACATTCATGGTCGATTCTACGGCGAATATTAATTTCCAGATGCAAAACTTCTCAGTCACAATTCGCCTTTTCTTATTCTTGGATTCACGATTAATGTGAGTGAACTCAACGATTAACCATTAAGCCCACAGGCCAAACATCAGGGTTTAAATAGTAGTTACATTTGCAAAAAATCAAGTAATCTTCTAAGGAAAGCAATTTTTGAACTGATATCTCAGTTAAAGAATAGTTTCCTCAAGAGGATCAGTAGAGAAACCCGAATAGTACCCGTTACAAATTATTATTCTATTCTTTAACAATAACCAAGAGAAAGGCATAAAATAAGCAATTAACGTTAAAATGTACGAGAAGAACATCTTGATTAAAATTTAAGCTTTTTGAAAAAGAATGTAAGTTACCAAATGTATGTCAACATTATTTCTTTAAGAACACGTTACGATTTATTTTCAATATAAAAAGGGTAATAGTTCTTCAGAAGTGGAATGAAGTGGATTTTAAATATCACGGATGAAATTTTAATATTGAAAAGCAAAGCATTTTAACAAATCATTTGATTAAACAAATATCTATAGTTGTTGATGACTATATTAAAAAATGTATCGCTTTATTTAGCTTCATTCTCAAAAATACACAAAGTACACCCTGTATATGGGATCACTATAGTTTTCTTTCAATTTACCTTCAAATATCGCTTAAAATCATTTTTTTAAGCAGGGTTAATTTGAAAAAGAAAGATTCCTAATTATTAGGAAATCATATTATATAGAATTGAAACTGGAACTTTATAACTTGTCAGGAAGAGATTTCAAATTTATATTCCATCAGCATTAGATGATGCAATATTTTTAATTGGAAATTAAATGCATTATTTATAACTACTAAAAATAATGCATTTAAATAAAACTATGAGAAATAAAGCGATTTCCCAAAACTTTTATGCTCTTACCGTATATTGTTGATGTATCAGAAATATGATTGAAAGAGTTTAAAATATTTGGATTACTATTATTAACGACTGAGTAAAAATTAAAGCTCTTAAAAATGCAGGAAACTAAAAAAAAATGTATATAATAACTATATTCAACGCTAGTCCAAAGTACATAATGTTTGTATATGGATTAATACTTTGGCTCATGCATTTATTTCAAATGTGATTTTAAGCTGATTGCCTGTAAGAAAAAAAAAGCAACTTGTAGTCTTTTACCACTCATACTGCCTCCATTTATTTAATTTATCGTACCATTCCCTTTTTATATCTCGAATTATCAATTGCTGTTTAACGATGATATATCCACTAACATAAGCTCAAGATCTTTCAAAATAAATTTGCAATATGAGGTAGAGTTCAATTCATTCCACGAAGAGAAAAAAGCGCACCTTTCATTTTCGCACCAAAATATCAGCAGAGTAGAAAAAGATTTCATCAAGTTAAAAATTCTCCCAAGATAAATTCTTGCACAAGCTAACGAAAGTCTTAAAAATGAACAAGAGCGAATAATGATCTTTACAAGCAAGCTTTCTTCTTCCAAAAAAAAGAGTCATTTTAAAATGAGGAATTCTTGAATTAAGGCATTCATTACTTTCTAAGTGATGCTCTGTTATATCGTACCTTTGCCTCTCGTGGAAAGGATGAAAGATTTTTTTGGAGTAATGATGCTCAAGCTAGATCTATTCTTAGTATGGTCTGGTAATGGAGAAGATGGATACAACTCATTGTTGAAAAGGAAATTAAATTACTTTCCACATTTTGGTGAGACAATGGGATCTTTTTATTTAGAGGAAATATAATTTTTGTAGGTACAGTATTTCTAAATTTTGTGCTATGGATTGACACTGTTTATTAGATAAATTAGCTAGAAGTCTTAAGTAGATGTATTTTTGTTGACACGATTTTTAAAGCTTTCGCAAAAGATTGACACTTTCAATAAGGAAGGACACATGGAATTAGTACAAGTTGTAGGTTTTTTTTAAAAGTGTATGATATAATAAAAAGGATATTTAAGGTTTTCGTAACAAGTTGACACACTGTCTCTTGTAGAAGAAAATTAGGAGTTTTGAGTAGGTTCTTTTTTCGTCTTAGATATAGTTTACATATTGTATGGAAAACTATAATATTTTGATAAGTTTTTAATTGAAAATAAGTAAATACATTAACTAATAAAAATGGGAAGACGTGTTTTTAAGAGGGTTTTTCAAAGCAAGTGATACCCAGATTTGAGAATATGAAAAATTTGATTATTTGAAAAACAGAGAACATTTAAAAAAAATTTAATTAATCCATAAGATAATTTCAAATGTAATGATCGAAAATATTTTATAATAAATAAGTATTTATAGTTTTTTAGTTACTTGAATACAACTATTCTCAACCCAAAAGGAGTATATCTTTTTCGAGGAGCCTTGAATTAATAAATAAAATTAGAAGACACTAAACTATTTTTTTTTTCATTCGATAGAACTAAATAGAAAGCAAATTACTTGGTTTCAATTGTTATCCGAATAAATGCGTGAATAAAGCTATAGTTTGAGTACTGAAAGGAAATGAGAGATATATTTAAGATTTATTTATTTTTCTATATTAAGTAATACTTGGAGAAATAACACATTTATTGGTTACTTTAAGAGATAATAAATTAAAAATTATTGCCCTTATATAATTCTGAAAAATCTTTGTTATAAAGCAAACCACATACTCTCTTAAGTTAATAGTTAGGCTCTTTTTTGATTTTGGAAACTCCAGTGGGATTGATGGCACAATTTTAGAGAGCGAAAGAAATAAAAATTGCAATAAAATTGAACAAAAAGCATAGAATATAGATAAAATACAAAATAAAAACTATTTATTGCATGTTTCTCATATATTAAGAAATAACTTGCATTATTGTCTCTTTGAGGAATGTTATAAAGCAATTAATTACATTTTTAGTTATGCATTTAGATTTTTTTTTAAGTAAAAGGAACCTTTCATTGTAAAAATATATATTCAATACAATAATTAGTTCAATAATGTAATTTAATCAAATATTAAATTAAGGTTTTATAATAATTTAGTCTTCAATATTTTTATGTTTATCTTTTAGAATACACGAAAAGGATCAGCTCAACAATATGGATCCTTCAAGTAATAGTAAGGTGAGTTTGTTTTGAAATTCTTTTTTAAAATAAATGTTTTGTTTTTATGAAGATCAACTCTTTTTTCCATCTGAAAAACATTTACTATTTTTCCTTGGTAGCGCTGTGACAATTGTATATAGGTTTTAAAGGCATTTACTTATTATACCACCGATCAATTCGTCAAATTAATAGTCATTGAAAAATCCCGTAACATGTAGCTAGTAGTAGAAAACTGTTCCTCACATATACGAACACAATAATCTTATTCGCGCATATTATGACGTCTTTGAATGAACTAAATTGGCTGACAATTTTATATGCAAGTGCCATTTTACTTATAGTTAAACATGGAAAATAATATAATAAACATATTATTGTTTAAAACAATTGTGCACAGAAAATTCAATGATTTTCAATGTTCAAGAAAGAATTTAGCAAAATATCGAAATAAACCAGACCGAGGGTAAATACCTAGTTTAATTCAAACCAGAAGAACGGTGCCAATTTGCGCCAATAAGCCGTTTTCTTACGAAGAATTGTTATCCAATTGGATGATAATAACTCGCCAATTTGTTGATAAATAAAGGGTGCCCTAAAATCGGATCAAACTTATATTCTATCTTATTTATTAGGTTAGATACCATTTTAGTATTCAAGCTTAGGTAATAAATACTGTAACGAATGATACATTTATGCGAAAAATATGTGAAATACTAAAAATATCAGACTAAATTGAAGCAATAAATACTTTACTAATTTTTCTGACTTTATAAAAAATGCATAATACTCAAAATTAATTTTCCACTATAAGTCTTAAGATAATATAACAGTGGACAAATATTTTATAAATGATTAAGTTAATTTAAGTTCAATCTGTTCATCAGCACAATTCACTTTCTCGGTTACTATTAAAGAGATATTTAACTATAAAATCTTTAAGCAATTCATAAATATCTAAAAAGGTAATAGGATACTATTATAATTTTAAATTTTAAATATATAAGCATGTGTGTTAATATATAAGGCATTATATGTTTTAAATGAAAATCAAAAATTCATTTTGTAAACATAAACTGTTGACAATAATCAGAGAAACATATTATATTTTGGCTGATTTAACTAAAAAAGCGGAGTAATTCTCAAAAATAACAAATTTCAAAAGATAAATGCACAAAAAATATTTATGCTCATATTAATGTTGTGGGGGAGTGTGTTGAATATTAGGAACAACACCATCGTGAAATATGTATTTGTATTAAGTTAATAAGATCTATGAATTTTCAAGGTTCAAAATTACGAAGTATGTCGCTAATAGCCCTCGTGTTAATTTAAGCACGTCGTAAATAACCACTCCAACAACTTTGTACTAAAACTGTTTCTAACTTAATAAAATAGTAGTATTTTGAAAATTGTTTTTGAGTATCTCTAATTAATCTAAAAGATATTTTATTACAGCTTTTAATAATAGTAAATCAATTTTCCATTTTGTTAAAAGCTAGGGTTTGCATTCCCGTTTCATATTTTCAATCCCGAGATTTTGGGATTACATTTTCAAAATCCCGGGATTGATCCCAGGAATAGGATTGGATTCTTGGACACATTTCTCAAAAATAGTATATATTCAAATAAAAAAAAAACGTTTCTTCATTTCTTGTGTTTCTGTAAATAAGCTTTAAAAAAAACACAGCTCGTCCAGTGTTTCATCGGTGAAACGGCTTCTTATTTTTGTTATAAATTGTCCTGCCGAAGAAAATGCGCGTTCGGATTATTTACTAGTAGGTACTATCGTCATTGAATAGGAGTATGTTCTTTTCAGGTAGACACCCCGTCTCCCTCCATTTTAAAAAAAAAAGAGACATTTATTTTTGAATTTTTGATGACAGTGTCTCAAATCTAATAGACTGCATTGTTGCATACACCTCTTTGATAACTTTATTTAGTTCTTTTGCTACACTTAATGGTTTTTGAATATAAATTGATTATAAGTTATTGAAACAGAATGGGAATCAATTTTAAGTGTTACCTTATTTGAAATAGAAGATCCAGTTGCATGAGTTGTTATTAACGAGTGACATTTAGAGGCAAGTGTTTCAAGCATTTCCGCTAATTATTAACGGCATTTAATTGAAGAAGGATTTGTGACAAAATATATTCTTGAATTGTTGCTTATATTAATGTGTAAGCATTTAAGAGTGAGCTACTTAGATCTGTCCGATGTTCTCTCAAACGAAAATTAAGAGATGCATATATTTTTTTTACCAAGACCACAACAACATTCTACGTACATATTTCACAAACAAAATATAAGTTTTCGAAAAATTAAATTCTGAGAAAATTTTTAAATATAATTCAGATAAAAATTAGATCATGGGATTAGTTATTTTAATCCCATAATTCCGAGATATCGGGGCTGCAAACAGTATTAAATACATAAAATTAGGAAACAAAAATCAACAAAAAAAACCCCAAGAAGGATTAACCGCGTATTAAAAATTATGTAAAAACAAATACTCAAATCAATTGTTAAAAAGGTTTATTAAAAGAATAATTATATATATAGTAGTGTTCAAGTTTTAAATATTTTACTGAATTTAATGTACCGTATTGTATTTTTATACATATAAAAATCTTCTTTTTAAAAAGAACTCTTTATAAAAATGAGAAGCGATAATTTCTTGACGAGAAGAGATTTTTGTTTGTAATGACACTAAAAATT
The DNA here is from genome assembly GCA_019973975.1 of Trichonephila clavata. Taxonomy (NCBI): domain Eukaryota; kingdom Metazoa; phylum Arthropoda; class Arachnida; order Araneae; family Nephilidae; genus Trichonephila; species Trichonephila clavata. The sequence continues at coordinate 274,538 of BMAO01036795.1, forward strand.
TTAACAAAATAAATAAAATGTCGATGTTAACATATTTTTACTTAAAAAATTCCATCTGATTTCACACAGTTATTTTAATAATAATGAATAACACCAATTAGTCCATATAAACCACATATTTGTATCAACCACTGCAATACGGAATCTAAAACTCCTTGTTAATTTTAAGTATTTCAAGCAAAATAGTTATTTTTAAATTGCAGATACTCAAATTAGAACTAATCGTGTTTTTCCTCGCAGTTATTTGATATTCATGAATTTTACAAAGCTCATTTTAGCACTTTAATATCAGACTACTAAGCTAAGACAGTAAAAAGGCTTTTAAAATATCTGTTTTGAAATAACTTTATTCTAGGAGTAAATGTACGAAATTTTATGCAGAATTTAAATATTCATTTATTCATAAGTAGAAAATATTAAGTATATTTCAGAAGTGTATATATCAACATTCTAATGTATAATGACGTATGAATTTTAAAATACGAAGTTTTAAGTATATATATATATATATATATATATATTATATATAATAGACACACATTTCATAGCGTTTATTTATTATTTTTATTTATGGGCTTAAAAAGTTTAAATGATTTTTATACGTTGAGTTTAATTTACTGCTTATGATTTTTTGGAGTATATATTCAAAATTTAAACATTTGTTTTTATAAATTTTATTAAATTTATAATGATAAAAGCACAACTTTAACTCAAGAATGTACACTTGAAATCTATCATGGTATGCATATATTAAGTTAAAAATGTTATGCTATAATTTGCGTATTTTATTTACTTATAATTTTTAGGTACACAAAAGAAATGCTAATAATTATTAAAAAAAATATTTTTTGTATACTTAGAACCCCTTTTTATGTCTAGAGCTCTTGTCGATCATAAATTCTTAGGGTTACAACAGATTTAAATGGGCACACTGTGTATAGGTTCATAAAAAGCAAACCTGTAGCTCCCAGAAATAATATTTTATTTATGAGGTATTTATTTCTAGAATATTGCTATTACAGTATATGAAAAAATGAATTTATTAATTATCTCCCCGCTGTTTTAGTTCCCTTTAATTAATACGTTAGTTTATAATAACTTTTGTTTAACATAATTATTAATTTTTCAACTACAGAGACTTTTTTTACAGCTTTGAATTTGTGTTTAATTCACAGACTCTGGCAATACATTGTGTATTGTTCTTCGATTTGAGCGTGATATAAGCCACTTCGAATTTTTTTTTAAGCATGTAACTTTTTTATAGATAATTAGCGTAAAACTTCTATCTTCTTTTATAATTAATAGAATTTCTTTCAGCATTTTGAATAAAAAAGGGGGAAATTTATCTAGTTTTAACACTGGCTCTCTCTCTACTTAAAAAAATTCTTTAGTCTGAAATGTTAATAAATACTATTGCACCTATCTCTTTATCGTTTTCAAAATTATCGTTAAATAAAATAATCTATTTAAATAATTGGTGTTCAAATAATTTTTGACTCCTAAATAGAGTATATTTAAAATTATATAAACACTGTACATTTTTAAAACTGTATTTATATGTGTACATTTAAAATTATATTTATACTTGTCTATATCTATGTATATGCATATATTTAACTTTAAATAAACTATGATAACAACTTGAGCTACTTATATTGAAACAAGTAAATGCTTTTAAATCAAATTCTAGTAGAACAGAGAATAAATTACTAGAAAATTAAACAAAAACATTACGAAGTTACTTAACGTAATTCAAATAAGCTTCGCACGCGTCGAAAGATTGTTATTCAAATTATTTGAATTTGGGCGATATGGTATGTGGGGATTTATTGATATTTATAGTAAATTAAAATGAATCTGCTAACGGAATACCTTAATCTTAGCATTAAAATTTATTTATAGTGCTCTCTGTTACATTATATCTAACAGCATTCCATTCAATTTATAAATTTGCATACATTAAGCCTAACTTATCTGGAAAGCTTGATATAATCCTTGTAAATAATTGATGGACTTATTTTTTAAAGAAAACTAACTGTACGCACACCCACATTTTATGTTCTTGATCAATTCCGAATTCATCTGAGCAGCAGTTTTATATCGGTATCGTAATCTTGAAACCCACTGAGATGGATTCCCTTTCTAATTCCAGCATTAGTAATTCGCAAAGAGAGAGAGGAGGAGTTTGTTTTAAAAGATCCATGCAGGAATATTAAAACATAGCCTCGGGGCTCTGTTATTTCGTAAATATTAATACATTTTCCCAGAATGGCACTAATGCTTTAGATGGCGGTTTCTTTTTTTGCATAACGTTAAAAAAATAAAAAGGAAAAAAATATAATGGGTCTCTACTTTTTGCATTAGGGTATATCAGTTAAAAGATAAGAGAATATCTAAAATTTGATATATATATATATATATATATATATATATATATATACAGACAATTCCCGATTAAATTCCACGTGCTTGGAGTGAAAGTAATAAAAATTTAATATCATCGCAGCATGCCGATGTTTTTTTCTCTATTTTAATGCTTTTTAAACTAGGACCGCAAGTATTTATTTTAAATAAAAAAAATGGTAAATTGTATGTATGATGACCATTTTATTCAAAAACAACAGCATGCATATGAGTTTATCATTGCAAGAGACACCCTACAAGCAAATCGTATAAAATTATAAAAACGCTATAAATATTTTAGTACGTACGGAATAATGCATAAATTTATTCCGGAACCGGTACATTTTTCTGTTAAATTAGAAAGAACATTCTTTTTTCTAGTATTTTTTTATTTTATTTCTCTAATTTTCTGTATTTGTTTTATATTACTTCTCTAAGCGATGTTATTAAAAACAGTAGTTGTACAAAACGACTAATACAAGTGTTGCATAAATTAAAAATTAATAAATATTATTAATTAAACCATGTTAAATTGTTAAGTATTTTACTATTTATGATTTTGATCTTTTGGTTGATTGTTCTTCAAAACATAAAAGCAAAATTCACATTTTCAAAAAGTCAATAAAAATACATTTTTATTTTATGTAACATTTTTGCCGCCAAGAAATTATTATTACTTACTATAATTCCTTAATAAAATTCTGCAAATGTGTAAGTGAATTATATTTATTTATGATAAGTTCCATTGGGATGAGATTATTTATTTAATAGCAAGGAAAACATTCCCATTTCAAAATGAAGGAGAACAAATTTTATCGCTATTGCTTGATTTAATTTTATTAGCTTTGTTTCGAAAAATGATACATTTTGAGGTAAAATTAACATTTCATATATTTATATATTTTTCAACCTGATGAGAAATTCTAGAGGTAATTATAGAATTTGAATTTAGAAACAATTTACCAAAATCTACTGAATGGTTTATTTAATAAAAGAAAATCTCTTTAAATTTATTATTATTTTAGTAATTTATATGGCAGGGACAAGCATAAAAATCTAGATCTTCCAATTTCGATCTATAATTTTGTGGAAGCATTCAAGCCTTATCGAGTGTTATTATAATTTATGGTATGTAACACAAACATTTTAAAATAACTTTTTGAAAAAAAAATATAAAAAATGCAACAATCTAAAAAGCAAATTATGATACAATACATTTATTTATTTTGCACAACATATTTTCTATTTTATTGGAAACTAAATATACGGTTTCTTACAACTAATATAATAGATGCTGTTCGTTATTGAAAACAGTAAGTTTAAGTTATTTTCATATTCATGACACACAGAAATGCACACATGAAGATTCATGTTTATTTTTTTGACTATTTTTTAAAATATTCATATTTTAACAAATTTTTTTTCTGAAATTAGTTTTAGGAATTGCTTTGCTTTTTTTTAAGTATAATTTTTCTAACTATCTTAATTTTTTTTTTAAATTTTTAAATTCGCTTATTTTAAAATATATTGTATTGACTTTGTAATTATAATGGGCTTAACGTGAAGGGTGTTGTTTATTACTTTGATGCTTTTGGAGTCTGTTATGTTCAATCCGTTTGTATTTAATTAAACTTTTTTTTTGCTAGGAATATTAGCTGATAAAAGGAAAAGGTTTGAGGTCCCTGAAAGGAAAACTTGTTTAACTCTACCTTTTTGCCATTGTCAGAAAATTGTCTTATTTATGTGATGTTTGGAATATGGTTCATTAGACAGTAAAGACAAAGAGATAACAAACAAAATGGTTCTTTCTAACAGTAACAAAGAAAAATACACAGCAATTATTGTACTAAGTTAAACAATTAAACGGGCGTCGCTGCCAAGTGGCTCAAGTTCGACTTTTAGTTACTCGCTGTTTCTTCGCTCTATCATTCCTCGCTCTCCTCTATCTATATTTCTCCGTCCGGTCCGTCTATGGATTCCTGCACACATTCCTGTGAAGAGCGCTGGCAGGTGCTGTCTTTCCATAAGCCCTTCACATTTATTACCATGTATATTTTATTTCACTTTTTGTGCTTTCTTTATTTCCGTTCTTTACACAATCATTTGAAGTTAGATAATCATAGTGCCATAGAAATATTTATAAGTATACATATAATATAAATTCAGTTCATAATATGAATGATAAATATTCCTAAATAAGTAAAATATCTGTTATCTTACTACTAAAGCTATTTTTAATAACATAATTTCAAGATTCTTAATTTTTAAAGATGTATTATTTCCAAAAGATCACTGATTAACTCTGATGTAATGTTTGAAAAGGATTAATAATTTCATTAAAATATGTGCTTTCATTTAAATGTGTTTGATTAAATATGGATTCCAAGACAAAATACTAAAATTTACTTTTCATAGATTTCACACACACGCACACGCAAAAAAAAAAAAAAAATCACTCGTTAAAGAAAAACGTTCAAAATATTCCGGAAAAAGATTAATGATTGTCATCACTGAGACAAATTATTTACTTTTATATAAACCTGTATAATATAATTTTCGTATTTTCATATTAAGGTATCTGTACACCTTCGAAGAAAATTTTTTGAAAAACTGTAATATTTGCTATTAAAATATTTTTTACTCATGAAACATAACTTAAAACTATGAAAAATACATTTAATATTTTACTTATAACACAAAAACAAATTTAGGGAGAAAAACATAGCGAAAATTATAATTAAATTCATTGTTAGAATAACGCACATAACTCAAATGAAAACAAAAATATCACTTTTCTGTAAATTTGATGTTGATCATCATAACATTTTTTAGGGCTGGTACCATTTTCCTAATGAGAATCAAATTATTACAATTTTTATCAAGGTTCGAGTAAAAGAACATTGAAAAATCACTAAAAAATTATTACGAGACATGATATACATCTTAGTTACTAAAAATATATCAACTCTATAAACATGAAAATAGTAGGAGTTCTTTAAATCTATAAAATAAATGTACTTGTAAAATTTAAACTAATTTGGTTCACAACTTTTTCTGATATTTACGTTGTCAGATGCCAATACGTTAAAAAAATGCATTTTGAAATAAATCAGAAATAAACTTAAAACTGCAATTTTTAATACTAAACACAATTAGATATACTTAAAATGCCCCTGATTTATAAATAACACCCTCTTTAGTCTCTAAAACATTGATTTTTTTTTCCTGGTTGCTTTTAAAAATTTTCTACGTTGCTTTACATTTGGTGTTGAATGAAGTTCTGCATCGTTAATTCTTTTTACGTCAAGATGTTTGTATGATTTTAAAGTAAAATAACCAAGAGTTATATTAAGTTTTTAAAAAATTTCAACACAAACCTTGTACCCATCATTAAATTGTATAACAGCATCCAATGCACCAGATTTTAAAGTTTTCAGGCACACGAAAACTTCTTTCGGTACTCTCTGCCATATAATGCCATTAAAACACTCATTTGAGTTTTGCGTTTTGCCATGCAGACAATTAGTTAGTAGTTCTTTGGTACATAATTCTAAATATGTAGGCTTAATAATGTTTAAAACTTCATTAGATAAGCCTTTACATTTTTCTTTTGGTTTTTGGCCACAAGATAGTGCTCGCTGGTAGTAGCACCAACTATCTTTTCCGATGGGACACTGTCCATGCATGGGTTTCTTGGCACTTGATGAGCAATGAAATAGGGCCGCAATAACATTTTGTTGAAGACCGGAGAGGTTTTAAACACATAATTTTCCCCCTTGAAATAGAAATGGTGTCAATAAGTTTCCTTTACATATTACAATCATAATTTCGAGGCATTATTTGAGTATTCTAATGATCATATTAATTATATTTTTTCATTATTAATTCTTACTCGTAACGTAACATGTTGGTAAAATTAGTTTATTATAATATCTATGTAAATTAGTAAATTATTCATTAGTTTATTTGTAGTAAATGTAGGAAGCATAAAATAGTATTAGTAACTTAAGAAAGAATAATTTAAATAAAAGAAATAAATATTTTTTTTTCAGGATTAAAGATATAATTGTATACAAATAAGTCTTTATGAGTTATTTTTTTACACTTGCTACAAAACTGTTTTATAATTAAATTGATTAAGTGGGGAAAACAATAAATAAAACTTCCTTTTTATTTCGTAGAATCCAATTTTTCACCCGAACATCTTGAGAAACCTAGCCTTTGACTAATTCTTTTTAATCCTTATACATCACGACACTTGGAAAACAACCATTCTCGACTAAAGGAAAGTTTTTTAAATTTTTTTCACTGAGAAATAAGTTTTTTGGAGCTTTTGTACAATTTAGAAAGTTTATTGACCTCCCATTAGTGAAATAAACAAACATTTGAAACTTGTTCTCTTTTGGTTTAATAATTAAAATGAAACACTTTATTTCAGTATATAATCTCTTTCTATCTGATTAAGTGACTTATTATGGTTTATCATTTTGTAAATATGAATCTTAATAGTATTTCAGCTTACTACTGTACTTTTTGTCAAGTGCTTTAACCTTTTGACCTTTTTTAAACACTCTGAATTGTTTGATTCATATAAAGTGTCAAATTAAAATTTAGTACTTTGGAAAATATTATTTCAATCACGAAATGTAGTTATTTTTTTAATTTTGAAAATTCAGACATACATTTTGCGAAAAAGTTTGTTCAATTGCTGTGGCGCACTTATGGTATTAGTTTTCTGAAGTGTATTGATATCTAATTTGTCAATGAAACTTGCATCTTTGAGCAAACAGCTGATGGGACATTTTTTCCCATTGGATACTCAGTAAAATTATATTTTTAATGTTCTCTTGTGTATTTTTTGTGGTTTATCTTACAATACAATGCAAAAAGTTGTGTCCATTAAGAAGTATTTACCATTTATCAGAAGTATTTATCTCCATTTTTTAAATCTTTGTACGAATTTAAGAACTTTAACTTCCAAAAAAGATTAAACCATGATTTATTCTAATGTTATGAATCTTTTAACAAAATTATGTAACGCCAACCTTAAGTAAATTTTAGATATTTTGGAATGAAACAAAAAAAAGAGTTACGAAATGTTTTTAGTTTTAGAAAGATCATTGTATCGGATTATATATATATATGTGTGTGTGTGTGTATGTATATATATATATATGTGTGTGTGTGTATATGTGTGTGTGCGCGCGCGTAGTATATTAAAATAAAATTATATATATATATATATATATATGTATATATATACCAGGCCTCTTTTTGAATATAATTACCAATTTTTCTTGTAAAATTTCTAATCGTGAGATTTTTTTTATTTGATTCGTATTAGGAGACCATATTACTTTAAATCCTAAAAGTTATATTCCATAAAAATGCATATGTTTTATTGTGTAAACATGTTGATAGAAGAATGACATTCAAAAACAGGTTTAAATTGCTTAAACAGACGTAAAAACGTTCTTAAAGATATTGGTGGAAGTTTTATTTACCTTGGCAATAGAATCTGACGCAGAAATATTATTTCACATAATATCAATTACAATAACTACGAATCTAAATTTTTTGATTTAATATTTAAAATTCTGCAATGTTTTGCTTTACATAACAGTTCGTACAATTAAAGGAAAATAAAACTTGAAAAGAAGTAGGCAAATAGATTCAAGAATCAAAATACAAACTAATATAAGATATAAAATATAACATAAAATGCATGCTCTCGTAGATACTAAGTTCAATTATTTTTAGAGATCTTTCTTGCATACTCGTTTTCTTAAACTCTAAATGCATATATTTTATTTATATATATTGTACAAACATGTGATATCGTTTCAAAAATACGATATTTATTTGGAAGAATTATCGTAATATTTTTCTACTTCAAACGAGACTGTGTGTGCACAAAACTAGTTAATTGAATGAATTCTAATTTTTTAATAAAATAATTTTCTCTCAAAAATATAAAATATCTTACGTTTAATTTTAAATTAACGATTTTAAAAGACAAAATTTTATAAATACATTCCAGAAAAGTCCAATATGACTATCCCCACATAATTTAAATAACTAATATATATATATATATATATATATATATATATATATTGAAGAAACATATTAAATGTCCACTTTTCCTTTTTTCTGATAAAAACATGCTATATTTATGAAGAAAACCGTTTGAACTAAATGCTTTCAATAACTGTCAGATAAATAAGCAATGTCCATTTTCATAAATTCTTTCAACATAAACAAACTTATTTAAGAGAAATTACGAAACCATCTTTCAAAGATGATGATATATTCCTTATATAAATCATCCTATTTTTATGACAACATTTTATTAATATAATTTCTATTTTTCTGTTGTACTGTGTTCATTCTTCTTTGTCGTCATTTACTGATGCATTTTATGATATAAGTTCTTATGTAATAAAGAAAAATTGTTGTGGAAAAACCCTTTAGTGAAGAACATACGAATAAAAACAAACAGAAAAGATACAATCGTTCTGAAAGTCCGATAATATTGCAGATATGTTTTTGCAAAAAATGGTCTGTTTCTTGTTTCGCATTTATGATGTTTCTTAATAATTTGTATTTCGATAATATAGAATGATTTAACTGAATTTAAATTTCATGCGCATGATTAAAAATATACAAATATTTTTATTTTATCTCTTTATGCTTTATCACAGAATTCGACAAGAGAAAAATATACGATATCTCTATAAGTTTGAGTTTGCTTACGATGTTTAACTAATTTCACTTTCGGTGAGCAAAAGTTGAATTAAATCCATACGATATTTTGTTTATATTTTAAGTTATACTTCTATTGAATATATCTTGCTTTTTATATGCATAAATGTATAATTAGAAAACGCATAATTTATATAAATTATAACAATGTAAGGATAAGCATGGTATTAAACAGTAACAGTATTATCATTTTCACTTTACTCACTTATAAATTCATTTACAACGTTTTATTTTTATGGGAGATAAATATTTTTAAAATGCATGTTTGAAATGGAACAATGTATTGGAACAAATTAAAAGCAACAAGGTTCTTTTCTCATCAGATTAACATTTCAGATCTTCGTTGAGGTTTGTAGTTGTGTTACACTGCAACAAAGATATTCAGAATTCATTTATATTTAGATTTATATGAAGTTATTGAGAGTTGATCGTCTTACAATTGTAGAAAATGTCTTTAGAATTAACATGCATGTCATTTTCCAAACAAATTTCAATCTAGTAATTACAGTAGTTTTCTTTTAACATGAAGCAAAAAACACACGCCTTTAAATTTAAGATAACACAAATTCGAAAACCTCACAAATATTAAATGCAGTGCTTCAAATCCATAATCATAGTTTTGTATAATACAAATGAAACATGAATTTACTGCCAACATTTTGATCCCAATGCTGCTTTTATACATCTTTCTTATATAGGCTGGAATATTTAAGTTTTTTTTTATTAAAACATTATACACTAAAATCTGGATATATCTGAAAGTAATGCGAAGTTTTGTTTTTCTTTTACACCTTGCATTTTGTTATTTTTGTTTATTCCTAAGATAAAAAAAATCGTGGAAAATGAAATAAACAAATACACCGTTAGTTTCCTTTTTATCCAAAAATAGAATATGTGGAAATAAATATGAATTGCGTATAAACTGTCTGCAATAGGCGTCTTTGTAAATCTATTTTCTAAAACTCCACCCACGACTTTTAATAACTTCTAAGCATACACACGAGGGGACGTAAATAGCATCAACATAAATACATGCCCATGCATCTATTCTTAACCTTAAAGGCCAGATATTTTCTAAAATACCTCGCGTACCCATCTCTTTTTTTTAAAAAAAAAAGAACATGTTTAGATGTTTTGTAAGTCTGGGAAAAGTGAAGAAATCTTATATTTGTTAAAGAAATGCATTTTTTTCGTAAAAAGAAAATGCTTTCAAACTCACAATAAATTTTTGGCTGAAATATCGATATATATATTCCATAAGAAATGGTTAAGTTCAATTCTGTAATAAGAGGCAAAGTTCAGGATTTATACTAAAACTGAATTCAATTGTGCTTATTTCTTTCCTGAATTGGAAGTATTTGGATTTGAATAAACACACTGTTCGCGTTATTCCAGTGAACCTGCATTTGCATTTTTTGCGTAAATTTTCTCTTTTTTGAGTAACTACTGCCTTTTTTTATTTCTTGCAAAATGAGAAATACTTTTTCTCTTGAAAAAAAAGGAATACATTTTTGAAAAGAAACGTTGCAATTGATATTATTATTATCATTTTTTTTTTGTGTGCATTATTGCTAATTTGCGATTTTAAATAAGTTTCTATAAAATCCTAAAATCATGCGGTTGTATTTTTGTTATTGTAAAATTATATATATATATACATATAATTTTTATCATTTTCTTTTAATTATCTATCAACCAATGAGTCCACATGATTACTTCTCTCTAACGAAGAAGTTTTTTTTTTATAAATACTAAAACAGATTTTTTCCATTTTTTTCAAAGTTTTTATGCACATTATTTGTTTGGATATAGTCTAAAGGAGATATTAAGCAGAACAATAAAAAAGATCTAACTAATACCACGAATATAAATTTTTTCTTTATTTTGCGTAATTCTTAAACAAGTAGAGAAAACAAAATACGTATCTACTCACTGATCCTAAGGCCTAACATTACCTTCGTCTCCTCTGTTACGATACATAAAGAAAAGCATACATTTATTAGAATGAGCACAAACTTTAATTGTTTAACATATTCTGAGCGATCACTGGATAATGGCAAATTCTGATCTCAGGGTAGCGGGAAAAAATTTAACATGAACGAAAAATATCAGAAGACGCTTTGCTTAAATTGTTAATATTACATATCTAATTATAATTTTGAGAAATATACACCTGATCTCACTTTTTACATACTTGTACCAACATGGTCTATTCGAACCTCATTTTATTTTAAATTATAAAATTATTTTTAGAATTAATAGTGTTTCTCCTTAAAAATACCCTCTGTCCGATATGCAGTTTGTCTCGATCTGCTATCAATCCAATGATTGGCTGAGTGACTGGATGCTATCATTTGGGAACCACAATCACGGAGCGATCCACAATTTTGTATCTGGTGGAAACTAGAAGTAGGATCTGCGTTTGTGGTATTAATCTAAGGACGAGATAATCCATAATGATTGGATGTTAAATTAACAGTAAATTGTAGCAAAGAGCAGAGTTAATCCGAAGCCAACTCACTTACTTTCCTCTTGTCAATTTCTCAGTTTAATTTTGGAAAACAAAAAACATTAATATATTTTTAATAAAAAACACAAAAATAAACAAACATATTTCTAATTATAAGGCACTTCAAAGAAAATGCATATAATTTATTAAATGCAATATTTCCCATTTGCAATATTTATAATCTAAAAATTTATTTTTTTTACTTCTGAGCGAATACATTTATAGAAAAAAATTATAAAGATAATAACTCTATTCCATTAACTATTACTATTTTAAAGGAAAATTCAAAAATATGGTTTAGTTTCATGAAGTAGTATATTTTGGTACATAATACAAGCGATAAACTCTTCTAAATATCCTAAAAAATCCCTTTTAATTGTTAGTAAATATTTCTCTTCAGTGTCGGCTTCATCAAAAGGTTTTAATTGATTTCAATAATATTTATGTTTATTGAACATTTTAATAATTTTTAGAAACAAAACATTTTAAGGGAAAAAAATTATTTGTAATGAAATTTTGAACCTCATCCAGTAACATTTGGTATTCAATATAAATCGAGAAATATCTTAAGGAAATAACGAAATGTTTTTATTTATAATCGAAGATTGTGAGCATGCAATTCTCCTTTGTGAAACATTCATTTTACTTTTCACAATTAGTACACTAATATAAGTAGTATGCACATAATTTAATTAAAAGTTGCGACACTTTTACGCAGTTGTAAGACTTAAACACAATATTTTTTTCCATTTAGCTTTAAATCTAAGGAAATTAAGAATATTTTATGCACAGTTGAAAAGAGCAAAGTGGTAAAAGAAAATGGGAGGACACTCAGTGGAAAATCTACTTAGGTGTTTTAATTGGAATATGTGGCTCAAAAAACCGCCCCAAGAATAAATTTATAGCTCAATAATTCTAATTAGGACATTGATTCTCAAAGTTTCAATATTCGTGACCCAATATTCAATCATAATTTTCATCGCGCCCCCCTCATACAAAACAATGTATTGAATTCAATATAATACAATACTTTGATACTAAAACTACAATACGACTTTAACCTCTTAAGTGTCACCGGCGCATGTAAACATTTCAGTCAGACAAAGCGTTAATTTCCCTGGACGTATATATACGTCTTTACATTCAATCTTTTCTGTTCACTGCTGTCCATGAAATTATTTCGAAGGCTTTAGAATGTAATAAAAGGACATAGACAATGTTTGCGAAGGTTTTACTTATTTCAGATTATTTGCATACACGCACCTATGAGGAAAACGGTTGGCATTGGGGAGCGAATCGCGTAACTTTTAATCGGCAGTTAAGTGATTAATTATAAACCGTACAAATTAATGAGATAAGTTTTAATTTGTGTACATAGTTTTATATATGGTGATCCCATTGGGGGCACTGGTAATTATTAAACTTGTTCTTAACTTGGTATTGTTAAATTATATATAAAATGTATTGTGTAGCACTGATGCATTTATAAGAGCAATATATCAGTGTAAATGTATATTTTATTCTTTATTATATCAGAATGTATTTTGTTTATTTACTTTCAGTAAATTAATATTTTTTAAAGTAATGTTTTGTTTTTGACTTCTCAATATGCTCTCGCCCCCCACACAGAGTTTTCACGCCCCTCCAATCGGAGCGTACCCCACAGTTTGAGAAACACTGAATTAAAATTAAATAGGAATAATACTTTGAATTATTACATTTGTTTTGCACTCCAAAAACAGCGATTTTTTAACCAACATATTCAGAATTTTCGAAAGGTTAACTAACATGAAACAAGGCGACAAAACTAAATAAATAAAAATTGGTAATTGCTATATTCGGATAATATACGGCCTTCGGGATCTGAAGCAGTTATTCAAATGTACATTCGCAAGACTTAAAAGCAGAACAACTTTTCTAAGTACTGTATATTTCATTTCCCCATGATATACTATGGTTATGAAAATATGTGGTTGGTGGTTAACATTATGTCGCATTTCCTTTTTTCCCTTTCGAAACACTCTTATTCCTTTTGTCTCTTTTTGGTCCGTGATTTCACACTTCCTGTGGGGGGGGGGGGAGAGATTGTCCATTTGAACCCCGATTTCAAATGTAAAAAGAGAAAGATTAAACATCTACTTAAAAAGCATAGAGTGACTAAACTAAACTCAGTGGCACAACACCCCATAGGGAGACGAAGCCTTTTGTGTCCATCTCAGTTTTTGCGACTTTGGGCACTGAGGTGAGCAGGTGTTCTGACCAGCTGGTCAGTCTGAAGCTAAATTTCTAGTGATTAGTTCCCAAGTAACCTTAAAACTCATTTATCAACTCACCGAAGGAATGAAAGACTGAGTCGATCTTGATCAACCCGAAGTTTGAATTCTGGATTAGTGGTATGGATAGAGTGACTAAATTAAGTAAAATAAATTAAGTCTGAGATAAAACTCAGTAAATAATTATAGCATGTTTTGAAGTATTAATTTTGTATGCACATATAGTTTAAAGCAGATTTTTAAGTAGTGAATTTTTCGTCCTGGAAAGAAGGATCACTGAAATATTTCTTAGTGTACTGCAACTACATATTCTTTTAAAATAATTACTGAATATAATACAAGTTGAAATATATGAGGAGTTAATTAAATAAAAGATTTGCTGGTAGTAAAGAATATAAATATGATGTGATTAGTACGTGAAAATAAAAGTGATAGTTCTCCGACGGGTGAAAATATGAAACATACTTTAATTGTAGCCATATTTTTAATGCATAGTATATTCTAATATTTCTTCAGAAATTTAAGATATCTGTAAGTTACGAACTATATTTTGAATAATTAGGATTGTCTAGCACTGAAAATGCAGCTTCCAAAAATTATGTTTGATCTCCAATCCTATTCGATCAGTCTTAGAAGTAAGTGAATAAAAAATATTGATTATTTAAGGAATTTTTTCTATTACAATTATATCTCAAATTCTCGACAGGCCGAACAAATTATAAAATGCTACATGCAGAATACGACGATTTGTTTGTATACATTAAATATAAATAATTCTTATTTTGCATGATCTGAAATAGAGTTTTTAAACTTTTTGATATTCATTCTAATGTTGCTAAAAAGTTCTTTTGGTCATAGGTTTGTAATGAAAATGGAAATTACTAGTTGCTTCTCAAGTCAATGAGGTATTTTTCTCATTTTTGATTTTTCATTTTAATGCTACTGAATTAAAATTTAGGATTGCATATTTTTAAAAACTACATACCAAGATATTTCACAAATTGCTATAATTTTGCTCTATCAAAGAGTCTTTTTAATGAAAATTGACCAATAATACAATTTGATATTGAAAGAAACAATAACAATTGGGAAGATGGTTTCATAAGTATAGATATTGAAAAATTCTTTAACACTTTACAATATCCTTTAATTAGGTGGTACTGTGACGTTTGAGAAAAATAATAGTAGATAGGTGTTTATTATTTTAAATATTTTGTTTGCTTATATCACAGCTATGAATTGCAGTACATACAAAGCAGTTATTGAAATGATTGCTTAGGTCATTGAGTTCAAATTCTGTTGTTTGTGAGGAAAGAGATTACCTCCTTTCTCAACGAAGTCATCAAACGGTCTTCTCTTTGCCCTTTCTAGGATATCGGGAGGAGAGCGGGAGGCTTTTTATCCTCGAGTTTCTTCCGTAGAGGTGGACGTAGAGGTTCTCATGGTGTCAAAAGTTGACGGAGTGACAACCAAAGGAAATGCCTTACAATAATTTTAGGGTGCACGTGTGCATTGAAACGTGGTTATCCTATCCACAAAATGCTGACTTTTAGTTGTGTGGTGGGAAAACGTCACAATATAAATAAGTAAATGGATCTTTCTGATAACTACCTTAATAAATCCAAAAAGGTATAATTTCCTCATTAATTCAATTAAAAAACCTTGTATTAATCTCTAAAAATGGAAAGGAAATTTGAAACACAATGTTGTACAAAAGATCAATTAAAGAGTTTTGTAATTGGAATATTTTAGAAAACTTAAAATTAGTAATATGCAAAACTAAGTATTATATCCAAACAATTACTCTTTCTATTTTCTGAAGATTATGTTTTTATATATTGAAGTATTTCTTAAAATTTAAAGCACCTTCACAATTTTCATGAAAGTAACCTAAAAAATTCTACACGTGGTAAATTATGTAGTAGAATTAATACAAATAAATTTACTACATTGTTAATGTTATTGGTAAAAAAAAAAAATGATGACGCACTTGCGATCTGTTGTAGCTTAATCTAAATAGATTAAATCAAATTTATCTGTGATATTAAGTGCAGATAAATTATTTTGAATATAACTTAGTTCGCATATCGTACAGATTAATCAGTACATTGTAAACCGCTGGTTTTAGAGTTAGATGTAAGTTTAAAAGAAATTTAACTGTCAAATTGAAATTACAGAGAAATAAATATAATGAACATAATTGTACTTAAATTAATTAATAATCGAGTTTTTATAAGGAAAATAAAAAATAAAATAGGCACTTGTTTTTAATTGAAAGCTGAAAATAATACAAATTAATTTACTATCTATAGATTTACTTAAAAATTGCGGAATGTTTCAATGAAAAGCATTAATTTTTTACAAAATTTACAATTTAAAATTAAATTAGGTGTTTTTTTTTTCAGGAAACCCTTCGTAATTTTTTTTTCTAAAGTTTAAGCCTACATTTATTTATTTTTACATTACCTATTTTTTCATTAGGTAAATTTATTTTTATTTTCTCAAAGTTTTATTTAGAAATTGTGTAATGAATGCAAGGTTTTATTTTCTTCCCTTTCGTTTTTTTTCCTTAAAAAAAAAAGGAATAACACAATATTTACTGCTTCTTCCTTCCACTTTCAAGCAATGAGATCAATTCTAATTCCATTCCGGAACGACTTTATATCAGCTTTTTATTATGAAATCCATTGGGATAAATTTTATTTCAATGTAATTCTAGCCTTAGTAATCCCCAGAACGAATTTGTTTTAAGGGTTTAAAATGTAACTTCATGGCTCTGATATTCAGTAAATATTTATAGAATATTGAGCTTCCTTAATGAACTTTTTTCAAGTGCAATAAAAAAAAATCCGTTGAAAAAGTCATGATGGAGTTGCATTTTGCATTAAGGCTGGTAGCTGTAAGATTAGAAAATTCCATGATATGCATTAGACCGCTGATATTGACGATTCACTTAGAAAAATTTCGTACTTGGTGTGTTTGATCAATAACAATTTATTCTTTTTGTTGCATCCAGCTTTTTACTTTTACATTTATTTTCCTCCTGTAACTTTTTTAAAGTTAATCCCCACTTATAGTAGAGATATATTAAAATGATATTAAAATTCTCTCTATTAAATATATTTTATCTAAACTTTAACCATTAAGCATTTTAAATACCAAGTACATATTAACACCAGGCTAAAAAAATAAAAGTCTGAACCCGACTTTTTTTCCTCCTTTCCATATTTTAGAGTTATCCCAGGGTAGTGGGTAGCCTAGTGGTTAGAGCATTGGACTTAGACCGGAAGGTCAGGGTTCGATGCCTGATGCCACCAAATACCCTCCGAGTACACACGGAGTACGTCCTCGTTAAATCAGTGTGTCCGAAAGCTTTGTGGGTGGTCGCAGCAAGAAACCACGGGTGCAGGTGGTGGGAGAATATTTCCCTCCACTCCAGTTCCCTGCCTAAATTGTGAAGGTGGCGATAGGTGGTGTAGATATCTATCGGGTATGAACCGAGCCAAATCTTATTGTCACCTGCATGATTCTCAAAGCTAAAAAGCTAATGACAGGCGTACACCTAGCCTCTTGCCACGATGAATTAAGTGGGCCTCGATCTGACACCTTTAGACAGGTGGCATTATAAACAACAACACAACAATAGAGTTATGTTACTTAGAAATGAAATTTATGAAAACTATTAGAGAATGTTCTCTTTAAAAGAGCAGCAAAAGATGTCACTGTGTCCGCGATATAATTTAATGAAAATAACAAAAAAAAATTTTATTAAGTTTATTGCAGATTTTATTTTGCATGTATTGGTTAAAAGGATTGAGGCATAATAAATTTTATTTTTGAAGAGAGTAACAATATTGTTTTCGCTTGACGTATCTTCAGATATGTTTTAACTTTCGAAGCGAGATTGCATTGTTTCATTATAAAATGTGATGAAATGAAATTCAAAAGGAAACATTAATACGCAAAAATTATAAGTATTTCATTTAGAGTTGTAAATTTGTTAATAGTTTTAGATCACTTTCTTTTTGGAAATTGCTTTATGTTCCTATGTATTAAAATTGTATACAAATGTAACTGTTGAACTATTTTAACAATTAAGTTATTTTAGATAATATGAATATATTAACAAAATGAGATACGGTATTGTTTATGATTTTGACTGATTTTCATTTTGATTTTACTAGTCATTGTGTTTTGACAAACACTATAATTAAAATTAAATATTCAAAAAAAGATTAAGTTTTAGGTCCATTTTTGTATTTTATATTACTTACCCCCTCTACCCCCTCTGCAATGTATGTTAAACGTCAAATTATATATATATATATATATATATTAAACAGAATTTTTTTTAGATTTATGAAAATTAATACATAATATATAAATATTATTATTTTTATTAAATGTGAATACAAAAATGCTTTTGACACATTTTGGGTTCCAATATATCTTCACAACTTGTATACTACTAGATGTTATAATAACAAAGGGTGTGAAATTTCTTCTAACATAAGTTTTTATCATGAAACGAATATAATTTATTAGGAATGAGAAAAATGACACACAGAGTTTGGAAAAGCGTAAATTTGGCTGAGAAAAATACATTATCATTATGCTCATTAGTTAATACATTTTTTTCATCTCTACGATAGATGCATGCGATAGGCTTTGACAATATTAGACGAATATAATGGACATAATGGATAGAGTCATGTCTCATTACACATGTTGCCTATGTAGAAAATATTTTTCTCTTATCTTTTTCTGTGACTGTAGTAATTACTGGACTGTGCCACTAGGCGTTGTAATGAAACACACCGAATGCACGTTGCAAGGTATCCTTTGCTAACTTAACCATGGCAATGTTTTCTATGACAAATGATGGATTTTCTGCAGGACAAAATCTTTAAGGAACGTAAGGCTTATATTCCAACCTAGAGGATTAGTCTTTTAGAAGATAAAGATTGGTTTGGTTAAGAAGTCAATCTAGTATTTCTCTTTCTTATTTATTTGCTTTATAAACAAGTAGTCTGTCAAAATCCATTGACTTTATTTACATTACCTGAATGTCTTATTTTAAGACCAGAGGGCATAGCATTTCCTTTTTCTCGCTTTTCTTAAATATTACCTCCACTCAGCATGTGGTCAGCACGTTATCTAGTTACCATTAGCTGATAGACACATGATAGAGTCAATCAGTAACAAAAAACGTGGATATCAGCATACAGCATAGCCTCGGTTCCGTTCTAAAAGAGAGTAATTCCTTTCGTAAAAATAAATCCCTCCCCCCTCAGTTTGGATAAAATAATTGTGCTTTCGTTTGAGGTAGCAGTTTGAAATTGTTTGCTAAGTGATGAAGTATGATTGAACAGAAATTTTAATAGATGCAACAAAATGAGCACATGATAATTTATTTAGAAATAAAATAATTAATGTCAATTATTTAAATTCTTAGCGTTTAATAACAAGGTACTTATTTTTTTTTTTAGTTTGAAACGCGTTTAAGCCCCTTCAACCCAGTGACTCAGCTAAAGGTGTGGAAGGAATTAAAGAATCATACGCTATGAATTATCACTATAAGCAACTCAAACACAATTAACACTATGAATAAGATAATTCAATTCAGTAATAGAGCGAGAGAAAGACGAGATTCACGTTTGGGGAGGATATATTCAATAATGCAGCTCTACCTTTAATATTAATCTACACATAGCTTATGTCCACACGATTAGTTTAACGCTCTAAACGTGAACATAATTTAAGGTAACAGTACCTGTACTCATGCAGTCATCTATTTAATCCAAGTTGATATTAACACTTCTTGGTTATCTAAACTTCTGGCTTTCTTACATTTGCTACGTATACACTTCACTGTCAATTCACTAAATAATCATTATTCGTTTCAATCTAATCACAACTCACTAACCTCAAAATCACGAAGAAGGAATATATATATATAATATATATATATATATGTTTAAAAATGCTGGCCCAAAAGAATTCCCAAGATAATTAGAGGAAGGACGCGTATAGTCCGTCACGTTTATGTTTGGAATAAGAAAGAGCAATTAGTGCTGTAGTAAAATTATGTTTAGAAGATACAAAAATGTTACCGAAGTTGCTTAAATGTTATCAAAGCAATTAAAAACAAGTAACAACGTTTGCATGACGAATTTTACGCTTTTTTATATCACACATATTTTAAAGAGTTAAATTATATTTAATATTTATTTATTTAAATTTTACAAAAACCTGAAAGTTTTATCCGAATACAGAAATAAAATTTAAATGGACATTTTTAGATTAAATTTTAAGCAAAAATAAAAATTATATATTGTTAAATGTATTCTATTTTATGGGGAATTTTAAGAAATTTTTAAACGAATATAATGAAATCAGTTTGAAAATACATTTGTTGCGTATTGAATGAGAATGTCCCGTTTGTTTGCATTCATGGATGCTCTAACCAGGGGAATTACACAATCTTATGCATTTCAGCTACATTTGCATGCAATTAGAATAATTATGTATATAAAAAACAGACGGAAAATATATGTAAGTACTTTTCACAGAATTTATTTATAGATCTACTCTTCGAATATCTATTACGCTAAAAATCAATATATTGATTTCAGAGAGAAAGTAATGTAAAAAAAAAGATTTTTTTTACGACACCTGAGTCTTAGATGTCCACCTGAGCATCCTGAGTGACAACTGGACTAAGGACATCGTATTTCCGATCCTCATTCATCAAGGGGCATAGGAAACACACCCATTCTCAATATAAGCACTTTGTTCTTTCTTTTCTCATCGCAAATTTTTCTAAACTTCTTTTTTTTTCTATAAGAATAAATTTGTTTTTTTCCGATTTCTCTTCAGAAAGAAAACAATTAGATGGTTTCATTTATAAGGAATAAATAAAATATTTCCAATAATTTTTTTCTATTCATTTGAAGACATAATTAAGGTGAAATTTCCTGGTGTGTGCAAATTTATCTATTTGTGTCACGTGTAATCCATTGGATAATTTTATTGTGCTATCATCACAATGTAATAACTTGAAAGTAATGTAATACGTTCTCAGAAACACATTTGTAAATGTTTTTTATTACATAACTAAAATTTAAAAAAAATCAAAGATGTTTCTATTTCACTGTTTTTTTATATCTTTCTGCTTTTTAAAATGTACGTTTTAATCATCTACAGACAAGAATTTTAGATTTACGAATAAGGTTCATATTCTTTTGAAAAAGAAAATGTTTTTCTTATTGTGATGCAATGACCATTGTAGAATTCTTTATTTGTATGGATATGAATAGTTTTGGACCCATTCTTTTCCGCTTCATATGTTCAGGGTATATACCATTGAGGAATTATTCATTATTCCACCTCGAATGCAATACATAATTTTTTTAGTATTTACAGAATGAGAAGTCATTTCTTTTAAACTGAAAAGTATACATTCTTAAATGATGGACTTGGTTCAAATTAAACCAAATAGTTTATCTCCCCTGAGAACTTTCTCAGGAGTATGTGGTTTATCAAACCACAAATATATCAATCACTTGAGAAAACTCGTTTTTTTCATAGGAAAGGGTATAAAGTCCCTCTATCTCCCTTGCTATCTTAGGGTCCTTTCTTACAATTCAAATTGTGCCACCCCTAACAGAAGGAGTAGACAGTCGGGAGCTAATGTGAATAATGACATTGTACTATTTACTGTGGTCAGCTGGCACTCTTTGCTGTGTCACTTATTCAATATTTTGACTCAATTATTTGCGATCAATATTGTGGAAGCTACTCTGTTCACACGTGGCTACTTGTGTATTGAAAATTGGAGAAAGCCTTTCGATTGCTTCTTCGCACTTAATAAATACAGCACTCCCTTTTCCTCTATAGCGCTACCCTTTTTCAGTCAACTTTGTTTCGGTGTGTAAAATGAATTTTCTTCGAGTGAACAGAGTTCGAGCAGCATCGAGTGAAACAGAGCTTATTTGCAACTGATACTGCTCAAACAGGTGAGCAGAACGTTCTTTTTGTCATTGAGATGATTGTTTTTTTAGACATGGGATAGTGTCAGAAAGAGGAAAAAGTAGGTTGCAGAGTCCTGTCTTAAAAAAAAGTTTGTTAAAAAGATCGCCTCCAATTGATTATTAAAATGTTTTACTATATTTCAAATGTAGTTTGGTGAAAACAGTCCATTTCAAATTTGAAATTCTATAAAATTTTGTATTCGGCAATCAATTTTAAAGTTACACAAGCAGAAGTTTTGCTCAATTAATATAAAGTCATTCTCTCTTTAATAAAAAGTAATTGATAAACTATTGAAAAATATATTTATTAGTCGCTTTGTTATTTTTGCATCCCTCAGAGTTATCACCGTTTTAGGTAATAATTATCTTTCGTTTGAAATGTTTTTTTTGTTATATATTAATTTCATAAAATATATGCACGAATGTATGTACCATATGGAAACAATTTTAAGTACTACGTTGACAAAACGACATTGTTTTTTTCACGTCTGTAATATTATTCACGCTTGTTTGATTAAAATTTTAGCTTCTATTATCTCTCCTCCTCTTTCTCTCTCTCTCTCTCTTCCTGGGAATTTTGCAATAGACATGAAAGATAAAGGATTGTTTCAATTGTTTTTATTGGTAACATATATTAAAAGGAATGTAATTAACGCTTAAACATAGGATACACATACAAGATCTATATATATATATATATATAGAATGCCAAATCAACTTTCAAAAGTCCAGACTGATAAATTGAAAATATTTGAAAGACCTTATCACTAGATGTAAATACTAATTAGTATAAGTATAGTAAATCCTGGGGAAATATCTGCATCCTTATCATTATGGAACGTATTATTAAAAATAAATTGAAGCACATTCCCGATCTAAACAGTATGATATGTGAGATTTCTTCAAAATATTCCATCCATGTTTTCTTTTTGCAGCAACATTTGGGAATTAGTTTCCAATTAAAACATTGTACGATTTCATATATGTAGTCAGTTACCTTTACTTATTATTATTAATAAGCATTACGTTATTCGTATTAATCATTAAAAAAGTGACTAAATTACTGTAGTTTTCGTGAAAAAATGCTCAAAAACACAAATGGTCTAATATAGTTTTAAAATAAATTGGAAAACATCTGAAGCTTAAAGATAATCAAATTACTGTTGCAAAATCAATGTAATGTTGTACACAAATCGATAAACAAAGCGAAATGTTCCTAAATAACGAAACAATGAGTGTGCATTAGTTACGAATAATTAGTCCTTACGAATTAGTTAAAGGATGACTCTTCTCAACATTGCTCAACGACGACACATTTAAAATATAGTAATGTTTAATGAGAAAGGAACATGCCGTGATGCGGCTTACATTCTACAATTCAAGTTACACACTAATAATATTTACATTTCAGATACCGAGGTGTGCACAGCAGTGCCCTCGTATAACCAATATTTCGGCACAAATGTTGATAATAAAAACATGGTTATTTTGTAGGATTTTGAATTTTAAAATTCAAAAGAAACATTTAAATTATCATGTTAGAAACACAGAACTCAAAATTAACAGAATGAAGTTTTTTGCAGTAATTTCATCTACTCGAGCAAGAAAATTAACATAATGTTAAAATAATTCAGTTTATAGGTATTCACATGACACACAATGATAAATATCTCAATGTTCATGTTATAGTGCGAAGTATATTGTAAATATTTTTAGTAGTGTTGAAAGAAGGAGACAGTGTGACAATATATCTATACTCTAGAAGAGTGACAATGAATATTTCAGAACAAAAAAAAATATTAAACTTATATTATGAGGCTATAAATCAGTTTTTCAAAGAAATTAGAGAGGAAACAAAACAACATAACTTTAATGATAAGCAATTTTTTAACATCCTTGTTTTACTATTTCAATTATTTATTGCATTTTTCGATTACATATGCTTTTATATGCATGTATCAGCACTTTAAAAAAACGTTAAATAAACTATAAATAAAAACTACGATAAATCGAAGTAATAAACTCACAAAAAAACTATCAAAATTCATATAATGACTTTGAATGTCTGGATGTGCAGAAGTATACTTTTTTCATGCATAAAGTGTATCTGATTCACATTTTATAAATTGTATGATATTTTGAAAAAAAGAATTGAATTATGAAAAGTCATTTCCTTGAATATATATATAATAATAGATAATTTGAGTATCCTTTTATTTCTTAGCGAAATTTATGCTACCAAATCAGTTTTGTTTTTGATAAAAATAATAAAATATATACGCGATATTAAATCTGAAAATATAACTTATTTTAAATATATATAACATCGATTATATTCTAATAACGAGAGAGAGAGAAAGAGATGAATAAACTCTGCTTGATACCTTTTTTATCATTTTAATCTGTGAATGCATTCTCTAAAAGCCATTAAGCAATTTTTTCTTCTAGATCAGAGTGCTTGAGCTGTTCTTAAAGAACGTAACAGTTATATGCATGTCTATTTATACTCGTACATGAGTAGGTGCATGTGTGTATGGTTAATCATAAATTTTTTGCTATTAACTAATGTCCCGTCAGGTCAGACGAAGTTAGACCAGATCTTTGAAATCGTTGACTTTAATGAAGTCCTATGCTAGAAGTGGACTATCATGAATATCTTTCCAGTCCAGTCCAAGGCAGCCCAAGATGTGTTGAGGTGAAGCCTGTTCTATCTGACATTTATGGTAAATATGAAACATCTTTATGCCTCCAGAAAAAGTGAGACTTTTTTAAGTTCACACTGTAGCAAAGCGGGACAGCCAAGAGTTTGACTGTTTGTACCATGGAAGAGATAAAGGAATATCCGGTGTTTTGCCTTTATGCCATTTAATAGAACGGATTTAACCATTTTTCTTTAAATTAGGTATTTTGCTTTAAGAATAATTCTAAGTATATAAGCTCTGAGCTGGAAGGAACAGGATGGTCTTTGTGTTTTTTTTAAATTAGTCATACAATCAATCAAAAGATGGCGCTACATGTTTCATGAATTAATAATACTCTATTTTATTTTAGTATCATTGTGCATGTTTAGGGGAAGCCCTTTTATCTTTCAATACATTATATATTAATATTTAAGGTTTATAAATGTATAGATATAAACTTACTATTATTTATCGTGATTTACTAATTTTACTTTTATGTACTGTTAATATTCATTTGTATTTGGCGGGAACATTAAACTGTTGCTGTGCCCCCAAAGTAAGTTTCATCTTCTCGTTTTATTTCATCGAGAGATTTTAACTCTGAACTAGTAATTACATAAGCTTTTAAATTGTATCGTTATATATTAATATTATTGTGTATTTTATTTGTAATAATTGCATTTCTATTAATATTACTGCCTTTCTCTACGGCCCAGTGTTTAGGCCAGTGTACAGGTGAATGTTGACAAATCTAAAAACTTTGTTTACATCTGCAATCTGGGTTCCTATGGCCACGAGTTTGCTATTGTACTACCGTGGCTAATATTTTGGTCTAATATTGTATACTGCGGCTAATATATATATATATATATATAAGTTAAAAGTAGTTTTTAAAGAATTAAATCTCTCATATTCCCCTCTATTATAAAAAATAATCTATTTAGATCTGTGTAACAAATTTTAAATCGATAAATTGGTTTGAGAAGTACAATTGCTAATAATCAAACACACAAAAAATAAATAAATAAAACATCCTAAAACAGGGGCGCAATAAGACAAAGCATTTAAGGAAAATGACTCAAGGTTAAAATTTTCAGACCAATGTGGATGTTCGAAACAATATTTAGGTTTATGTAACTCTCATTATTGGAGGCAACATTATTCGAAGAGGAATTCAGAATGCTGATCTATTCGAAATGAAAAATATCTGGAAAAGTAAATCAGCATGTAAATAATGTTCGATAGTATATTAATTTTTTCTTCATTCTATTATTTCCATCATACACAAGGATTTCATTTCAATCATATTCAAATTAACGATCAAA
Source organism: Trichonephila clavata (assembly GCA_019973975.1). NCBI lineage: Eukaryota > Metazoa > Arthropoda > Arachnida > Araneae > Nephilidae > Trichonephila > Trichonephila clavata. Next base: position 300,527 of record BMAO01036795.1, read on the forward strand.
TTTCTCCATTCCAACCCTTTCAGTATTAATAATTAAAAAAAAAACTTAAAAAAACAGCAACAAAACAGAAAGAACTTTTATTTTCTAGACGAAATGGATTCAAAAGAACAGAAAAAAACCAATATTAAAATGAAGTTACTATAATAAAAGTAGATTCACACAACACATTTCAGGAAAATAAATTGAGTCTTATAAAAAAAATAAATTAACAATAGTATAGTTCGGAAAAATATAAAATTTGGTTTTATATTAAAGCAAATTAAATCGTTAAATCTACAGAATTATCAATTTTTTAATTAAACATATTAAAGATAAAAAATAAATAATAATGACGAAATAAATGAGACACGTAACATTCGGATACATGCATAATCCTTGTATCATCTCGAAGTTTTAATACATTGTTCAAACATATTTTTAAAAACTCTTTCTATATCGGAAGGCGCAAATGACCAAGAAACAAAAAGAAACAAAGTTCTGTCTTTGACAATTTAATGTAAGTCTGTTTAAAATCAAATCGTATAATCCTTTATACTCATTACTAACCTTCACGATTAAATCTTTTTAAGCCATTATATTCAGCAATTTTTGAAATTGTTTGAGTGTATCAAATTCAAATCATAATAAAAATTTACTACATATCTCCTTCCTGCCTGTATAATTAATGTTATGCATAACTGTCTGCAGAAAGTATATTCTTTTAAGTATTGAAAAACTGTATATGGGCATTTAATTACTTTTCTAATATGCTCCTAGTATTTTACTTGTTGTTTGTACATAAAATACTTAAATGTTAAATAATAAATATCCACACAGTCTCATAGAATATTATGGATGAGAACCATGCATTATTTTAATTTAAAATCTAGTTAAGAGGATTTTAAATATTTTTGTGTATTCCTAAAATGTTGTTTTGAAGTTTTGTACTTGAAAGGTTAATTTTCGTTTTATAAAAACTTACCATCAGCAACCAAGGATTTTGTCCCATTTAGATTTAGTATTTTTTATTCATATTACTTGACCAAAATCCTAACCTAATTTAAACATTTCTCGTCGATTTTAAATTATGAATAATTCATGAAAATATTTAAATCTGACGTCAAAAAAAAGTAATTACAAAAAAAAAATTAAAATATTGGTAGTTTAGACAGAATGGTCTGAAATTATCCTTATTTGTACCACTCTTTTAGTAAAATTGTATCTATATCAAAAAAAAGTTTAATATAGTAATATATTGTCAAACCTTTTACTTAACTTACAATCCATACGCTTTAATTAAAAATACATTAAAAAACATTTGTATGGGATGATTAAAATAGAACGAAATCTTATATTAATCTCCTTACAATTATATTCACTAAAAATAACCAGTATTTTGAGTTTCTCAAGTAATATATATATATATATATATACATATGTATATACTAACTGACCCGCGGCCCGGCGTTGCACGGGCTTTTACCGAGGGTATAACTTAATCCCCATGTTAATTTCATCTTTTCTTTCTGACGCCAGCACTTTTGTGTGGGTGTGACGCGTACGATGTGAGTGTATGGCCCGTGAGTGCGTGTCATGGCTTTCTCGTTTAACATTTACCCTTCGCTTCACAAAATCAGCACTTCCAATATTATTTCTCGAAATTACTTTTACTTCTTTGTTTCTTTGCTCTCCGCTTAGCCCGGCATTGCACGGGCTTTTACCAGTGAATAACTTAATCCCCATGCGAATTTCCTGTTTCCCTCAGGACGATAGCACTTATGTGTGTGTATGCGCGATGTGAGTGATTTATTTAACTATGACATTAAAACTCCCTTTTTCGAAATTTGTTCTTGCATTGGTATGGTGTGGTACTTAGTTGAGGTGGGTAAAAGCTTAGGCATCGTCCTCGTCACTTGACCATGGTTGAAAATTTCGAGGTCCTTCGCTAAAAACTTTCAAATATGCGAACAGTGGGAATTTATAAATCACTCACTCACTTTTCAATTCTTTCGTTACAATTTTTTAGTCCCCGGAAACGAAAATGTAGCCTTTTCAAAAATAGTTGCATGTTGAAAAAAGACCGAAAAGTAGAAAATTTTCAAATTACAAAATTTTACTACTATTTTAAATCTTGAAGTAAAATTGTGAGGATATTTTGAAATGTTCGACACATGGGAAAAAGTTTCATGCAATTATCTTTATAAAAGAAGAAATTATTAAATGATTGTCTTAAGTATTTTGAGTGTTTTGTTAAAATTTGTTCACAAAAGTTTTTGGCTTTTTATTTTTTAAATCCCTGTTTATAAAAGTTTTAAAAATCATTTTTATTTGAACGCAATGATTTTGATTCATTTTAGAAAAAAATCATAAAATATGCAAAATATCATTGTTTTGTAAAATATATATATATATATATATATATATATATATATTAATTCTAAAAAAAAGACAGTGTTTTCGGCATTTTATTTTTTTAATCACTGATTCTAAATGATCAATGAATTTTTTAAAAATTATTTTCATTTAAATTCATCTACATTTATTCATTTTAGAAGAAATCATAAAATACAAAACAAAATTAATTAATTATTTTATACTAATATTGATTAAAAATATTCATTTAGCAATTAATTGTGACATGCCAATTTAGTGATTTTTGATACAATAATAACACGCAATTAAAAATGAAGAATTTTTTATTTGAACATAGCTTTTATTTTTTTCTAAGGAAGTTATGCTTATTTAACTGAATAATTCAAAAAAAAAAAATTCGAAATGGGCAAATTTTGCGTTTTTAATATGAAATTATATGTCAAAAAAATATTTATACATTAGGAATTATTTTAAAGTAAACTATAAGTTTTATGAAAGAGAACAAAAATTTTGATACTGATAAATATTTAAAATGAGTATCAGAAATGCATTGAATACATTTTGTCATATTAATCTAACATCTATAATGATTTAATTTTGAAAATTATCTAATGAAAAAATGACGAAAATTGAAGCAAAAATATTTTTTCACTCGCATTTTTTTTTACTCGCAAAATTTACTGATTTCCCCCTGTTTAAGGCAGAACTTTTTAGTGTAACCCTTGAGTTAGATGCGGTCGACGGTTAAACAGTTTAAAGGTCTTTGGCGCAAAACTATTTTTCAACTCCAAGGTTTGGCTAATTGTAAAATCGCGTATTTTTTATTTTTTTTATTTTTATTTTTCGGGCTTAATTTTTAAGTTAATGCTTTTAACCTTCACAAATTAATTGCAAAAATAAAATACTTTAAAAAAAGAATGCACAAAAATACTGTTTAAATTATTTCTCGTAAAAACGTTTTTTTACGAAAATTACAAATTTTTTTTTAAAATCCGTAATTTTTTAACAATTTTTTCAATTTTCATACAGATTACGGATAATACTCTTTTACAGACGGAAATAAAGTTTCGTGCGATTATCTTCATAAATGACAAAGGTATTCAATGTTAAATTAAAATTTTGAGTATTTTTTGAAAAATCTTTAAAAAAAACTTTTGGGAATTTTATTTTTTAAATGACTGGATCCAAAAGAGAAAGGCTAGAAGTTATTTAGTGTAGAATATCGTTTTAATAACACGAAAACAAATTCATACGCAACAATTTTGAAATAATTTGCATAAAAACGCATCAGTTTTAACCCCTTTTTAAAAAAATTCTTAAAAAATAGAAAATATCATTATTTTGCAAAAAAAATAATACCGTATTGTGGCGAAATAAATGATCTTTCCGATTCTGTAAGTGTTTTTTGTCTGATTTTAACAGTAAAAATTGGATGGCAATATTAAGATGGTGGAAAACGTCGGATCACCGCTCGGCCGAAACGGAATGGAAGTTCTGCCAGGTAAACAACCCGCAGGAGTAAAACAATTAGGCGTTTTAAGGTTTTTAATTAATATCTTATTAAATAATTGCAATATCGGAATGAAAAATAGTTTACGTCCTATTCTCAGATCTACTGAATATCCGCACAAAATTTCGTAAGGTCTGGTCTAGTCGTTTCGGAGGAGTTCGGTTACAAACACTGTGACACGAGAATTTTATATATTATCTATATTCTATTAATGATATGGGTAAATCTTGTTTTATTTTCAAAAATATAAAATTATCAGCAGTTCATCTCGCTCCATAAAAATATCGCTTAAATGCTCTTCAAAAAATTTGAAATTGTATAAATTGATACAACTATATTTAACAATAGTCTAGACATCTTTTCGTAGAAATGGCATTCCTATTTTTTACAAATATGATTGCATATTCTAGAATTCTCATATATATATATAAAGAAATAATAAATTACAAATGTGCTCACCTGATATCTTTCTTATTGCAGTCATTTTTTGAATAAAATACTTTTACAAATTCAAAAGGCATTTGGAAAATTGATATTTTCGTGGTAATACGAAGCAATGTATTCCAACTACGTAAGAACCGAATTCAATTGTGTGATTTGATTTTTCTTACATTAAAATGATTTGAATTATATTATATTGTTATTATTAATATTTTATATCAAACAATGTATTTGCTATTTTTCCACCTTAAATATTTATCTTGAGCGCATAAGAATGCTTTTTGTATTTTTAAGAAAGTTAATAAGCTAAAGTTACTTTAAATATTTCCTATAATATTCTGTTACTTTCAATGAAATACAATATTTTGAAAATGTAATGTATTTACTTAATTTTCTAAATCCAATCTGAAAGTTTTTCAGAGTGAGACTATTATGTAGTCATTTTTAAATGACGTTAGCTGTAAACTTTTCACTCTCCTCTATTTGAAAAATGGGAAATGATTTAAAAATGATTTGAAATATTCAGACTGAATATGAAATTGTATTACTAGAAACAAAAAATTAAGGAAAATATTAGCTACTATAAATCATGTATGATATTCCGTAAAAATTTTTCAAAATAATTTTTAAGGAACTTGAGCAACAGAAAAAACAATTTTAAATAAAATATTGAATCACAGAGTCTGAAACTGCTTTCATTAATTTGCAGTTATCATTTATTTAGAAAAAAACAACATTAAATCTCTATGATGAAATCACGTTTTAAAACATCGTTGACGGAGTTGTTAACGTTTGTGAATTTTTATTTAGTGAAGTCACATAATAGTCATTACGTTTATAACAATATTTAAGCTCTTGATATATTTTTGCATTCACCATAATATGATACTCTCGTTTAAAAATATATGAGACTCTGTATTTGATATTACATCTTTGTATAAAACATGTATTTACAGATATATTTTCATTCAAAATATATACTGTACTTCACACAAACAATGCATCTTTACTTTTAAGTAGCTGTTGAAATATTAAAATTTTGTGTACTATTATTATAATATATTTTAATGTTTTATCTCATGTTATACTTTTTATTAACTTTGAAAATTTAAGTTTGATAAAAATATTAGTATTATTAACGAGCAAGTTTTGGAATTTATTTTGAATCGATTTATTTAAAAATGTTAGAGTTCAACCAAATTTAAGTTTCATTTGGTTTTTCTTATCGATTAAATTAAATTCATGTATAATTAAAAAGTGGTTCTCATGATTAAATGTAATATTGTAATATTATAATAAAAAATTAATTTTTAAATATTCTTAGAAAATAAAAAGATTTTTGAAAAATAAACATCATCGAAGATTACCAATTCTTAAAGTTAAAAAGCGTACACTGGTGGTCAAAACCTAAGGTTACATCTTTTTTTTTCAGTCGACGGAACAATTTTGCATTGCCGTGTGGTGAGATATATGTTATACACTTAAGTATTTTTTGTAACAAAGCATCAATCGTATGACAGAGTCGATATACGATTGGCATATACAAATATAAATATTGAGGAATAAATTAATGGTTGTGAAGTTTTATATATATCCGAAGAATATTATTTACATGAATTTTCATGTGGAAGGAGAGTTGGAAAACAAAAAGAAGAGAAATAAGTGTAAGAGGACGTTGCTAAATGAGTTAAAAATCATCCACTGTGCTATTCCTTAACTTTGGGCATCATTTAAAAAAAATTGAATTATTAGCACATGTAAACTGGGGGATCACCCTTGCAAGACTGTGTCATTAGAAGGAAAATATAAATTTTCAAAACCGGATTAGAAATATTACATTAAAACTAGTGAAATGGTCAATAAATTGTATGCTCTTCAATCAGTAATGGAAGAAAGCTATTTCCAGAAGCTGGAGGTAAGCATAATTATACGTTGGAAGGAGTATTGTGCTAAAAACATCTAATGGCAAGAAAGCAGCATGGAGTGAATTTCGCCATGATATACACAACATCTAAATCACTCTAAGGAATGAGCATGTATACTCTTCAAGAGGAAAGCATTGTCGCATGGCTTTCCAATGACTTAAGAACTAATGGATGTGGCTTGAAAGTAATAGGACGAATCGACGAGAAAATAATCATGACGTGTACTGCTAGAGATTTTATATTGTAATGGATGGTGAACATAACTACATAGAAAGATGACACGCCCCTACATGCAATGCCAGGTGGTAAGTGTTATGAAAACTGATCGATGTTAATGAGATTTCATTGCTATATTTTTGTACTGCTTTCAGTGATATATTCAGTTATACAGAAAACAACGGAATGGGGCATCGCTCAAGCATGGTCCAAAGTTGTAAAAACAGCGAAAATATTTAATGTCTTACTTTGACAATGCATTGTTTAAATTTAAATCCTAATGAAATATTTAGGATGTTTTTGAGTGACGTCTTTTTACTCGGCATCAACCTAAAATAATAAGGACACCTACACATGAATAATGCGCGATGCTTGGGGAAATGTGTTCAAACCGTCCCTGAATGACATATTAAAAATTTCCAATGAGTTTTGATTGGCAAACGTATCCCATTAAAACATGGTCTAAATCACAGATGTATATCTCCCATATATGGTATATTATGTTTAATGAAATATTTAGGATGCTTTTGAGGGACGTCTTTTTTCTCGTCATCGTCCTAAAATAAAAAAAGGACACCTAAGCGTGAACACTGCGAGATGGTTGGGGAAATTTGTTCACCCCCCCCTCCCCCGAATGATACATTAAAAAGTTCCAATGTGTTTTGATAGGCAAACATATCCCATTAAAACACGTTCTAAATCATTGATGGATGTCTCCCATATATTATGGTATGTTACATTTACAGCTATGTAATTGGATCAACATGTACGATAGTATATTCCACCAATGGACCTTCTGTGCCTTATTTCAAGATCAATTTTTTGTCTAGTGTATAATACACTAGCGACATCAAAAAATTGTATGCACCTTTTTATTTATAGCAAAAATATGATGCATGCAAAATATGTGAATAAAGGGAAAAAACCCAGTAGGCATTGTTTCTTAAATATTACTTAAGTTATGCTTCTTAAAGAAAATCTTAATATTTTAAGAAATGTCAAGTTGTAAATGAAACAAATTGCCTTATTATCGTTGAAAACGTGAATCTACGTAAACACCGCAGACTCAAAATGAATTATCTCGAAAACCAAAACATAAATGGCTCACCGTAAAAAAAGTATTTTCGATTTAAGGAAAAAAATACATTAAAAACACTTTTTGGTGTGTACTTTTTCGAAATCTTAAAACGAAAATATATTTTAGAGTCAGTCAGTCATACATAAGAAAATTTAATCTTCTGAAAAATAAACCACAAGAAATATACATTTTATGAAATTCCTCTAAATTTAAAAATAAAAATATTTCGGTGGGTGCTCTGTGTTAGGAATATGTATATTGCACACATACATGCATACAAAATACTTTTCAAAATTTTGAATCTTTTAAAGGATTCATACATTTTTAAAGCTTGAAATAAATTGGTTTCATTTCAAATATTCTGAATAGAATGTAATGCTAGACGATAGTTTATTTGAATTTTGTTGGCGTCACACTCTGAAGCAACCCAAGGGCCAAATGGAGACGAACCTCATAATTTTGAACCTCCTCCAGCTGAATAAGATGATACTTGGCATTCCACTCTACAAACTTATATCTCGAACCAATGTGCAAATTTTTGACCTTGATAACTCATTTCAGCCACTCTACAGTATTATCTTCACTAGCATCAAACTCATACTCAACAACATCAGCAACGATTTTGTTACTAATAACCCTGTCCTCCATTAAATTCTAGAATTTCGAAGATTAACTGTAGTACATTTATATTTAAATAGATAGAAACATTTAAAACCATCGGAAGATATAAGCAAAATTACGCAAGTTGTAACCAATTAAATTTTGTAGTTAAACTTAATCTTTGATTTAAATTATGGGAATCAAAAAGAAATCCAAATAGCAATTGATATTCAAATAGCAAATAATATTTGACAAAATGCCTCCATGAAGAAATTAAATTCTCAACACCAATAAATTTTCCAACGTTTTTAACAACTCTGTTAAGTTCTCAAATTGTAATTTTGAACAACTTTTACTGTTTTCATGTTTTTAAGACCTCTAAGGACTCTTCAATTGCAAATTTTTAAATTTTTTGAAAAAGATATATGTTAAAGCCTCAACATTTCTGAGCATTTTGATACCAAAATGTTGTTGATACTGTAAAAAGTCCCGAAGTTATTGAGAAATAACTAGAGAAATTTAAACAAAATCCCTATCTCTTTCGTATCTCTCTATAACTTCATTTTTCTCAAAACAACAAATTTTAGCTTGCGCGCAGAAATTCTCAGAAACTATTTATGATATCGATTTGAAATTTCATACACGTGTTCAAAATATGGCTCTTCATAACTTATACTTCAATTAATAAAAAAAAAATTAATAAAATAATCAATAAAAATCAATAATAATAAAAAAAAATAATAATATTTTTTTTATTTGAATTTTAATTTACTTTTTTCTTAAAATTTTAAAATTTTCGTTGTAATTGTATTTAAAAAATTAATTTTTTTTCTCTAAGTTTTTTAAAAGTTAGTATAACTTTGAAAGTGAACATTTTTATACCAAGTAAAATTAATTTTGTAAATTTTGATCAATTTTGTACTTCAGAATTTTGCGCCTGTAAAATACTAATTTTCAAATTTTTAAAAAATTGTCCAATTTTTATTTCCTTATAAATTTTAAAAATTTTTCTCAAATTCTCCGGAAATATGAGAACGAATGTAAATATATGTGATTATCATGTGATAAAAATTTCAAATGATTGTTTTGCTTTATTGCTAAGTTACATTGGTTTCAAGAAGGATATGTTTTTCGAGTGCACATATATGTTAAGGGTCTTGAGACCCTTTAAAGCTCTTTGCAAAATGAAATGCTTTCAACTGAAAAATGAAAATATTTATAAAAGAAAGCAACTTAAAGTTTAAATTATCATAAAATAAAATTCAAAATAACACACGTTTTATGAGCTTTAATCTTGGTTCTGGGAAAAAATATATATGTAGCCTTTGAGGAACAAAAATAAAAGTTATATATACATACCAGTCATACCAGAGTTTTGATCTTAAATAGGTTCAAGTCTGTGCACGTTAAATCTGTCGATAGCTTAAACGTCCTCCCTTTGGTGTGATGCAGTAGTTAAGAGAGATAGGTGCCTGTGTGTGCTCAGGTGTCATCTTCTCACTTGACCATGGCTCAAATTTACTAGGTCTGTCGCCCAAATTATTTTCATTCATTTATAGTATATGTTTATATATTTACCCACCCATCTGGTAATAGTGATTAGTGACAATGACTGCTGTGCCGTAGAGACTGGGTTCGCATCCCGGAAAAGTCATAGTTAATTGTCAATGTGTAGTGCCTTCGCGGCATGGGTACACTCTAAGCATTCGTTGAGCCACACGTTCTCTCGTGAGGTTGGTGGAAGGTGAAGAGATGTTGAAGAATCCTGATCCTCAAATTAGGAGAGGGATTAGAGTCGAATGATACTTTGACGAATCTTTACGCGTTTCTACTAATTTAATATTTTTTCTTTTAAAACAAAATAATTATTTCAACCAACCTTCATCGAGAAACCGAACGTGATTTATGTAAATGAGGAATATTTTATAAATTCGGTTTTCGCGAGTTGACAGAGAGTGAAGTAAGAGGTCAAGTTAAGTTAAGTGAAGCAAGTGATATGTTGTCACGTAGTGGTTGACAAGCTGAAGTTGATACGTTTGATGTGTGCAAATAGAAGTGGTTTGTGAAGATTGAAAAGCAGTGGAATTAAAGATTACAGAGCGTGGAGCCATCGTCATTTGATCAAGCCAAAGAAAGTGCCTGCAGTTTCCCGTGAATGATCCGAAGCATTAGGGATTCAGGTAACGTACTCTTGATTAAGTAAAATCTGATTATTAGTGTGCGACCTAGTTGTAAATAAGTGCATTTAAGATGTCTTAGATTCATTTGAGAGTCTGTAATATTATCCCCGTATTTGAATATCTCACCTCTGCACTCTACCATTGTTTATATACCTTAATTAGAATTGTGTTGTGTCTGTTTCATAAACATTAATAAGAATTAATAAATCAAATTAGATTAGAATAATGTCTGTTGAATATTTTGTTCCTCCTACACATTTAGCGAGGCTTACAGATAGACAAGAGATTTCGCATGTAAGGGGTAACCAGAGGTTACCACAATACTATTACATTCATGGTGCTCAAAGCTGCGGCTAACGACAGGCGTACAACTAGCACCTTGCTATGTTGTATTATGTGTGCATTGATCTGATGTTACTGACGATCGCGTAGGGTAAATAAAAAATGGATAAATAACAATAAAAAATATTTTCTTTTATTTCTATTGCATTAATTCTTATTTTTGATCAATCGTATAGTAATTATTATATTTTTTATCACAAAAGACACATTATAATTTTAAAATAAATAAGAATAAAGAACTTCTCAGCTCATTTTTTAAAAAAAATATAACAAACAGCAATGTATATATTTCCATTTCCGTTGGAAAATATCACTGCAACCATAAAAGGGTGGCCGGAGTTAAAAATTCCTCCATGATAAATTCTTATAGTATTTAACGAACTCCTTAAAACGAATGAAAAAAGAATAATGATCTTTAGAAACAAGCTTTCTTCTTTCGAAAAGAGTCATTTTAGAACGTGGAATTCTTGAATTAGGGCATTCATTACTCTTCCTCTAAGTGATGGTGTGTTATTATGCCGTGCCGCTGCCTCCTTCGTGGAAGCGATGAATGAGAATTTTTTTTCTCTGTAATGATGCCTGAACGAGATCTACTTTAAGTGTAGTCTGATAGTGGAAAAGATAGATATGAATCATTGGATAAAGAAGGAATTGAATTATGTTCCGTGTATCATCGACAAGGCTGGAGTTGTTAATGAAGTTGAAAAAAATTATTTTCTTTGTCAATAATCGATGCAAAGAAATGTTTATGAAATTAGCAGTGATTGTGTGAATTTTAACTGTAAATGCGTGTTGGTGAATTTAGACTACTTTCTATAATATTGCAACGAAATTTGTGTAATGAATGCTTAAGGTACCCGACTACCCTAAAATTGTGCATTTTGCCAAAAAAAATAAACAGACAATTTTTTTTACTTTATTTTATAGGGCATCTTATTAGCTTTATAAAAACACTTATTATTTTCCATTCTCTAGAAAAAAACAACTACAAGTGTTTTATTAAAAGCGGATGCCATTATTTAAAGTAAGATGTCACACAACGCGTTTTACTCGAAATCTTTCTTTTTCTTTTCGAAAAGCTCAAACGGGGCCAACGATTGCTAAAAACATTTTGAAAATAATTTTCTGAAATTTTTCGTGTATGTTCTGTATAATAGTAGAAGTGTTTTAACTTTCAGATTTATCAATCACTGCTTTATTACGAAATTTATAGTCCCTTATGTGAAGATAATCACTGCTTTTTTAAGCAATTTGATATAACAATTCAGATAAAGTGCTCTAATTTTGATAAAAATTAAAATATCTCTTATCCTATAGGTCATTTCAAAAAGGAATAACATGGCAACATATCAGTATTGAAAAATTAAAAATTTGTTCATAAACCTTTTGTACATAATGGGCCGCGTTAATGTTTTTTTTTATTTGCCAATTTTCCCCCATTTTAGTAGTAATAATTTCTTTTCTCTTCTTAATTTTAGCATATTTTTCTTAAAATTGACTAAGCAAATCTAAAAATACCAAAAAATTCCTATATCTCCATTAAAAAAAAATACCGCAAGTATTCGGATACCTTTAAGTAGTGTAAATAAATTATATCTGGATATTAATAAGTTAATATTATTTTCCATTGTATCACCCGTTTGATATAATTTTAATATTCGCAAGCAACGCCGTCCCTTACATTATAATGGCAATGCAATGGAAACTTGGGGAAATGTTGGCGATATAGCCAAGTTGGCGACCGTTTTGGAGATCATTTTTAGCAAGTTGCTCACCATATAGATGATTCTGAAAATTACTGGAGAAATCTATCAAAATCACGATCTATGACGAAAGCGGATCTTTCGAGAAAGATCGTAGAAAACTATAAATAGCATCCTCTCGCTGAAGTTGAAACAGAATTGCTTTGAACATTGAAGGGTCGACTAGCGATTAGTTGCTACGATTGAATGAGCGAGTTCATGTGAATAATCTTAATCATTACGTATTTGTATTTATAGAAATTGACATTTATATCTGAGCACTGTAGAAGGTGTGAATGCCTTCTGAGACTCATTTTACACATTTTGCTACAGTATTCTGTACTTCTAAGAGGATTGCGTTTTCACAATAAATATTTCATCGCTCTTGTTGTTGTTTGTGTTGGCGTGTTCATAATGTGCAGATTAATCAAAAAAGAAAGCTTTAGGTCGCTCCGAAGCTGTCGAAGACAGATTCGGCAACCGCAACAGTTTTATCAGAGAAGATAAAATCCTTAGGGTCTTATGGGCTGATCTTGAAAAGTCTGACTTGAATTGCTGGACAGCTGAGGATATGTTGTGGATACAGTTCAACATAAGGACAGTTTGGGCAATCATTTATGTAACTTCTTTGTCCGTCAGGTGAGACTTTCAATGATTTTACGTTCTTTGTTCTAAGTCTAGTTATTATTGATGATATTGTACGGTTGGTATTTAGAGCTGGGTTGGAATACTTAAAATTATCGTTGAAAAGCTTTCGGCTGGTAACTGCAATGGCGTCGATAAGGGTCGAGAGGTTAGATGATTGATTACAAGCTCTGGATTCTTTGGCAAGTCCATCGGCTTTTTCATTACTGAAGATATTTACGTGGGCTGGTATCCTTTGTAGCGTGCAGGATCTCTTTCCTGCAATAATTTTGTCGATGGATTGAATAATTTTGTGGCTGATTTGACACTTGCCCTTCTGGATGGCTTGTAGCGCAGATCTAGAGTGTGAAGATGACGATGCCGCTGGCTTGGCTCATCGCTCTTAAAGCACTGTTCAGCTCTTTGAGACTAATAGCATAAAATATTCGATTACTGATCTTTGCAGCAATATATTTATCTGTATTGCATGCTTATAAAATTAGAAATTAAATTATATTAATTGTAAAAAAATAACCGGAAAATGGATTTCTCAATATTTACTGAAGACAAATACTGCAACTATTAGCTTCCAATGTCGTTTAAGTTTTTTTTTTTTCTTCTTTTAGTAAGCAAAAGTTATAAAGTGTAGCTTGTGTGTTTAACTAATACTTAATGAATTACTTAATAACAAAATTTTATTTTAAGAACCGGAATGTAACGATTGAGTAAATTTAATTACAAACGAACAATTTCTGAAAAACATTACTTATTTTTTTTTATCTCTGAAGCTTTGCACACATAAAAATTCAAAGAGATTTTGCTAAAAAAATTCATTGAAAAAATTATAGGCTCGAATGTATAATGTATATAAATTCCTATTGTTTTGAAATTTTCACATGAAATTAAAAAAAAAACTAACATCAATAGTATTACTATAAAAATAATAGTAAATAAAAGGCAATAAATGCATGCAAAAATATTTAGGATTATATATTAATAGTCTATATTAGCAGAGTATATCTTTAAGTCATTTAACATTATGGCGATATGAATAATGCAATAGAAATTTATACATACTACATATCTAAAGACATTTTTTAAAAGTAATTGATTTACTTGAAATATAAAACGAAGAAGAAAAACATAGTATAGATGAAAATCACTAACAGGTATATAAGTGCATTGGCTTACGTTTAATTATAAATTACCACAAATCATAAACGGTACACATCAATTTGTGAAAATAAATACCCCTTCAATATAAAATGTAAGCAGATATTTTCTTAAGAATTCTTAGAAATAAGCCTTTTTTGTGAACACTTTCATTTCTGTATTTATTTATTAGTGCTTTTTACGAATCATTCTTTATATTTTTTATAGGATGTTGTTTTCGTAATATATTTTAATTGTATTTTATTGTTTAATATAAATTTCAATACTTCTTCGTTAAATCATTAAAAAAATTAAGTTCACTAGAAAAAACTATATCTACTTAAAAGATTTAACGTCCTTGATGGTTATATATTTTTTAGCTTTAAATAAAATTGAATTATTGAGATCCAGCACCAATAATCTCTAAGAACCTATTTGGCTTTGATATCTAAAAATATGACCTTTAAACTTAAGAGATTTTCATGTTGGGCATAATGAGAACACACAAATGTTCGTTTTTTTAAACGTAAAAAACAAATTGAGAGAATATTCCAGAGTAGAGTTATTATTTGAATTCAATTTATGTTCTTCGCCATGTCTTCTTTAAAATCATTTGCAGAAGATATACAAGATAGCTTGTAATAACTAAATAAACAATTATTTCACATAAAGTTATTTTGAGATTTATATCCCAATAAAAATTGCGGAGGAATTTTTATAAGGTTATAAATAAAATGTTTAAAAGTTTTATTTTTAACCGCTAGGTTTTGTATATAGTAGACTAAATCTGAAAAAAGTTTCTAATTTGAAGTTATCAAATTTATCAGTTCTCTGAATGAAAACTGTTTAAAAATCCTACTGCACTCTTCAACATTTTTAAAAACTTGTTCTGATGGATATTTAAAATTATTTCTCAAGTACCGGATTTTTCCGATCACTGATCCATCTATAAGCTCAGAGTGAATTTTTTCTTCAAAAATGTATCCAAAATTTTAAACATGTGTGTAAGACGAATTGGAAGAAAAAATCTTGTACTTTTTCGAATATGTTGCCTTGAGGTTAAAACAAGTGGGATATTTTTCAATAAATTTGCTGTAAAATAAACCGTCAACGACGATAATTTTATTTCTCGTAATACCTTTTTAAAACTAACTCATTTTTTTCCATTTATTTGTATCTTGTATAATATATGTCTTAGTCTTACTTACTGTGCAATTTTTTGATTGGAAAATAAACCTGTATAAAATATTTGTATATTTCCACATGATCCTTAACCTATGTTTTATGCTCTGGAGGAAAGTGTCACCACATTTACATTTAGACTTTCCAATGAATGAATGTAAGTTGTAAGAGCTATGTCAACATTCGCATTCTGAAACTAACTTAGAAAGATTTATGTGACCTTTTTTGCCCCTTTAAGAATAAAATTTTCTTTCAAAATAACCAAACAGTTAAAAAATTTGTAACTGATTGCGCATTACTAAAGAAAAATAAGTATTTTTTCTAAACACGTTTAATGAGAATTAGAGGATCTGTATATACGCCCCCTTAATTTAACATTTAAATTTTTTTAAAAATCCTCGATTTTCACACGTTAATATAGTGTAAGCTGAGTTTTTAACTATAAATTTACATTATGCGTTTTGGTAGTTAAAATATGGCAGAAAATTAACATAAATGAAAACCCCTTACTAAATCTTTCTAAAATTAAAATAAAAAAAACCGTACAAATCAGAGGATGAGACCTTAAAATATTTTTTTATAAAATCATACTTTATACTTTCTATAAAGTTCTATAAAAATTATATCATACAATAGAGGGAACTAAAAAAGGGAAAATTGATGTTTATAAAGTTTCGTATCTGAAGTGCAAAATATGGTGATATAGATTTCTTTTTTTTGTAAAATTACTAACTTACAATTTACTAAGTGCTGATAAATATTTCTGAGAGCTTAATGTTTGAATGAAAATACCTTGTAAATTGATAATGAAAAATATTCGACATCTTTAAGCGTATTTTAAACATATAGAATTAGGTGTTTTATAGAAATATAATAATTAACAGTGTTATATAACTATAGTCAATATTTACTGAAAATATTTAATACAAATTCTGCACTTTGGAGTAAATAGAGCTTCTATTTATTGAAAGACTCTAATAAAGTAGTAAGCAAGTAGTTATATGTTAATAATATTATATTATTCAACAAATATCTGCTAATTCACTATAATGTTTTTATTACCAAGTAGTTCTTTTTTAAAAATTTACTATTTTAAATTGAAATTTAAATATATTTTTTAAAGATATTTCCTATCTTTACTTAGTCACTTCTATCCATACACTTTATGCATAGCTTTAATATTCATTTATTCATGAGTAGAAAACCATTAAATATATTTTTAGAAGTGCAGTAAATATTCCTGGGTAATGATGAAAGAATTCAAATTTTCAGACGTATAAATATGGTAATATACTCCGGTATTTACTTTTCAGTTTTGTTTCCAGTTTTAAGAAATATTAGATGACTTTTGTGTGCTGAGTTTTTCTATACTCTCTTCAATTTCAGAAATGAATACTTTTGATGAAATTATGCATTTCTTATCTCAATAATCTAAACTATAAATATTAGTAGTAAGCTTACTTTTTTTTTAATTTTAAAGAAATAACTAGTAAAAATCAATTTATGATGAAATCTTAACCCAAATCTAACTATTCAGAATTCACAAAAATATAATGCAAATTCATGCAGAATAAAATTTCATTGCAGGAAAAATAAAGAAAAATATTAGTTAATTGCGTTTAGAACTCTTAAACTAAGTTCTTACGGTTTCATTTTTAAAAACCATAAGTTATTTAAAAGTGGAAAAATGTATATCCCGTCAAATATTGTAATACTCTTAATGATATTTCCTTCAAAAATCGCAAGGAAGCCTTCTTCATATTTATGATATCTTATTTATGTACTACATTATTTTCTGAGCTAATAAATTATAAATCTTATATACACACACATAATGATTCTTGATAAAACATAACTTAATAAAGGAATCATTTGTATTAATGAAGTACAAAATTTACACTTAAGACCAATTGAGATTTTTTCTTTACATACTTTTTTACTTAAAAAAGCTGGGACCATTTTTTGTATTAAAATATTTACATACCAAGAGTTTAAAAACTTCTAGAAGTAAAACGATACTTTTAATGCTACATTTCACAAAGTCAATAGCCAATCATTCTATTTTAGTATTATTTAATGTATTAACAAAGAAATTCATTTTCGCTTAAGGTATTAAAATAACAAATAAAATGCAAAGTATTTATTCCACTTAAATTATAGCTTAAAATAATAACAAACTTAGAGCCTAAACAGGATATAATTCATTATGTGTTGTTTATATTTGTTTATAATAATTATACGAATTAGTAATAATTGTTTTTATATAACTTTTAAAAATTACTACTTCAGATAATTTGAATTGACATCAATGGATTATAGCTTATTGTTCGCGAATTCAAATATTTCAAATGGCGTAATACAAGGATGAATACGAAATTAAGCATTGTTGTTCTTATCATCGATAAACATCGACTTTACCTGAAGTGAAAAATTATTTAATGTATAATGAAATGTTACCTCTCGAAAATAAAATAAACTTATAAGGAAAAAATTACATATAAAAAAAACAAATACTTTTTTTTTGCGTACAAAAAAATGCTACGCTTATGAAAAAATATATGGCATACTTAATTTACTAGGATTTATAATAATCTGTACAATGAATATAGACTCGAACATGTCTTTTTTCATGAAAAATGATCGTTCAATTTTAAATTAAAAACAATTGCAAAAATTTACTTACAACGGAAACGCTTCAAGAGCAGATAACAAACTTCTAAATTCTGCGATCGCACTCTGTTAATTTTTTAATTTAATTCAAAATAAGCTTTTAACACTATTTTTATAAAAAAATTAAAGTGGGCGAAATAAAGAATTATCGGAATTTCTCTCTCACGCACAGTACAGTAAAACGCATATATTTACAGTATTAAGTCCCGATCTTTTTGCAAATCCCGAGACTTATATTCGAGATTTATTTGATCTCACCAAGCTAAGTCTATTCAATAGTTGTTAATTAAAGCTACTTTTTAAAATTGACTCATTGCATTCACATTTTGTTGTATTTGTAAGGGCACTTTAAATCTATAACAATATAAGTTTTGTAGCTAGTTTTTGAATTTAGAAACCTGTTGGGATTAATTGCATATGAATCAAATTCAGGTAATAGTTATTCAGTAGGGATTATTGGTCTAAGACATTAATGTATAAATGTTAAAATATAATTTCTAAGGAGCTATTCAGTAAATGTACATACATTTATCCAACATTATTAAGACGTCATTACTCAGAAGGGGACTTCTTTTCAACATATTGTAAAAAAATGATAGATAAAATCTCTTTAGAATTTAATTGGGGTTAGAAGTATTTAAATAAAAAGTAAATGAATTTCAAAATGTGTACTCAATCATGGATACTTACAATTCTCCATTAAATTACCTGTACCCATGATGTTTGCAATAAATATTTAATACAATTGTATATGCTTATTTATTGTATATTTTTATGTTACGCACGCACGCACGCACGCACAACACACACGTGTGTGTAACATAAAAATAGATATTTATATTAGTAACCATTATAGTAAAACTTGCATATTGCAAAATGAATGCAAAGTTTCACCATCATTTCCCCTCCGGACACGAGACTTTCCCTGTAGACCCTTAAATCATAGCTTTTGGGGAATTTGCCTGCTTTTTATCTCTTCTGATTTTCACGTTTAAATATCGTCGTCTCCCTAAGTCGAGGTTCTTTTGCCTGTTAAAAAGCGTTGTAACACGTTGTGACTGTGTTCTCTCTATAAAGAAAACCCCGTAGCTTCAATAAAGACTTTAAATTCCATAGTTGTCCTTACAGGGTCGTTGAAATATTACATATATACATTCACATTATTAGTTGTCCTCCCATTTCACTGTAAATATCATGTTGTTTGAGTATATAAATGTTACCGGCAAAGTATGAAATGCCGACATTCTATACAATGCCGGACGTTTTTAGGCAAAATATGAAATATGAGATTTATTACATACTTTGCCTAGGCATTGTAAATAATGCCTAGGCATTCTATAGAATGCCTAAAGCTATTTAGGCAAAGTATGAAAAATGGTCATGATAAGGATATTATATCAATGACTTACATTCCTAAAAGTACAAATGTTATTCTGACAAAATAATGAGACTGGCATTAAAAAAATTGTTAAATTGTGATTCTGCATATACTTGTATTAAAATTCCTTCAGAAATTCCAATTTGATAGAAACCATCCTATTTCTCTCTCATTACAAGTGCCAATATATTGGCATTCAGAAAAAAATCAAAATTTTGTACTAAAATACCTTTTTAAAAAAAATAACTCTGTTTTTTCTGGCAAGTTTCACGTTGGTGGATGTACAGTTCAATATCATAACGTCTAACGTTTTTGTGTTTGGTTGAAAGTTCTTTCAGAATTCTATCACATCCCCAGAATTCGGAATTTAATTTTGCTCTTGGCAAATTAAATTCCTAGAACAAGTTCACATCGTCAAACTGAGTGTCAAAATTACCGGTGGCAATTGGTATCGCCTACATGGTGCCGTACTAAAATGGGATACCAGCCCCTGGGGAATGTACTAGGTCTGGAAATGGTAAAAATACAAATCTGCAGCTCCATTGGGGGAAAAAAGAATCCTTGACATAATACTGTTTAGCAGTTCTTCCTAACAGTTTTCTCTTCCGGACCAGTCAACGTTTCATAATTTTAAGGCGACCTGCTGTGGGTGCGACGTCGATTATTTATATATTGAATTTTTTTGATTTTATATAATTTAATTATATTTAAACCTGCCTTCTCAGAGTAAAATTCAATTGCACCAAAAAATAATAAAATGATTTTATATAAAATATGAAGTGATTTCCATGGGGAAAGTCGCACAACACGAGAAAAATACACCCCAGTAAATATAATGGAAATAATTTAATGCTTCTTGAGTGGCCTGATACCCTTTGATCCATGAACCAAGGGTTGGGGACCACTGATTTATGGTACTGACGCCTTCTTTAACAGTTTAAATGAGTAATTTTATTTTCCGCAAACATCACATCATAGCTATTCAGCAACCAATTGTCCCTGGGTTCCTTCTTAGTAGTCATTTTAGCATTTTTAGTATCAGTTATTAACTTCTAGTAAGTTATTTCAGTTAAGAAAAAACCTTTTTATTTTTGGTGCATCAACTCGAATTTTAAGTAACTAGTCGTTGAATAGTTTGATGACCACGGACCATGAATTGACAACCTTTTAGCTGTTGCGTTTCAAGCCAATCTACCAATATGATTCAGTGAACCACACAGTAGAGCATTTTTGAAACAACTCAAAAGTTTACAAATTTGTTGAATAGCGCAAAGTGCCACTGAGAATTGTACCGCGTGCAACATGTGGCACGTGTGACATAGGTTGCCGACCCCTGCTATAGACCATGGCTCCTTCTCCAACACCATAGCTTGATCCTCCATTTTCAGGTAGCACAGGAAAAAAAACAATTTTTTTGTTGAACAAGTTTAAGTAAAATAGAGTATTTTGACATTTCCGAACAAAAAGCAATGTACAACTAACAGATTCTGAGCCTGAGACAAGCGTTAAAAGTTTGTCTTGCCAATTGACAATATTTGAAATGAATCTGAGATGTATTTCACACTTTCTCGGTTTCTAATTGGGCATTCTATAGAATGCCTAGGCAATGTGTGAAATAGAAATCATTTCATACATTGCCGGCTAGATTTAGGCATTCTATAGAATGCCGGATTTCATACTTTGTCGGTAACATATATATATATATATATGTGTGTGTGTTATATTGATATGTAAATCTTACCTTTGGACCTTTATATGTATTGAAAAATATTCTTATAGCTTTCACCTCTCAATGTAAACAGGACTTGAATTTCTAAAACTCAAATATATATGTATTCTTTACGATCTCGTAAAACACCTTGGGAGTTGGTTTTTGGAAAACCCATTTTTAGCGGATCTCTGTTCAACAAAAAGGCATGCTTACCAAATTTCAAGTTTTAGGTATAATAGTTCAAAAACGAATAATTTTTATATTTATATATCAGCGTTACCTGGACTACCCAAACTTTGGAATCGATTTCTAAAAATCTACGTTCTTATAGTAGATATCTACTGAACAAAAGAAACATGCTTATCAAATTTAAAATTTGTAGGTGTAGCAGTCCAAAAAGACGACACTTTCTTATATTTCTTATCTAATACTATACTTCTTTATTAAATGTTTTTGTCAGTTTATTTCGGTAAAATACATTCGTTGCAAACCTCTGTTTAACGAAAAGAAATATTCTTACCAAATTTCAAATATGTTTATCTAATGGTTAAAAAAAGGGAATGCTCATGATTATTCTTTTAAGAACTTCTTAACGGATCTCTTCTGAAGTAAAAACCCTGCCTAGAAAATTTCTACTACTAATAGTTCAAATAAGAGAACTTTATTTGCCTATTTGCCTATGTTATTTCCTACGTGGGAGTCGATTTCCGTTAAACGCGCTCTCTTCACAGATCTCTGTTTACCAATAAATATTCCTGTCATTAAAAGTTTGTAAGTCTAATAATTCAAAAACGAAGCATTTATATGTATATAGATCCCTTATCTCCACGGGGCTAGGTTTCCTTAAAATCCGTTCATGTTTAAGAACATGTTAGAACAATGGAATAAAAAAGATTTAATAAAGATATTAGTTTATTTTTGCTAAGCTATGGCAACTTTTTGAAATACTTATACTCCCTGTACAAATATGGTTTGTGAATTTACTTAACTTTTATGTAATAATTAAATAATTTACCTGTGGAATTGCTTATAAGATATTATTTTATTTGATAAAATTGCAAAAAACTTTCAAATAATTTTAATACGTTAAGAAGTTTCGATACAAAATATAGAAATTTAATTTATTTTATCATGACCTTTTTCTGCATTTACCTTACATTAAGAGATTATTAAATTTGTTAGGAGATTAAAGGTTAATTAAAAATGTGCAAAATATTTTTGTTGCCTGTTTGTATGTGGAAAATTAAAATAAATAATATTTCAATACTATCATTCTATGTATTTTTAAAATTCAACTCTAACATTTAGGAAGTCATCATTATATCGACCAATATAAATGATAAGATATGTTTCTTTTATATACTATCCTTTAGCTGTGAGATCTACATGCCATCATTCTCATATTATTGATATATAAACCCTGATTACAAAATTTAAATTATTTTGCAGTTCGCCCAAAAGGTTGTATTTAGAGTAAATAAATTATCTTATCTTTTATTTAAAAATCAAGTAATCCTAAATCCAATCATTTATTGAAAGAATATGAACATATTAAATGGACTTTGTATCATTTATCTATAAAAACTTTTTGATGAAATAAATAGTTTACTACTTTTTTTTAAAAAAAAAGTTATCTCCACAGAAAATTTATTTCTCTCTCTCTCTGTCTCTCTCTATATATATATTAATACGTGATAGGTGAATAAAATTTTTTCAGATATTGGTTACTCAACAACAATGATTTTTAAAAAAAATATTTTATTGAGGTCAGAAAAATAAATATATGTGTCTAAAGAAAAATAATTTAAAAAATGCATTTAAAACTTGCAATTTCTTTTTCAAATGAAAATTTTATTTACATTATAACGTCGCGTTTTAAAAAATATGTTTATGCAAAACTTTTTCCTGTGAAATTGTTTCAGCACTTTTATATCAATGAATAGATCAAGAACTTAAAACAATGTCGAACAATTCTTCTTTTCTACTGAGAAACATCTGAGTCTCCTAAGTCCACCTGAGCATCGGGAGTGACAAGTGGTCTAAAGACAGCCCATTCCTGATCCTCGTTCTTCATTGACACGTTAGAAACATCCAGTGTCGGATATAAAAATTCTGTTTTTTTCCGCTGTCAAAATAACTTTATTTTATTTTTTTCCTTATCTAAAAATCAATTTCCTTTTCTGATCTTTAGAGGATAATAGAAAAAAAAAGAATTAACCTTATACTTTAGGAATAAACTTGCTGTAAATTATTCTAAATTCATTAAAAGTATTAATGAATTCACTATAATGCTAATTTTAAATTAACTTGGTCATTTCATCAATTCTAAACATAAATTAGTTTTATTTATATAAATATAAGAGTTGCCTAAATAAAACTGTACAAGTTGATTGAAAAGAATATCTTTATTTGAAATCAAAAGAATTCACCATGTGAGAGTTTTAACACAGGTCCCATTATTTAGGTAGCAGGTCTATGCTTTAGAAAAAGACTAATTACTATAGAAAGAGTTTTGTAGATTCTGGTGGAAGTCCTGCACAGCTTCCTTCTCTTCCTCATCTGAACGGAAACGTGGCATATTTAATGCTCTCTTAATTTCTTAAAATATGTGGAAGTCCTAGGGTGATATATATATATATATATATATATATATATATATATATATATATATATATATATATATATATATATATATATAAGTCTAGACTTTACAGCTGGTGTTACAACACTTCCCAATGGAAATTTTGTAAGGCCGTTTTGGATTTTGTGGGGGATGTGTCGTTGGGTATTGCCTTATAAAAGAATCAGTTGTGATGTGAGAAGGCCTGACAAGTTGCTTTTGACTGTTTTCTATAAAGTCGTAAGAGTACAATACTTGGTACTTGTGGCAGGATATGTATCAACGGTGTGTGTGAGTAGTTGGCATGCCAATCTATGGAAAATGAAAGAATCACTTCTCGTGCAGTCGTCGTTGCCTCCGATTACCTTGGTGAAGAAAATGATAAGTGTTTCCATTGCATACTCGTTTTCTTGGATTCAGGGGTGTGGTGGTGATACCAGAATTCGTCAACCGCAACGATGCATTCCAGAAAGGAGGAGCCATCCTTTTATTAATGGATCATGTGCTGGAGACTGAAGTTCATTCGGTTTACCTGATGATCAAGGTTAAGGGGCTTTGGTATTCATTTCGCTCACTTTATAGTACTGCAGATTTTGAAGCGTAATGGGTGTTGTTAACCATTCCTTTACTCAGGTTGAGTTCGTCACTTTTGTCAAGGGTCCTAACTTCGATTAGCTCTGATAATTGTATCAACAACGGTAATAAAATCGTCGGCGATCACGATTGTTTGTGTGACCCGTTCTTGGCAGATTTGATATCGTTTGCCCCTCCTTCACGAAAATTTTACACCACTTGCTTACATCTGTTCATCTTAAGCAGTGTTCGCCACAGACTGCCACCATTCGCCGGTAGATGTCCGTATTTTGTTCACCTTCCGTAATCAGAAACTGTACTACCAGACGCTGTTCCGATCTGAACGCATCCATATGTAGTATGATTTTACTTTCGAATCGATTTCATCTACCACGAACGGCTTTCACTGCTAACACCGTATCCCGTGCACACCTCTTACCACCCTTTATATCCTTGATCAATGGTGCTGCTATAGATGCAGTCATTTTGAGGTAATCGCACGTGTCCACCTTTCATTTCGGCAACTCTTATATTTATAGCATTGTATCTTTAAAGAGTGAACAATTTGCTTTTTATTTTCAAATTGTCTAACTGACATAAACCAAAACATCCGCTATCCATTTTAGAATGCCTTGTAGAACATTTATTACAAAGAACGTAGCTTTTTCTTGCAAAATTCAATTTTATTGGTGTGTTTTCAAATAGTGTTTTGTAGCAAAATTTTAGCTTAAACTAGGGATGGGTAGATTTTTCCAAAGTACAGGCTACTTCAGATGTTTTTAAGGTGTTGCGGTCCACCCAGTGGGCCATACTGTTTTGAAATTGCGTTTAGTAGCAAAATCTTAGCTTAAACCAAGGGTGAGCGGATTTCTCCAGAGTACATGCTACTTCAGATGTTTTTAAGGTGTTGCGGTCCACCCAGTAGAGTTCCCCATTATGTTTTGAAATTGTATGTTTTATTTTGCATTTAACACTTATTTTCGACATCGTACCCTTCTTTTAAATATGGAAGATTACTATTTTTACTAAGAAACAAGTTGAATGCATGAACAACTATGAGCGACACCTAGACTGTGGACGTATTCAATGCAGCGAGAGAGAACGTAAGTCCGATGAATCTGAAACCGTCGCATGTACTTAATTATTTCACTGCCAAATCGCGGGACATGGCATAAACCCGAGAACCCAATCCCGTGAAGGCGGTGTAGTATGACGTCTCAATTGCCAATACCTTTCTATAGTGGGAAGATCTGATCATCAACATTTATTGTCCTCTTCAGACGGCGAGTGGAGAAACCTCATGGATATGGCTGACATCGCATTGATCGCTAATTTCCCCTACAGAGTTAGTGTTTGTGTTATGCGTCAACGCGCGCTACCAATGAAGGTACATGTGTCGTCTACACGTTTATTGAATCATTTGCTTAAGCAAACACAGTGGTCTTGATAGTGAAAAGCGGAATCTCCAGTCTAGCTGGCATTGGTGTTTCTTTTAGTATGTGCATCTTAGATCTTAGTGAAAGTGGTCACTCCAAAATGTCTTGTCGGTCCACCGGCCGATTGCGATCGACTTAATGCCCATCCCGGGCTTAAACGTTTTTTTTTTTTTTTTTTTTTTTTTTTGCAATACGTAAAAAAATTATTCCAAATTGCACAACAGCTAATGTTTCTCCGTTGGATATCTGCTTCGATCATGGTAGTAATTTGCCAATTTAGGTATAAATACGTATGTGTGGAATTAAATGGTATCCAATCATTTAGAATGCAGAAAATGTTATTTAAAAAAGTTCTAGACACTCAATGCTTTGATGTATATAATAATCACATGTTTTACTGCGTTTATATTTGTTTCATTAAAATTTTTTATACAATTAGTTTATCAATTAATGCATCTTTCAGAGAACGCCTTGGCTCAAGAAAAAGTTTCTAATGGACATTTCTGTAACTTTCATATTAAAATAATAATACGGCAAAAATTCAAAGATTTCTAAGTACAGTATGATTGAAACACAAAGATAAATATATTATCTTTATAAAACTTACAAAATATTATTTTTTAAATTTTTTCTCGTAATGGTAAATTTGTAAAAAAAAAAGTTAAAATGCTTTGAAAGAATGCTTATAAAAACTTTAAAAAAAAAGTGACATTTTATTAAAGCACACATTTTGAAATACATAACTGAAATAAAGTTTAATGTATTGCATCCTAGTAAAATATTCTATTATAAAGTTTACTTTAACACCCTAATATACCTTGTTCAATGTGCTTAGTCAATAATCAGATAAAAAGAACTTTGGGGGAATTTTTTTTGTATAATATTACTCAGCGCTTGAATTGTATTCATTTCTCTGTCGAAACATCTTAGTTCAAAAGAGGGAGTATTTCCACAAACATGTCAGAAGAGTAAGAATGGCCTAGGTGACAGATTTGGTCACAAAATGTTACCAAATCTCCAAATTTTGCAAAAAAATTAGATGTTCCTAGAAGAAACCAGAAGACCCTAGAATGATGATAAACTGATCATAAAATTTTAGAAACTCCTAGGAAATGCTATACAAACTTGATAACGACAACACAGGACAGCTGCGAAGGAGTCAAACATTTGACAGGAACTGTACGTTTCATTTGATTTATGCAAGATTGTGATTATGGATTTGGGATTTCAGAATTTATTGGGATTTACTCCGAAAATATCTGCGTGTTACTTGCAGGCATATTCTTCCGATCAAACAAACAGGTAAAATTGTAAATCCTTTAATGTATTTGAAAAACGTTTAATCATAGGCAATATTAGGAAATGTATAGGGTTAATTTTTCTTTATTTAGTTGATTGATAAAATATCCATTATTGTAAATTACAACTATTTGATGTTCTTCTCAAGAAAAATATTTCTGTAATAAAGAATATAAGAAAAATTGTTTTCTGTTGTATTGTTCAAATTTATTTATATAGAATCAATATAATACACGTGATGAAGAATATAAATGGGATAGAATGTGTGCAAGCATAATATTTTGTAATATAATTGAATATATATTGAATGGTTTCAAATGGGGGATATGAAATTTAACGAAAATTCACTTAGTATAACTGAAATTAATGTCATGTTTAATTGTTACATTTTTTGTTATTTTGATGGAAAACTTCGGAATAGAAGTCTGTCATGTATTTTTAAAACACATTTTACTCATTTTCAAGCAACATTTATTTCATACACCTGGATGATCTTTTTCTCCCAAGACTCCAAAGTTTTGTATCTTTACTTTTAGATAATTCTTCTCACTTTCTTCGAAAAACATACAAGAACTTTCACACTTAAACAATTCTTTAATCGCACATCCGATGAAGAAAAAAATATATTCAATGGCATAATACACCATCTCCCCCCCCCCCCCTTCCTTCAAATAAAACTGAAAAGAAAAAAAGAATTAGGAATTCATAAAATTTAAAAAAAAAAATGCCTCTTAGTCCAGTGAGTGGAAAACTTCCTGGGAATCATTCCCATTAAGAAGACAGAATTTCAAAATTCCCTAATGCAATGAAAACCAGGAAAAGTCATATCCTCTCCTCTAATTAATAACCTTAAAGGAATAGAAAAAATGAATGGGAGGAATAGCAGGTAGGGGAGAAAGGGGCATTGAAATCATTGTTTCATGATGCGGAATTCTAAAATACAATTCGCGTTATCTCCGAAGCGCTAGAAGTAATCCGAGGAAACCCGAGTCCTTCCGAGCCTTAACGAGCTGAACAGCCACCGACATCATTCATTTTAAAAAGTGGATTTGAGTCTTAATGTCACTTCTCATTTATTACTTCCCTCTAAGTAAAAAGAATGTTTTCCGATTCTGCTTTCGACTGACGGAGAGAAAGAGGGAGAACCATTCCCTAGATTTATTACTTTAATGTATATCTCTCTTCGAAATCACTGATATTGCTTTGGGTTTGTTTTAAATCATAAGCTTTCTGCGGCTGATTTTTTTCATCATTTTACTTTTTCTTCTTTTCTTTTCCTTTTATTTTTTTAAACTTAACAAGAATAAATGTTGTTTTTTCGGTTAATGCTTACGTGAAAGAGACAAGGTACATCAATAATGGTGTAAGTCTAGATTTTTGAATATTTTTCTTTGAAAAAAAAATGAATCTGCACACAAGTGATGATTTTAGAGTGATTTGTAGATATATTTGCGCAGTTAATGATATTGCAATGTTTCATCTGGAGGGAGGATAAAGAACATTGCAATTTTTTTTTTCAATTTTAGACACTTGTTTGTGAGATGAATAAAACTTTGTGACGCATAGCATTGTGGGTATATATATTAAAATGCTTCCTAAAAGGAATGTATATATCTCTGTGTGTGTATAGTTCTTTACTCTCTTATAAATTTAGATTATTTAACTTACAGTAATAATAATCGCAAAAGACGTAATCATGGTTCAAAACTATACTAATTTTTTGACTGAAAATCAAATATATTTATTATGTTCTACAGCAAGAAATACTGTTCAATATTTGTGAAAATAAAATAATATTTACATTAAAGAAGGAAGTTTATTTTCGTGGGAACTGTTTTGCTATTGCCCTTTACTTCTGTAACGGCAGTTAGGTTTCGCTATAAGTCACATTATTTTTAATAATGTTCCTGGTTAAATAATTATCCAGATATAATTCTCTTTAAGTTTCCTTTAATAATATTAATTAAATTTTATCAGCGTTTTGTGTGCTTTACATGTTAGATCACTCAAATTGTAATTTTCTAGGTTAATTCAAAATGAAATTGAGAAATAAAAACAGTGGTATATTTATGGTACATTTATGCTTTGATTACGTAACGTAAATTATTTTAGTCTTAATTTAATTGAATATACATGTTCATTAATTTGTATCTGAAAAAAAAAAGTTTTGCAAATCCATATTTGAGTGCCATTTTTCAATCATACTAACATAAATATTTTTAATACAGTGATAAAATGTTATGATACAGTTTATTTTTATTTTGATTAAAAATGTAATGTATAACAATTATATATAAAGTATATTGATTTTTTCTAGCGATGAATGTATATCCAATAAAAATATCAGAATTTATGTATATTTGAGTAAAACTTTTTACCCATTAGTTTGGAATACAGCAAATATTGAAATATAATTAACATTTGAAAATGAGAAAATGTTATTAAATTCTTCTTTGAGCACAAATTTGAAGTTATAATACATCATTTTAATATGAAAAAATATAGTAAATAACATATTTATTACGTTGGTGCTGGAATTAGAAAAAAAATACTCATTATAAAATTTGTTGAAATCTAAAAAGCCAAGGAAAATAAAAACAAAACGTATTATACCAAAGTTTGAAGAAATGTATTGCATAAAATTAAATTAACACATAATATGTATATATATATATATATATATATATATATATAATATACACAATCAGCTTTATGATCTGAAGTTTTTTCTGCTTGAGTTCCCGCTTAATGATAAGGGAACAAAGATTATATTTCAAGTTTTAGATGTGGAACACAATCTATTTACCTTTGATTTTCTGACTATCTTAACATCACTAATATATTTAAAAAATAATTAATTCATAGTTTATTTCTATAAGCCAATTTGTTTCATAAATAAAAATACTAAACCTTTTACTTCTGTTTATTAGCACAGAAATTACAATTATTTGAGTAAAAGCGGATGCCACGTATATAAATGTAAAACAATGTTTTTAAAGTGATTTCATATAGTGACTAAGATGAAATGTATTACTAATTTTTTTTTTAAAATTCTAATTTTTTGTTTGTTTTAAAAAAGAATAGTAACACACGTTCAAATCAGGGGGAGGGGGCGAACTACAGTGTATTTTGGTATGACGGAGTTGGTACAGTGGCAAGCGAAGACCTATTGAAAAATTAGAAAATATAATAAAACATAAAACAATTTATTTAAATGTGGTTGTCTCTGGCAAACAAGCTCAAAGTTTATTTTAAACACATTTACTTAACTGAATTACAATAGAAAGTTATGTAAAGAGTATTTATCCATTGCTATGTGCACTGGTTTTGCAAAGAAAGTGCACTCGCGAGATTTTTGAATTTAAGGGAGCCTGTGTGTGTGTTCCGGTGAGTACTTGCTATGAAGGAAGACTAGCTATTCGCCTAAAAACGAAGACTAGCTATGGAAGTAAGCTTTTCTTACCGATTTTATAAGATATTTTAATAATTGATATTTATGGTTACAGGCGAAAGATTGTATTTTTTAATACTATTTGGTCATATATCTTTTGTAAACCAACTTAAGCACTTTTTGTCTCTAATTTAAGGAAAAAAGATTAACGTGTTGCACGATAATACAACAACTATCTACCAAAATTAATAATCTTCTGAGCTATAATTTATTTATTTAATATTCATTTTGAAGGATTAATTCAGTGTTAGGTTGTATGATTTTGAAGTTGTTAAAAAAGTGCTGATCTTTTCACAAATTCTTTTTCAATTTCTCTATAAGACGTTAATTGTTCCTTCCTTGAAGTCCAAATCCCGAATTATTAACCAACAGCGCCATACTAAACTGAAAAGTAAATATAAGGAACTTATTTCGCCACAAGACATCCAAAGTATATTGAATTTTGGAAACCTGAATCGACAGACAATTTTCGGAATTTACATGATTTGGCTGTCAGATATTATTGTAGTTTGAGATCAACATATGTTTGAGAACAAATGTAATCTATTACGAACATAATAAAATCATAATATAGCTAAAAATTAATCAATATGCACCTAAAATGACTGAATTTTGTCAGCATTGTCAAGATTTAATCTTAATATAGATGAATATGTTTCATAATACATTAGTATTAAATGCTTAAAGTTATTCATTTTCCTTTACTATCTGAAAAAGTTTTTAAAAACAAATTAAAAAGTTTATCAACAATCCAACCATTTGTATTACTTAAAAAAATTTTCACTACTTAGACTTGTATAAAAAATACTTCTTTGTATGAGAATTCCATAAGTCACTAGGTAACATTTTTTCAACTTTTCATAACGTTCTGTCTGCTGGAAAAGTTGGAAGTGGCACGCATAATGATTTATTATAGGATAGTTACACTGTTACCAAAAAGGCTGACCCCCTCTGATATAAATGCTAAATGAAATAGGTTCTTCCATTAACTTATTTTGTTTCAAGTGGGAATCTTTCATGTTTTTCTTCAGTTTTAATATAATTTTTGTCTTTACATTTAAACATTTTTTGTAATAAATTTCAAATCTGCAAATAAATAAATAAATAATTCTTGAATCTCATTTTTCTTGAAAAAATTCAAATGAAGTGAGATACTTTAAAGAATAAATGCTATCTTAGAAAAAGAGAATTTTTGAACAAGAAATACAAATTTCTTGCTTTTTTACAACAACGTGAGCAATAAACGCACGTATACCGAAATCCTGTCGGTGTTGGAAACAGCTAAGCAACAACTGAATTCAATTCTAGCGAGGTTCAAAAATTTTGTTTCCTATTACCACGAAAAATTCAATTTGAACATTCCCTTTTGAATTCGTATCAATATTTCAGCCAAAAATTGACTGTGAGTTTCAGAGCATTACTTTTTTGCAAAAAATATGTTTGAACTGATTCAAGACTTATCTTTTTTAAAGATACAAAATATATCCATACATATTTACAAAAAAAAGTATTAATACTAAAGTGTCTAGACATATTCCTTGAATATGTCTAGACACACTGTGGTTCAGGTTAGGAAACGAATTCCATGTATAGTTGACATTTTTGGGTGTTTTTTTTTGTGTTAAGCTTTTACTAAGCATGTTTCTTGTTTAACAGTTTCCACTTTCTGATGCTTCTTCACAGTTTTTTTTTTATTGTAAGGCATCGAATATTTTCGTTGTATGAAATGTCTCTTTATTTTTTTCTCACTTTGATGAAGAACTAAAATTATTTTCATACTGGAACAATGTATATCATATTCATGTCTCTAAATGATAAAGCAGGATGTATATTTATGAATATTTTTTTACAAAATGAAATTCTTTATAAGGAGGCCTTAAGGTATTTTTTAAATTTTTACCCTTTTCGAAACTGCATGGTTTTGTAATGAACAAAATACAACTTAAAAATAAAGACACACAAATGTAACAATATATTTCATAGGTTCGCGGCACAAAACATTGATTACATTGTACTGGAAATATAAAATAGGCAGGAAAAAATAAACTAAAAATGGCAAAAATATTAAAATTAGAGGAGAAAATATTTAATTATTGAAACTATTGTAGCTATTTTTAAATTTTTTTTTTGTTATTCTTTCTTTTAATCTGTTTCTAGCTATATCCAAAAATTTTGACTAGTATTTATTTTTAAAATTATGGATCAAAAAGGATAATTTTAATATATAAAAAGTCATTAGATAATAACTTATTTTTTCAGATTCACCCATAACATTGTAAGTTATGTAGTGTTAACATTTCCTCTCTGTTTGAAGTGAATCATCCTAAATAAGAAAATATTTAATTGCAATGGTAATTCTTAAATGAATTCCTGTTCAGATTGGTATTTAAAGATGTAATTATTATTTTGTATGATTGAATGATTCATATTTTCTCATGCTCTGGATATATTTTTAGCGCGTTTTTCACGTAGTGGAACAAAAGCGCTATTAGGACGCAAATTTCGTCTTCGTTTTCGTTCCATATTTTGCCGTACCTTTTTCTCAGCCAATAAGTAACCAATTGACCTCGGGTTTTCTGCATTTGGTCACATTTGGACCCTAGATGAGCCGAATCGTATTTAAATTTTCCCATAGTTTTCCCGAATTTTCCTACAAATTTTCCTGAATTTCGCGAGTTTTGCTTTTTTTATAGTGCTGATACAGATTTGTGGCATTATTTCTTTTCAGCTCAATAGTAGTACATTTAGAGGAATGGTACAGTACACTACTTTCTGTTAGTAAAAAGTTCATTAGTTGCATTATTGTAAAATACAACATGTGAAAAACGCGCTAAAATTACTTGGCCATGCCAATGATTGTTCAATTATCATAGTGTTATTATTTTTGTTCAAGAATATGGATTTCTTTAACGTATATATGAAGACTTAAAGCGATGATAAAAATCCATCAAAGTTGTAAATTCTTCAAGGTCAAGGTAGTTCAGTGGTCATAATTTGCAATTTTAGTCGGTCGATTCTCCTGTTCTGGCTGTCATTACGAAATACAGTGCACTACGGTTGTGCTTCTGTTGTAAGGTTAATATATTTGCGCATTCAGTATAAAATATTCACCCAATTCCAAAGTGACTGTAAAAATTTTCAGTGGAAGAATTGTTTGATGCAGAAAGGTGTGAAAGAGGAAAGTTGATTACGAAGACTTACAACTGTGTAATGGATGAGTTATACCATCCATTAGTGTGCGAGAGTTAGAAGGAAAACTAGCCATACTAAAAGCATCACAATTTATTTACTATTCTTAAGACAACACCACAAATTCAGCAGTACCAGGTAAGAAATACAGCAATTGATAAATAATGGAGCAATGGCGATGTAAACGACGAAATTGGAGATTTAATAATAAATCGGAATACTACTTACACTTAGCACTTCCAGGCACAATACACCTTCTTATATTTGAAGATAATTTCTAAAGAGTAATCCGACAAAAAACCCCGACCGAATCCAATTTAGCGACTAATTGACCAAATTATGAATTTTAATATTGATTTTAATAATCTATGAAATGCTCTCGTCTAGTTTTAATTTATCTTACGTTAATCTTCATGCTATCCTTGGCTTCTAACCTCTATCTCTCTTTCTGTAACCTGAAAGCTAATACATAAATACATGGCATAATAAATATAGATCACGTCTTCTTCTTTGGGAGGAAGTTTTCAATTAAATAATATTTGAAGAAAGTTATTCCCTAAGAGGTTTGTTAGGAAAAACGTGGATAGGTCCGTTACAACCGTTATAAAACATTTAATTCTTTCTCAAATTTCTGATTATTTAAAAATTGCTGTGATACATCAATGAGTAAATAAAAACTGTTTGTTTTTTCAAACAAGTTTTGCTTTAATCCAGTATGAATTATTAATAATAAGTTTATCATATGTTTTGACTGAGTTCATTGCTGCTGAAAGCCTATTGGTGGCTAATATTTAGGAGGTACAGCAAATCTAAGTTTAAATGAGCAACAATGTATGCAATAAATGTTTTCCCACCTGATTAAAAAGAAATTACATACACAGACTTTCATGGAATTATGTTTTTTTGGGGGGAGGGCTATTTATGTATAGCGCAAAACTAATCTAACAGATATCATTCACTTTTCAATGAATAAAATATATGTTCCAACCATCACAATATTCTCTCTCTCTATCGTATAAATACCATGCATATATATTATTGTTTCTTTTTTAACATCTCCATTTCCCCGTTGACATACAATTTACTGATACGTATTTAAATAAAGTCATTCTCTTCTTTACAAATGTACTATTTTTTATATTGATTCATAATAAATTAAAGCATTCCAAAATAATTTTTGGAAAAAAGAACTCTTAGAACTTCAAACACAAATAAAGGCTGAAAAATTTTAAACTTCGCATGGCTTATTTGCCTATTCTGGTTTTTTAGTTATTTTATTTGCAAAACCATAATTAAATGTACAGCTTCATTGAACCGGAAAACATATAACTGAGCGTTTGATACAACTTCTGGTGTCTCTCTCACTCTCACTAACTCTCAGCCCCACATTCATAAATTAAGTATATTGCATTTTAAAATAAAATTCAAAATATTTTTTTGTAATTATTTAATAAATTCATTTACTCAATTAATTAAATTTTCAAAGTTTTTCTCTTTTACACGAGGGAAGATTCTACAACTTTTTAAAAGTGGTATCTTAATTACATGTGAGTAGCCAGCTAATTTGATTTCTTCCACTGCTTCAACAATTGTATTGGATCAATCTGGTTTGTAATTTCCATTGATTTATTAGAAGTACGAAGACAAACACTTAAAACCTTTAATGTATTAAAGTATTACCAAAATTGTTTCCGATTTTTTAAAAATGTATTGACTTATTTGAGTTACACACTTCAGATTGATTTTTCGAATGAAATAGTTTTGTAAGAAAAAAAGATAGCAATAATTGTTATGGACAGAAAAGTAGCAAGTGTTGTACCATTTTTGAATCTTAAGGTATCCAACTACTTGCGACAATGATTTAAAAAAAAAAATGGAAATATGGGGATTTTTTTGTGGTTTTTAGATTTTTTTAGCATACTTTAAGAAAAATATGCTAAAATTAAGAAGAAAAAAAATAATTATTATTACTAAAATAAAAGCAAACATTACTAAAAATTTGAACCCCCCCCCCATAAACTGTGTGTGAGCTTTTTCCGTACCAAAAGTTTATGAACAAATTTTCAATTTTGATGTGTTGCTATGCCATTCATTTGTGAAATGACACTTTTACTTATTTATTAAATGAAATTGATAAAAAAAAAACAGTGATTATATTACCGTAAGGACTATAAATTTTGTAATAAGACAGAGATTGATAAATCTGAATGTTAATACACTTCTACTATTATACAGAACATCACAAAAATTGCAGTTAATTATTTTTAAAACTTTTTCAGCAATCACTGTCCCCGTTTGAGTATTTTATAATAAAAAAACACATTTCGAGTAAAACGCCTTTTAAAGTATGGCATCTTGCTTAAAGTAATGACATCTGCCTTTACTAAAACACTTGTAGTTTTTGTTCTAATGAACGGAAAATAATAAACTTGGTATTTTTACAAAATGGTCTATGAAACAAAATCAAAAACAATTTAACAATTTTTGGCAAAATTCCCAATTTTATGGTAGTCGGATACCTTAACTAAATGTGCCATCTTTTGAAGCAACTTTCTTTGAATAGAATGTAATATTTTTCTTTTTATGGAGAATCAAACTTCGGAAACATCTTACTACTACTAAACTAATTTACCTTAATTTCAACTAAAATAGCAAAGTTTTTTTTGTTACTGTGATTATATATATAATACCACGGCTATAAAATATTGTTCGTGAAAAAAATCATTTTAAAACTGAGGAATTTGTAGACACATAATCTAATGATGTGATGGAGCACCCTTAGTGTGTAATCAGCTCAACATAGGTGTTTTTAAAATTAAGATTTAATGAAACTAAAAGGAGGGGGGGGGTATCACTATACTTAATAATGTTATTAAGATTTTTTTTCCCTTCTGAACTGATATGGATTTCCCTTTCACCTTGTGCCCGTTTGACGTTGAGTTTCTGGATACCATGTGTACAGAACTTCCTTTTCTTATTTTATTTTCTACCTGAAAATATTGCTCAGAATTAAAAATCAGTAAGAATAAAATTGAGTCAAAACTAGAAAATCAATCATGAATGTGATCAATTTATATAAGTAACAGCTAAAATCTTAGCTTGTTACATTTAATTTTGTCATTAATAAATGCGCAACATAAATTTTAGTACATACATTAAAACAGTTTTAGGTGGGGAAAAAGAGTTTCAAGTGTTCTCTATAGAATGGTAGGTTAGAATTAATAAACCGATAATTAATATTTAAAGCAGTTAATATTTATATCAATTGAAATGAATTTTATAATCAATTATTCCAATTGGAATTGTTCCAACTATGCATATTTTTATAAAATTTTATGGAGAATGTTTCATTACCATATATATATTTAAAAAATAATAAATAAACGAAAATTAAACATCCATAAACCAACATTTTAAAATATCTTTTACAGAATTTTATCAAATTCGAACATAAAGAAACTACGTTTATATGTTTTACTTAATGGAAATTGAGTACTGAAGTAAAACTTTCATTTTCATTATACCATTCTGCTTCTATTTTTCAATGTTTATTACTCCGATTTAGCGAGGTGTTTGCTTACAGATTTTTTACGATGCTACTTTTTCTTCTTCCTTGAGGATTGCTAATATCATAAAGTACATCAATAAATGTCGAAAAAGTGCGATAAATAATTGAAACAAAAAATGAAAAGGGATGTTAATAAATTGCTTGTCATCAAACATATTACTACTTATGCTATTTTTCCCTCTCTTATTTGAAAGGTCCCTACCAAATCTTATAATCCCCTGTGAATTTTTTCTTTACTTTTTTTTGTAAAGAAGTATATCAATTCTCTCTCTTAGAATTTATGGATATTAACACTTCGTCATTTTCTGTTTTTTGGGTCTCTTTGCAAAGAACATTTATTTTCATCACATTTTTATTTAATTTTGTAGTTTTAATAATAAAAAAAACAACCAGTGATATTTAATCTTTCTCTTCAGGTGAGTTTGTATACAGCAAGTCTTAGAATTATTTGGAATGTATTTTAAGAAAATTTTTTATTGGGTAACTTTTAAACAATAATATGACTTGGAATTTTTTCCCTTCTTGTATGTATGCAATGAAGAGAAAGTTCAGTATATTCATAACATTATTTTACCATTCACAATTGTAGTAGAGGAGTAGTTTTGAATTTATACAAATCAGCAAACATTTAAAAATAAGCAGTTCAATATCAAGTATTATGTTATCAATTCTTTAATTGTGAGATATTTAGGTAACTTTTGATACCAGGGACATAAAGCCAATACTTTATCTAGAACTATATGATAGAAAATTCAAAGTTTTTAATTGGAAACACAAATTCGTAAATTAAGTAATAGAATTCGTAAAATTTATCATTTTTATTTAACATTAATAACATTAAGACTAAAACATTTAATAATGAATTAATCAACTACTTTGACTTCAAGAGGTGATCTTCATTGGTCTCTAATAAAATTTGAATCATATATTACACTGCTGGCCACCGTAAATGCAACACCAAGAAAGACAAGAGATAGCACAACAAAATTTATTTTGTAGATAACATGTTGACCAAGTATCAAATTATTAAATTTATAGACTTCTGTAAAGTGTGGTTAATGCCAGAATCAGTAGCCAGAGTAGCCGCCATTGTTGGAGATCACCGCTGCCACACGCCTCGGCATTGATTCAAAGAGACTTTGGATGAGTTCTTGGGGTACAGCAGACCAAGCAGCTTCCACACATTGCCAAAGTTGATATGGTGTGGCAGCTGGGGGTGTAATTTGATTCAATCGTTGAGCAACCATGGACCACATGTTTTGTATCGGCGAACGATATGGAGAGCGAGCCGGTCAGGGAAGCAATTCAATCTGGTGATAGACGAAGAACCTTTGGACAATGCGTGCCACTTGTGGTCGTGCATTATCCTGTTGAAATATGGCTGTGGCCAAGCCCTGAAGGTAAGGAAGGACAGCTGGCTAAAACACTTTGGAGATGTAGCGCTGGCTCTTTAAAGTACCGGCAATGCGTACTAGAGGAGTGCAAAGAGTTATATCCAATACCGCCCCATACCATAATACCCGTTGCAGGACCAGTGTGGCGGTGCATAGCGCAGCTGTTCAGCATCCTCTCTCCACTTGAATCCGACCATCCTGGTGTTGCAAACAGATGCGTGACTCTTCAGAAAAGACAACTTCATTCCATTCTGCCGCCCACATTCTTCTTTCATCGCACCATTGGCGGCGGAGACGTCTGTGGTTCTGCGTCAAGGGTAGACCAAGCAATGGACGTCTTGCGGACAGGCCACTCTGCTGTAAACGGCGTCGAATGGTACGCGCAGACATTGGATGATGCGTTACAGACTCAATGTGGTTCGTGATGTGACTGAGCGATCCGTCACTGCCATGCGCACAATTTGCCTGTCCTCACGTGAAGTGGTGCACTGAGGTGGATGCGATCGACCACGTCGGCCCGTCGTACCCTCCTGCATCTAACGGTCACATATCCGCATTACAGTTATTTGGTTTCGTCCAACACGACTACCGATTTCCTTGAAAGATAATCCACAATCTCGGTCGGCCACTTTCCTTCCTCTGTCGAACTCGGGTACTTGATCAAAAGCTGATCGCTGTTTTCTACGAGACCTAACTGATCGTTTTTTGAAAAAAACACAAGAAAAACACAATTGCCGAATTTGAAATCGTTGAAATCTCCAAGCCTTAAATAGCGCTTTGAGGTGGCGCCACAGACGGGCGTGATGTGTCTTCGCTGAAATTCTAATCATATTCATATCTCACCTCCGCTAATGCATGTTGTAAATTTCATGTTATTTGCATGCTTCCTTCAGGGTGTTGCATTTACGGTGGCCAGCAGTGTAATTTGCTAATATGAGAAACTTTCAGCCCCAAGGATCTCAATTGTAGCTTATTCAAGGAAAAAAATGACTATATGGTTTGAAGTTTTAAAATGATTTCTTCAAATAAACTTAAAACTACACTATAGTTCATTTCAATCAACTGAAATATTTAAACTTTATTACAATTGTTAAGTTATTAATTTTTAATAGTCTACATTTACATATTCTCTTAAAAATTGATCAGCTTTTTAATATTACCAGTTCTGTATTATTTACGAATAAATACATTTAATTAATTAACATTACATGCTCATATATATGAGGGGTGTCTACGAAAATGAAGTTATGAAAATCTAAGCACCGTCGAGCATAGAAAGATTGAAAACTCATTATTTAACATAATAATGAACCCTTATTTAAATAATTTTATACAGACTTGCTTTTAGATTTATCATAAATATAATATCATCATTATAAACACGCATAATAGTTTCTTCGAAACTTTTAATTAATACATGATTAGTTATTCTTTATGTGCATTTTATGAATTTATAATAGCATCATATATTATTAAGTGGTAATTGCCCTTATAATTTAGTGCGCCATTTTTTAAAGTTCTTTTTTCTTCCTTTAATCACATGACTCATCACCTAGCATTTTTCTCTATTAGGTTTTCTGAGAATTTATATACCTCTCCTTAAGCAAGCGATAAATAATAAAGTAGATACAAATTGTACCTACTTAGTTCAGAAATTTATTACTTTCTTCAGTTTTTATACGTCGTTTTTTATCAGCAAACTTGAGCTTTAGTTTTCCAGAGGAAGAAACTGTTAATAAAATTAATTTCACGAGCCTTGCTGATAAACTTACTGCACTTGCAGTGAAAGTAGCGTAAATTTTATAACTTTTTAAAA
Source organism: Trichonephila clavata (assembly GCA_019973975.1). Classification (NCBI taxonomy): domain Eukaryota; kingdom Metazoa; phylum Arthropoda; class Arachnida; order Araneae; family Nephilidae; genus Trichonephila; species Trichonephila clavata. Next base: position 340,976 of record BMAO01036795.1, read on the forward strand.
GAAGTAATGTTATCTTAAATAGCACGCACTTGGGTTTTGTGTAATGGAAACAAAATCTTTCTTTAATGTGTAGAAATTATTCATTAGATGGTTGAAGTATCCTGCTTTATTACGTAGATATGACATTAAAACATAAATAAGATTTTTTTTCTAAAAAAATAGAAAAGTTAACGCTTTGCAGAAAATCTCATGTTATCGTATTATCATTTGACGATGTTCTAAAATCATTAAAAACCTATGCAGATAATGCAGATGGATTTCCTAGATTGATTTTTTATGAAAATATCCCAATGTCTCCAAATTTTTACAGAAAATTATGCCAAAAACTTATATTTGAACTATAAACAAAATATAACCCTGAAAACTAAAAATTAAGTTGCAAATACATTTTCTTACGAATCGTATCAAGTATGCCCTGTTAATCATATGATGATTAACATAAGATAAAACTGTAACGTACCCTAATCGAGATTACATCTCCACTAATTTCTTTTTTGTAACTTGGCCTCTTTTTCTATTTACAATTAGAGTAAAAGTTTATAAAAGGAACCTAAAAATTCGAGTTATTTCAGCTTCTACCTATATTCCTTAACTGTCGGTAAATGAACATTGGCTATCTCGAGAAGGAGTAATCGATAAAAAGAATGAAATCACACAAAAGTATATTATAAAGCAACAATAAAAAAGCTCAGAGTTAAACTGAATATCATTTAAAGAAAAACTATATGAACTGTGTTAACAACCTTACAAACCAATTTAGTTTATATCCTTAAAACTAATATTTTGTAAGAAAACTTGCATTAACTCATTAATTAAGAAATACATTATTTTTAAAACTGCAAAATAATATACAATGGGCTCTAAAATAAATTGTCGGTAATTAATTTTTAATCAAATTAATTATTTAAATATTGCAAAAGAAAAAAAAAATAGTAAATAAATGTCTTATATAATTGAGAATTTAAGCGTCACTTTTATCGATTCATAATTCACACAAGTAAGTGTGTAAAAACCAGACTGTAACAACAGACATTGATATTTAACAGCATACTAACCAAACATGTATATTTCTGATTGTATCGTAAGAGAGATGTTTCTTACTTTTATTACACCGATATATTTCTAAATGTAACAAATGATATATACACATATAGGAGGTACTTGTATAATTGCACCTCGGATATATGTAATTATCAGAAGATAGCGATAGTGCAATATTTGATGGAATTACATATTTGGTTGCATTTGTAAAGTACTAACTGGGCAATTAAAGATTTCAAATAAAATTCACGCATATTTGTAAATATATATTCTCAATATAGTCTAGATAAAAAAACATTTAACATATATAATACATATTTTTCTCGAATTGAGAACGAAGTAATGCTTTAGTTAAATTAACAATGTTTACTATAATACTAAATAAAGCTATCGAAACTTTTTACAAATATAAATAAAGTATAGAGAAAAAAAAATTTGAAAAAACACCATTGTGTTAGAAGCAAATATATTTTCTCGTTCATTCTTTTATTTTTCAATATTGGTTAGTAATAAAAACTGTGTGACTAGAATTTATTCTAAAGTGTGTTTCTTTCTTTTAAATTGAATTTAAAAATAACGAAAAACTGTCATGGGAAAAAATATAATTTCATCTATCTGTTACTAAATTTTACAAATATATCCAAACTAAATGGCAAGTGTGTGTTGGAGCATAACAAGATTTACAAAGAAATTTTCTTTGTTACGGCATGCAGGTCAGAGTTTTACCCTCTAAAAGGTATACATATCTGCATTGCAAGAGTGCTTTAAAAAAAAATTGTTTCTGAGGGTCTGGAAGCACACATTTTAGATCTACCCAGATTAAGACTACACCATAATCTTTTTTAAAAAAAATTGGAGGCAGTAAAAGTAAAAATAATTTATGTTTTATATTATGGTTATATTATTCATTTCTTTCTGAAAGCAAACAATCAGTTTGACCAGCCATTATTTTAACAGCAAAAACAGCAACGTAGAACGTAAAATTAAAAATAGTCTTACTTATTACTGATTCTTCATTTTTGGAAGAAAGTAATTCCATTAGAGACACATAAGAGATTAAATATTCGCACTAATTAACAATTAATTATCTTCTACATAATAAATGTAACTATTTAGTTTTTGAAAAAAAAATGTTTCGTCATCGTTAATATCATTTTTCTTTTATAATCCCAAAATTCGCAACAAAAAATTCTCATTTAAAAAAAGGTTTTGTCAAAAATTCTTAAATTATGAGGAATTTTTCAAAACAAAATTCCTAACAAATGTTTCAAATATTCAATGAAATTAAAAAAATAATAAATAATCAATGATTTTAAAGAAGTTTAAACTTATTTTAAATTTTATAAGATGAAAATAATGCGCATGATTTTACGTATTAAAAATTTAAATGGTAATTAAGCCGAAATATTAAATGGCACTTAAATATTTCGAACTTTTTTTAATGATAAATTATATTTCTAAATCCAAAATATCACGCACTTATCTTCAATAAATTTCGCAATATTCGGAAAAATGAATTGTGATCGAGAGAAGCCCGTCACCTGATTCTGTTCACGATTATCTATTATTAATTAACGATCAATTTATCAAGCTATGTCAGTAAACCGAAAGATTCCGAGAACGATGAATTAAATTCTCAAAATGAAATATTAATTTTAAAGTGCGAGATTGGAGAAGACCGTTTATTCTATGTTTGTGTATATATATATATATGTATATTTCAAAAGGAAGTAATATCTTTTTGTCAATAAATTCATTAAAGATGTTTACTGTTAATTAAAAAAGTTTCGTAACTTTTGACTTCATTTAAATAAATAACTAATATGAGGCAAATTTTATCTAATTGCGATGAGAAATGAAAAAATAATTCAAAATTATGCATTTTTTTATTCTTTTAATGATTTGCGTGCTCATACATTTGCACTCCTTCCCCTCTTTTTAATTGTAAGCCTAAATCAATTTGATAAATTTTCTATAAAAAATGTTTGAACTAGTTACACCTGTATTGTACAAATTGCATTTAAATAAGAGTTTTTAAAAGAATTGACAGTTTTTGCCATAGAATGTTATCAATGAGAGTAATAATTGTGGATTATACGACTAAGTAATACGAAATTACCCAAGTTAAAATACTGATGTCATAATTTTTATTTACCTCAACGATGGGTGAAGTTAAGTTATTCAAAAAATAAATTGGAACTCTTATTATATTCTCCAATATATATAATTTATGGAATTTGAATTTTTTACTCTTTTTTTGCATTAAGAATGGTGTTCTTGAATTTAAGCACTGGACTATCATGTTTACATATTAATTTTTTTGATTTGTAAAAAATATTAAAAGAAAACAATTTGTGTATTTTAGTGAAGTGGTAATCCCAATCAACAAAGAATAGGAATAAAATCACTTAACGATTGCTTGAATTTGGTCTCCTTTTCGTCGCAGTCGTCTAATGCGTACACTTCGAACCTCAAGAAGGCCATCTCAAATTACTCTGCTTCAAAGCAGCAACTCATTTCACTCGTGTGAAACAGCTTCCACCGAAGTGGTGACACTGGAATTGAACAATACAGAGTAGTCCAACCAAGGGCTACTAGTTGATTATGCATTCATTCCATGAATAGCCTAAGACATTTCCAATAAATCCAGAGTACTGATTCAAATGACATTGGCGCACACGTCAACTTAATCTGACATCTCAGTAATAGACTACCCACTACATCAAAGGAAAAACGTTCCAACGACATTTAAACTTACAGGAGATGTGGTGATTTGTAGCCACCCCTTACGTTAATACCTTCCTGTCTATCTGAAAACCCAGCTAGATGTGTTGGAGGAACTAAATGATCTAAAGACATGATTCCAATTCCAACTGATTGATTGATTCTTATCTGGATATAAGAACAGACACAACACAATTCTAATTAAGGTATATACATGAGAGTAGAGTTCAGAAGTGAGATATATACAAGCGGAGAAAATATTACAGAATTTCCACTTAATCTAATACAGCTTAAACGCGCACATTTACAACTACGCCTCACACTAATAATCAGAAGTTACTTAATGAAAATGACAATACCTGATGTTTTAATGCTGCTTATAATTCACGGAGAATTTCAGGTACTCAAATTAGCTGGATGAATTGACGAAGCTTCCACGCTCCATAATAGTTAATTCTACTACTTTTCAACCTTCTAAATCCGCTTCTCTTGGAGCACATCAAAACGTATCAACCTCGCTTAACTTGTCAAAAACTACGTGTCGACCTCTCATTCTATTCACTTTATTTTAATTAACTTGACTTCTCACTTCCTCTTACTTAGCTCACTTCAACTCGCGAAAACCAAATTTATATAATATTCCTTATTTACATAAATCATGCTTGGCTCTTGATGAAGGTTGGTTGAAATAAATAATTTTATTGAAAGAGAAAAAGAAGAGGTTAGTGAAAACCCGTATAGATCAGTCAAAGAGATATATTTCAATTGCAGTAATAGCAGGAAAACAACTTTCTCTAAGTATTGTCCCGACTGCTCATCGACAGCAAAATCAACTTTCTTCTTTAAATAGATTGGTATGCCCTTAAATCGCAACCAAAAATATTTTAAGGACTTGGCTCTTTTAAGCGCTTATAGTTCCTTTTCATCCCAGTCGTCTAAGCTGTACACTTCTGATTCGAAGGTGGCTAGTTCAAATCACTCTTCCCCAAAGCATTTGCCAAAGCCACCAAGACATTGCTTCCCAAATTTCCAATACTTGCAACCCAATATTCAATCACAATATTCATCGCGCCCCCCTCCATACAACAACAATAAATTCAATAATACTATACTTTGATGCTAAAGCTACAATACATATTAAACCTCTTTAGGGCGTATATAAACGTCTCGCTCAGCCAAAGCGTTATTTGTTCTGGACGTATATATACGTCTTTCCGAAGTACGATCTTTTCTGTTCCCTGCTATTCATAAAATTATTCCGAAGGCAATGGAATTCGCGTAACTATTAATAGGCAATTTAAGGGTTTAAGTATAAACCGTACAAATTATCAAGATAAGTGTTAATTTTTGAAAATAATTTTGTATATGACAAGATCATGGGATCACTAGTAATTATTAAACTTGTTCTTAACTTAGTAGTTAACTCAGAATTCTTAAATTAATTATAAAATACATTGTGCAGTACTGATACATTTATATAAGTGCATTATATGAGTGCAAATGTGTCATTTTTTAATATGTCAGAAGGTATTGTGTTTGTTTATTTCAGTAAATTAGTTCCAAGGGGGGCGTGCCCCACAATTTGAGAAACGCTGCACCAAGGTAATAACAGCTCTCGCTGAACACTAAACGGAAATTTTCTTTTTCTTAAGCAACCAATATGAGTTTTTTATTTAACACATTTTGGTGCAAAAAAATATTATTCGCATTGTTAAAACTCAACTCTACTGCTAAATAGAGGGGAAAATAATAATTTGTACCAAATTTTATATAGAAAAATATATACAATGTAAGTTAAAATACATCTTGTGAAAATATAATTTTATCGCAATTTTCCATTTTACGCCTCATTAATGCCACTATAAACACAGATCAATTCTATATTGTTCCTAGTACGCTGAAAGTTTTTCTGGTAGTTATAGAAATTATTTTCAAATCATCTCTTCGCAAGACGTTGATATTGTAAGTTTCTGCATCTTTGGATGTACCATAAAGAGAAACATTTTATATATAAAGCAGTAGTGGAATATCTGCATTTGGTGTATATTTCGAAAATTATAGCTCATTTGCAATTCAGAATATATCTGGAATTTCCAACAGAATTAGTTCCTCAGTGTTCAAAATGTAAATGTGTTCGCAGGCGAAATTATAGTGCATCTAATATTTTAACGTATTTATAAAAGGATTTATAACTTGTCTCAGATCTTCTGCAAAATTGATATTTAGTAAAATATTGTCATCGGATTACGAGTTCTAATAATGACTTTATCACAAAGATTTTAGACGCTAATACTATGTATCCTTTTCTATATTTTAAACTATGTGAGACTGCACTTGACATTTTACCATAATGAATGCCTACAAAATTTAAGCTCATTACAGGGAATATCTCAGTAGAAAGTTTTGCTGAATATTAATTACCTAACATGGATATATAAGAAATGGATTTGCTGAAATATTGCTACTTTTTTATAAAGAAATACTATTTGTTTATATTGTGATAATATAATTTTAAATGAGGGAAAATCTATTCCAAATATTTATTTTCAAAATGTAATGCTACACATAGCATAATATAAATTAATTGAAATATATTATTGCAATTATTACTAATCAAATATTTATTTTCACAACATTACACCCGTCTAGTGTAGTTTATAGTGACGCAGATTACTGTAACAGACCGGGTTCGAATCCCGGAATGAATGCTTGTAAATGTCTGAGTGGCATGGCGTTGCTCTAGATAAAGGGTGGCCAACCTTTTTGGGAAGAGTGCAATATCTAATGAAAAAATCATGCGTGCCACTTCCAATTTTGCCAAATATTATAAAAAAATGTGAAAAAACTGTTACTTATTAACTTATTATGGGATTTTCACGCAAAGAGAACATTTTTTAATTCTAGTTTATGTAGTGGAAATTTTAAAATAATATAATTAAAGAAACAAAAGTATTACTTAATACTACTACTACTTATACCAGTTATTGTACTACTTATACTAGTTATTGTACTACTTGTACTAGTTATTATCCTACTTGTACTAGTTATTGTCCTACGTGTACTAGTTATTGTACTACTTGTACTAGTTATTTTACTACTTGTACTAGTTAAAAATAATATAATTAAAAACACAAAAATTCTAATTACTACTACTATTTATAACAATTATTGTACTACTTATACTAGTTAAAATAATATAATTAAAAATACAAAAATACTACTTATTACTACTACTTATTCCAGCTATTGTAGTACTTATACTAGTTATCGTAATACTTATACTAGCTATTGTACTACTTTTACTACTTCTAAATACTACTTATTGTTAATAATGTTTTTATAGGTTCAATCAGTTAAGGTAGACATAAAATAAGAAGTAAGTAATTTAAAACATGTAATTCTAAGTAATTATTATATAAACCGGGGGTACTTACTTAATGTGACTTTTGAAATTGTATTCCCCCCCCCACCCAATCATGTATATTAGGATAAGTTCTTGAAAATGCTAAAACAAAATTAAGTTGTTTTTCGTGCGTATCAGGTAGTTTTGAGAGATATTTTGAATAAATATTAATCAAATTTCGCGAGAGAATTTTTCATCTAAAAAACCGTAGTTGAATAAAATTGTGAATTTTTATTTAATCATTATTATTCTTTTTTCAAATTTTTCGATAAATCTTCGTGTGCCATTTTTAAATCTCCGCCGTGTCACACTGTCGCACTCATGCCACGGGTTTGCCACACCTGCTCTAAATATTCGTAGAGTCGCAAATCATCTCGGTGTATTTGGTGGAAGAGGAAGAAAAAGAGAGGTAAGTGGCTCATGACCTACCTCTCTTAAGGATGTTTTCCCTTAAAATCGAGGGGGACTGAGACAAATCGTAATGTATGGTGCTCAGAGCTGCCGTTAGCAACTGACGTAAAACTAGCTTTTATGATTTGTTTAGTGGTCCTAGATCTGATACCGTCAATGATGTAGCATCAGAAGCAACAACGTTCAAAATATCAAACTGTGTATCTGCACTCTCAATCCACTGACTAGTCTTGAGCTAAGGCTCATCTATTTGGGTAGCATGCGGCAAAGACACATAAATTATTTAGGATATTCTAAAACTATTTTAAGACAGATACTCAAAACTCTTTGCTTCAAGGGGAACTTTGACCTGCGAATAAAGTAAAATCTCTTCTACAAATTATTAAGAAATAATCTATCACATTTTTTTGAACAAATAAATAAACCAACAAATCCTTCTTACATAAAATTGGGCAAATATACCTTTACTTTAAATTCCCACTGAACAAGACAAATTTAAAAAAAGTTCTTATTTTTTATGATCTACCACAGGTTTGTCAAACTCGTGACCAAAGACAAACATTTTTGCTGCCCCACCTGTATATCAGCACACAATGATACATAATAAAATATCAAAATTTCATAGTAGCAGAAAAGTGATGTCGAGTATCTGGATGTAAATATTAAAGTTTCTTGGTCTTTTATTTAAGTTTATTATAATTTATTATTCGATCTAAAATTCCGTTTTCATGCATATTGATATTTTTTTGAGGCCCACCTAAAGCTAAATTTTGTTTGTTTGACCCAAGTTAACTTTTGAGTTTCACACCCTTGATCTACCACATTTCTCGTTACGAAGTTGTGCGTTAGTCGAAATTAAGTTGCTAAATTTCGTTAATTTCAATTGATATTCGTTTCCTTTTTTCCCTCCTAAGTTTCAAAAGTATTTTTTCTGTCATTTTATGACAGCCAATAAGAAATTTTTCTATTAGAACTCGTCGTATTTTCCCCTTTCATGGAATTTTCTACTGCATTAGATTTGTCTGGCTTTTCCCTCTCAACGTCCACATAATAGCAGTTCGCTCTGAGGTTTAAATAATTCCTCAAAATTTAGAATTAGTTTAAATATTTTGTTGGGGAAAATGTAAACGTATTTTCAAATAAATTCTTTAAGATTATTCTACACTGGATATTAGAACACGCTATACAGTAATGTAAAATGTCATTCTTAGAGACCGATAGGGTTAAATGAGTTATAAAGCCAGTAAAAACTTATATATGTATGCATAAATCTTTATAATGTTCCATTCATAAATTGTTAGCTTTTCTTAAGTTCTTCATAGATCAGGTAATTATAGTTATCTGATAGCGGAAAGAAAGCAAAACAGGGTCGAATATTTAAATTTAACCTTTCATTTTTTCTTACAAAACTTTAACTGAAATATTTGAAAAGATATATGGTGCTTCTGATTATATGTAAAAATATATTGCTAAAATAAGAGTTATTTTATTTAGAGCATCAACAAAATGTATGCATAACCATGTAAGAAAAAACTTTGTTAAGAAATACCAAGAAAGTAATATTTTATCTTTTATATGACAGAAAAATTCGAGCAAAATATATAGAAAACAACAATATATTTCCTGGTTTGATTGCCAAAAATATTTTAACAAAAGTATTTATTATGAAAGGAATAAGAAAATATAAATTTATATTACGTTTTGAATAAATAGTGAGTTTTAAATTATATTCCTTCATTAAAATTGAAATTTAAATCATTACATTGTTGTTCTATTTAAATTACTAAATTAAACTTTGTATATCTAAGTTAAGCATCTCCTATTCTAATTTTATGCATTCAATTTCAAACGACACCCATAAAATCCGGTCTTTCTTTTTAAAACTCATCCTGAAACGTACCATTATTAAACCTCGCGCACTTCTATTCGTATTTATTTCTGGGATTATGAAAAGCAAGTGATAAAATTTTATTTGCTGGGGAAGCGTCCAAGTACTTAGAGAAGACAACGCTATAAACATGAGCAAGGGTGAAATATAAGGATCGGGAGAGAAAAAAATCGTCTCACTTCAATAGATCCAGGTGAAAAGAAAGAGGCAGAACGCCTTGAGCAATTATCAGTTCAATGCGTTCTTCTCTAAGAGATAGTCACTTATTCTTCTTTTATTTATTTTAGGGCTGTCTTGTCTCCTTGTAGCAACCGTCAGAACTGGAGACAGACAAAGGGAATAAAAGAGGATAAGGGCAGTAGAGGAAAAGGAAGTAGTAACAGGAAGTTAAGACGCGGATAAACGAGCTCCGCATTGATTTTATGTGACTCGGATATTTACAGCCCCCTTGGACCAAGACAGTTTATCGAAAATAAATGGAATCATGGTGTTGCATTCGACTGTGTTGACGTTTCTTAATTTGTCACAGGAAAAGCTTTTTCTCTGGTATCACATGATTTTTCCATGCTATGATCAATCCGTCACACTATATGCTTATCAAAACGAAGTTATAGTAATTGTCTCATTCTATAACATAATAAAAAGTGGAGAATTAATTGGTTCAGGTAAAAAAATATTACACTGTCCCACATATATATATATACCATGTTTATTCAAATCTAAGACGCCTTCGATTCTAAACCGCATCAGAAATTCCTAAGAAGTTTATGTGGAAAATGAAACATAGTGTAAAATGGTTTATATGTATCCAATATTACAAAATTAAAATAAATCAAAAAAGAAAACTAATAAGAAGGAAATAATTATTTATTTTATATTATAAACTTTAAAATACACACATGATCCTGTAATTGCTCTAAATACCCCATTCAATAAATTCATTTTCCTTCGATTCTAAGCCGCACCTGATTTTCAGTAGCATTAACATTGGGAAAAAGTGCGGCTTAGATTGAGTGAATACTGTACATAGTATCTGAATATCCTCTTAATAAATCTTCTTTCAATGAATTTCCTTTAATTTTGTACATTATTAAGCCCTTCAAGACATTACTTTCCTTCACCCTCTTAACGAGAAATACAATTTTATAACCACGACTTTCTTTCTTGAAAAATTGCCACAGTAACACATTTTATGGTGGGATGATGCAATATTGCATCAACCACCGAATTTGACCAATCAACGTATTATAGCACGGGAATCACATGTTTAACGAAAATACGAAAAACTTCCAACAGGATAAGGTATGAAAGCTATGATCTCTGGAATTACAAAGACGAAAACTGTTGCTCGTTGTCTCCCTGAGTCTTTGTAGCTGCGTTGATCAATCATATGCAGAACTGAAATAAAAAGGTATCTTCAACCATTCATTGAAAATACTACGTGTGCAGGCGAATAAATTCATTTTCAAAAAAAGAATTGCAATTATGTATTAACAATGGTGCAATGGAATAAAAAAAAAGATGCAAAGTATTAATTGTGTAATAATTGTAATAATCTTTATACTTTGAATACTGAGTACTGCATTTTAGGTAGGTAAATTTATAAAAAGGAGAAACCTGTCAAGTACAACCTCATTTATAAATGCAGTCCTCCCCATATTTTTTAAAACTGAATTAAGAATTCAAATCATTTTATGGGAATATATATATATATATATATAAATGATTTTCGTGAAATTATAGGGTTGTCATCTAATATATATAAGCAAATTTCATCCATTCGGCTTCAAATTTACATTTTAGTAATTGGTTTTAAACTCTGTTGTAGCAAAGGATTGCCTTATGGAATAATGAGGACTAATATATATGCTTGTATATTATGAACATAGTTGATAATATATTCGTATAATAACTTGCATATTTAATACAAATCCGGGGGAAAAAACCCAACTTTTTTTTAACTTTTGCTTTTTGTGTAAATACTAGAACAGAATTTAAAATGTGTATATAATGGAGTATTTGTTATTTATTTGTAACAGTTTTGCAATTGGAAAGTTTTTAACTAGATTTGATAATCATTTCGCCAAAAACAATTAAAATCATTAATAATTCATTTGATTGAATTACATGTATTTTTACCTAAGAACTTTGAATTTTAAAAATGAAAACAAAGTTTTTCCGGCTTGTATTAGTGTTCTCCCTCCACGGCATCTCCAGAACACATTCTTGACTGCCTGGAGCTTACAACACAAGATTTGTATGAGTACCCTTTTAATGGTGTTGGACTTTTTGAGAGTAACGTGGCTAGACATGGAGATGAGCAACAACAACTACACAATTATTTTTCCCCTTAATTATTAAATAAAGGGTAATTAATAACGTACTTTTGTAATTGCTCTTTATCAATAATAAAAATCCAGGAGTAATATTTTAAAACATGTTTCTGACATATAGAAACAACTGCATGTGGCATTTAGGACACAGTTTTCATTATGTCTTACAGTTCATGCTATGATAATTATTGGACATTGAATAAACTTTTTACCTTTAAATTTCTAAGTTTCAGAATTTCATGGTCAAGCTTAGTACGAACAATAAAAAAGCAACATTAAATAAAAGGTTATTTTGCATTATTTTTAAGAAGTATATTAAATTAAATTACAAATTATTTAACTTAATGACTAGGAAAAAGTTTTAACTGTAATAATTATTGATTTTATTAAAAAAAATTCGAATAATTTAATTTTAATTTTTTATTTGATATTGAAAGTTTATATAATACTTGTCTGGTTAATTAAAACTAACTTTTAAAAATATTTTGAAAAAGTGTATTATAAATTGTAAATAATGATTTTATGTCATGCAATATTATTCGAAACTGGAGAAAATTTTGATTGAATTATTACACAATATTTTTCAATAAAAACAACTACTTTTTTCAAAAAATAGAAAGAGGTATTTTAAGGGAACATTAAAAAAAAAAATTAATGACAAATTTACTTTTGAGCGTTTTATTCAATTTATTTCGTAGAAATTTTACAGCATATAAATAAAACTTAACTGAGAAGTACTTTGAAAAAATTATGAAAAACATCTTTCAATTAATATTTTAATGGAACACTAAGTTACACTGATTTTACCCTGTTTAAAATATATATAGTAGTAATAGTAAAATAGATATACCATTTTACATTTTGGAATCGTGTACTTTCAATCAGCAATTCAGATACTAAATATCAGGATTAACAGTTCTGAACCGTCTTAGTCAGTCAATTGACAAGGACCAATTGTGTGAATTTATAATTTATGTGTCATTAAATTTATACTGGAGGCGGGCTAATTCCGTGCTTGATCAAGGCACACCTACGGAACATAACGCTCTCCTGTCGAGTCAGTCTGAGAGATTCCTCCTCCACCAAATTAACCGTGTAGACGCAGGACTAATCTGCCCTCGATGAAGGATGATTCATTACTGTAATAGAGGAACTAATAGAAAGCTGAGAGGTGCACAGATTGTGGCTCCATAGAGAGTAAATGTTGCTCAGTCCATAAATTCTTCTTCGAGAACGCCTACATCTGGGGATCCTATCCGAGGGATTTGGGTATCAACAATGTTGTTATTGTTCCCAGTCGAGAAATAGCCGCTTGAAAGACGTTAAAGCTTTTAAAAGGTTTACTTAAGCTTATGTCGATAATAAGAATTGGATCAACGTTTCGATCAATAAAAGGACAGATGGTGGCCTTATTGTTGCATTATTTTTGTTGAAAGTTACTCTTGTTGTAAAATTTAGATAAAGAAATTTTAAAATTAGTATATAATATTAGAAAGGAAATATTTTTTGTAGACAATTAGGAGTATTAATAAATAAAAACAGATTAAAAACTCTGGTGTTTATTTACATATTATTACATTTGGATTATTAACTCCAAAATTTCGTAAAAATCCTATTAAAATTATAACTTTAATGAATTGCTTTAAAACTTGTATAATACATTCGAGCAAGAAACTACCAAATAATATTCAATCCTCATTAGACAATGTTGATAATTCTATTATTGTTAAGAATAGCATAGACTAAGTATATGCAATTAAGTATATGCATTAAGTATATGCAAGGTAAAAAAAATACCTATTCATACCTATGACATTGAAGATTCATCAAAAGAGAAAGTGGGATCTCCAGAGGAACATCGGTATTTATAGTAAGCCTTAAATCAAATGATCTGGATGGGTGTATAGATGTAGTTCAAAGTATATCCGTTAGGCGAGTAACTAGTTTATTATTTAATCTTGGAACCTGAAGGAATGTACCATATATATTTAAAAGGAGTGATAAATTAAACTAATTGGGATTATTACATATGTATTTCTAATTCTTGTACTATCATCAAAATATTGCATGATCAAACTATGGAATTACGTAATATATCTAATAGAAAATAATTTTACTAATTTTCAGTCCCTATAATCTTTAAACTAAGGACTTGTAATTTTTCAGCAGTTTAATTCTCCCAACATAATACCACCATATAATTAGCAAATTTGGTGTTACTTTATTTTAATTCTGCAGTAATGAAACATATAAAGAAAGAGTAGTGGGAGTATGCCAAACATTTATATTCTATGCAATATATCTGATACAATTTCTGCATAAAAGACTATTTTAAATTTAATTTGCAACTCTCGTATTTCTTTGAGCTCCATTTACGATTAAATAATATAATTTCATCTAAATTTGCGTTTAAAAAAGTTTGTACAGAAAATTACAATATTTTTGGCTGTAATTGATGTTGTTCTTTTAACTTAAAATTATTCTTCATTGTGCATTATTTCCAAAAGCTCTAAGGAGTTACTTTAGGCAGTCAAGTTTTAAATGATGTCCTGAAATATTTAAATTTTAGTCAAAGATAATGATGCTTCATATGTTTGAAATACCGATTCGAAATGACATCATAAAACAAGGATGTCTTAAATAATGACTTTTTATCTTTCGTATAAAACAATTTTATTCCTGTATGAGCATGCTGCATTTATTCTTTATTTAAACATCTGAGGCACATTTGTTTAAGAACCTGATTACCTGCACATTATTTTTTACTTTTGATCGCTTGTTTTTCGGATCCTGACTTTTCATTGCAAAAATCGATAATTATTTGACATGGAAAGATATAAGCAAAACAAAGTATTTCTCGCTCAAGGTGAAATAGTGATACTTAACAGCCAATTTAAACATAATTATTTTGTATCTTTAAAGGTAAAGATTTTAAGGCACTTGTGTTTTTAGCAAATATTTTTTGACATTTCATCGATTGATGTAGATATTTATGAAGCGATGCCTTAGGAATTTAATGGTACATAACAGGCGTTTTATTTAATCAATGTTAGATAAAACTTATGATAACAAAAGCTAGTGATTATTTTATATATATCATTACATTGTACACATTATTATTTATCTTTTTGACATATTAGTGCGAGAATAACCTTTCAATCATACGATTTAAGTTATGTTTTAGTTTAAGTTAATTCCTTCAAAACCAGTAGGTGTTGCAAAAGTCATTCGTGAAATATCAAAGTTTTTAAATTGTTTTATCTCACACATTACCCCGACGAATGGCATGAGCATCAAGCGAGAAAATATAGATATAGCATGCTCACTATTTTATTTTAAATTTTATATTTTGTTGTAAAATAGAAGTGTCAGAAAGTGAGCTTCGATATTTTAAAGAATCTTAATGGTCAGAGAAAATGCACCATGGTATTGTATCTTGTTTTAATTTTTACATTGTTACCACCGGGATTGATGTAATTGTCGTAAAGTAAAATCAATTTTAAAAAAACCCTTCAGCTAATAGCAGGAGCTCTCTAATGCAAGACAATGTCTCGCAGCTTGTTTCGCCTCAGCATTCTTTTGGAAATTACATTCCATGAAAGAGACTCCCATTGTAAAGAACAGGTGAAAGTCCAATGACACGATGTTGAAATTCGTTCATAGATGTAGAGGGATGCCCAATTCAACCTTAATCTCTTACTGTCTGCCTGCCTTCTGGACACATCAGCATTAATCATTTTCACAGAACATAATTCACTTTCGTGTTTCTACTGCGTCCATGGATGACGAACACACTAATCCTGAGTTCATATCGGCTTACATCGCTCTACCAATGAACCGTTGTGCGCACATATACTTTCTGTCATAGTAGATTTGTATGATACCTCTGGTACGTAAACTCTGCTGCATCTCTCTCTCTGGCTTTTAGCCATGCATCATTCGTCCTACACTGACGGTTTTACGATAGTTGAACCGAACCACCAAAGGATGGCGATTGTTTTTTTCCCCACCTGGTATACTATCTTCTCTTTCATAAAAGATGACAAAAACTAATATCCGAACATGTCCAGTAATTCAGAATGTGTACCGTATATGAGATAAAATAAATAAAGTATACATTTTCTTTCAGAGATTGGATGAACGATCTTTCCAGCTAATATTATTAATAATTTGCATTGCGTTCATATACAAGGGTGTTTCATAAATGTATAGGAGTAACTGTAAGGGTGACAAGTACTCGAGCTAAGTAATAGTAAATAGGAAAAACCAAATATCCCAAACGTCTTTCGAAGGAAAGGTGCATCAAGTTTGCGGTATATTCTGTGATAAAAACGGAAAAATGGATCGTTCAATTTTGAGTTTCACTTCACTAATCATTCTTTAAATTAAGTATTTTTTAAAAAGTTTAAAACAAAGAAATTAAAATGCCCGTTAGAGTGCTCTAGACTTTGGAGTATCCGAACAATACATTTACACAGTACTTTTATTTTGTTAAATGCCCTTACAAAGCTTAGATTTAACTTGAATTTTGAGCGCAAGTGAAACATCAGGGATTAGTGGCAAAATGTAACTCACATTCAGAATTAGAATACTCGCTCGTAGTAATGATCAAAATAAAACGTCAAAGCAAACTTTAAGAGGCGATAGTACAAGCACAAAACAGACAACATTCATCAAAATCATAATCGTGATTTAACCCGAAGGTGATAGAAGGCGCTGAAACAGATTTCGTTTAAGAGACAAAGAAACAAAAACATTTCGTTATAAAGAAGTTTAATTAAAATGAATTTACAATATGTTCTTAGAAGCACTGCATATTAGAGGCGATGCATGTGGTACGAACTGAGCGAAGAGGATTCGAACCTCTGAAACACGCCAGGAGTATCGGCGCACTCTCTGCAGCTGCCGAAAGTCTGACGACTGAGTTCTTCTGCAGATTCACGGATAGGAGTCTCTGCCAAGACTCTGTCATTCTAAAAGAATCCAGGCATGAAAGATCGGCGATCGGCTGGCCAAGGACAGGACCACCTCTGATCCATTGATTTGGAAAGGTTGCGTTTAAGATGGAGATTCGCCTCTGGCGCAAAATGTACTGTGCTCCATCCTGCTGGAACATCTCGCCAGGATGCGAGGGAACATCTGTCTCTCACTCGGCAAGCACCTGTTGCAGAAGGGTAAGATGATTTTTCCATGCAGGCGTTCTGGCAGAGATGAGTCCAATAGATGGTCACGCAATTATTCTACAAACTTTTATGGAAAATCGTCCTAGATGATGGTGTAGAAGACGCGTGTAGATTACATATCCCATTGGTGTAAAGTGGTGTTAAATTAATAGTCACGTGTAAATGTACATTCATTTGTAAAAGCACATTAGCACCAAAATCAGGATTTAGGGTGTTCTTCTGCAGATACCAGCAGAGCAAATCCATTCGACGGAGGAAAATTCCTTTAGTCAATTCCTGGACTCAGTTGGACATGAAAGGATGCATACTTTCATTCCTTTAGTACTCGCCATGTTGTGGAGTTGATGCTCAATTCAGATAGCCACTGCTGCGTCTTGTATTTAGGATGATCAGCCACCATATCCAGGCAATCTGTCACAGCTACCATTCTGTTGTAACTTACTTCGCCTGCTTTGAACATGCAGCAAAAAGATCAGTCTCTACACAACTGTGCTGACAGCGACAAATGTTTTATCATTGGGCAGCCCCGGTTGAACATTTTTCCGTACAATCGTCGTTGCCTCTGCACTATTCCATGCGTCAGATGAAATGTGCATATCAGCCTTTCTTGATTAGTGAAGAGGCTAACATCTTTGTTACGTTTGCACCGTAGTTACCACTTACCTCGGGTCAGTGGCTTTTATCTGCTAAACAATTTACATATGCGTTCTTCTCTTCCCATATCACAATTCATGTTCTTCAGAAACTTCATTCTCTATAACGCTTGCATGGATGAATTGAAGTGCTCTAACACGTTTGTGTTTTGAATTCAAATCATGCATTTTCTAATCAACTTATTGTTTTATTTAGACTATCGCCTCTTAAAGTTTGCTTTATCGTTTTTATTTTGATCTATACTGACATATCTTTTACCCCACGGAACATGTTATTTGCGCATTAACCGTTCCGATGGTTTCAATGGCGCTCAAAATTCAGTTAAATCAAGCTTTGTAAACATTTAATAAAATAAAAATTACAGTAAAGGTAGTTGTTCGGAACCAAGTCAAAGAGCGCTTCTCTACTTGCATTTTAACTTTGTCTTTAAAACTTTTAAAAATACGATTTAAAGATGATTTTAGTAGAAAACCGCAAATGAATCATCCATTTTACGTTTTATCATTTGAAATTTAGGACCTAAACTTTGATGGCGCTATTCTCTTGGAAGCAGTTGGGACATTTGGTTCCTATTTTTATTACTCAATCTTGATGTGTACTATCACCTTATAGTTCTTTTATGTTTATGAAACACCTAAGTATATATATCAATTGAGCAATAATATGACAAATAGTTAGTAATTTTAATTAAACATAAATATAAGTATAACCAGACAGTATAAGTAAGAAATATAAGTGACCACTTAGCCTTAGGTAGTAAGAATGCAGGTTTAAATATGGCTTTGAGGCAGGTAAAACTTCAATAGTAATAGAACTAAAGCAGTGTAACTCTTTCTTGGAAAAGTATTTGTACACACACAAGGAGAATAATATTTTAGTTCAATTTATAAAAATATGCTGTGTCAATATTTAAAGTCTTAAAATTAAACTAATGAAAAATTAGTTTCCTCGTTGTTAATACTAAGAAATGCATGCTGTTTTATATTAACTGGTTAAAATTAAGATGTTTACTAAGGTAATGAGCTACTTAAAATTCGTCGTTTGGGAAATTTTCTGAAATTAATTTGTGCTTTATTTTGTAACCCATACATTAAAGTTCCAAAACACTCTGATTTATTTTGATATTTAGAAATGGGTTATAGCATAATTAGTAAACCGGAAATGGGCTTCAAAACCGGAGTACATCCCTACTCAAAATATTTGTAGATGATATTAAGTTGAAATTTTCAGACATGTTTTATTTTGTTATATCTGTATTTATAAGATCAAATCTAAACTCTGCAATATTATCCTCTATTTATGCTATTGCTTTTATGAAATGATGTTAGTTTTAAGAAATCTTGGTTTTGCAAAATTTGGCTATTAAAAACTTTCAAAAGTGTCCAAATCTTTTTGTTCCACTTATAAAGATGTCATTTGTACTGTATAAATATTATTTGAATAAATTCATTAGAATTTTCTAAAATGCAATTTTTCATCAAAATTTCACTAAAATGATTGTTGTGTCTATAAGGCTACTCAGAAACAGCAAAGTTGAAAAGTCAAATTAAACATAGGCTAATGGATCTTGACCCATAAATATAGTGGAGTTCCCAAAATGCTAATATTGAAAATTTTATACCATATTAAAATCTTCAAAGTCATTTCTAGGAACTATGTTTTTAATTTTAACTTCATGGTAGAGTTCACTTTTCTGATTACTTTTAAGATATTGAATTAAATTTTCAGAAAATGTTTTATTTAGTTTTCTCAGTCAGACTAAAATCTAATCTCTGTAGCCATATATTTATGTATTTTATTGCACTTTTGTGAAAATATATTAGTTTTATGGATGAGTTCTCATAAAATGACATATTTCAAAACTTTTCAAAAGTATCTAAATTTACTCTTCTAAGCACAGATAATAGATTTTATTTATGTATTGCAAATATTATTCGAATATTTAATAGAATTTTCAATACAAACCTAACCAATAACTTCTGATTTATCAGTAAATTTCACTCAAGTCCCAATATATCGAAATTATTTTTAATTTTATTGATTGTACTTAAATTCTTAGTTTATGTCCATTTCAATCTCAAAAATATTTATTTAGTTGAAAATTTATATATTTCAAAAAGTGCTCGAAGGTAGTCATGTATAACACATAAGTTTTAAAGTGACACAAAAATGATTCTGTTGTGAAATAATTTCCTGAGAGAATGACACTGCGTTTCTGTTAAACGAAACATTGCTTCAGGAAAATATTTATATTTTGTCCTTGAAACTATATAGTAGTATGGAAAGTAGTTCAGTTCAGCAGTTTAATAATCTCCGGTGCGATAATTCGATTGTTCACAGTGCTTATTTTAGGACGGGAGGCACGATAATTATCAATCAATGACAGTAATTTCAACAATTTTTAGTAGTTTCCGTTTCGTGATACACACACACACAAGCTATTAATTTGATCCTTCCGATGCGTAAATGCCTCCGAAATTTTCTTTTCATGTGGAATGAATGAAAGGACTTCACACATGATAGAGTAACCATTTACACTTTGTTTTTGCTGTAGTTTTAGATGAAATATATCGCTTGCAGAAACAAATAAATCACTCTAATGTTTACCTAATCACTGACTTTTATATTGGTAATTTAAAGACAAAAGATTGTCTTTAGTCATATATTGTGCGCGACTTGACATTAAATTTTCTTGTTATGTGTGTTGGAACATTTATCTTATTTAAAGAGGTGGCAGTGTAGTTAAATATAGATGACACACATGTTAATGGAAAATAAATATAGAATAAAAATAGATGAATAGTTTTATGTTCATTATCCCGGAATATTTAAGAGACTGTGCAATTAATTGACATGAAAAATCAAGTTAGATCCTGGAATTAAGAACCCGCAGTTATTTTTCAAAGAATTTCAGTAATGTCACAAAATTTGTGTGTGAATCCCCAAGTTAAAAAAAAACAACTCCGAGTTATGATTAATTTTATGTTTGTTTTTGTTCACATTCCAAAGGCAGATATAAAAACTTAAAACCCATGATAAGAAAAATATAACTGGTTTATCTTCATTTACAATGCTAAGGCTTTTTTTGTATTATGTCAAATACTTTGATATATTTTCTAATATTCACAATAAACATGCACAAAAGTTGGTATGAATTTTAATCAAGTGACATTTATTTTTAAATAAGTTGAATAATTATCATTATTTTAGAGTGCTCATCACACTCTTAAATTATATTTATGAATAAAGCTTCATATACAAGTTTCATAACAATTTTGTTATAAATTGTTTGACGCACTTATAAATCAGATTTCGTGTATGTGTGTTAATTATAGTTGGATGAGTAACATTTAAATTCAAACTACATGGGTTTTTTAATTTCTCCTTAAAAAGTAATGGGCTCCATTTTTTGAGGTATTTTGAAACAGAATGTTTATCTTAACATTTATACATACGGGACAACAAAAAAAAACCACGTGTAAGCTATTCAAATATTTATAATAAATCATACCATACCCTCTCAATCATCATTTTATTATCATCAAACCTTTTTTTTTTATTGACTCACGTTTTTAGAAATAAACGTGTTTTTTCTCAATTGTTTAATTTATTATAGATATTGTGGCATAGAATAAAATAAGTATTCGATTCAAAAATACTGCTAACAATAATTTAAAATGACAATTGGATTATTTTTTGTTAAAATCTATGAAAGAATCTGTAGAATAATTTCTGACTTCAAAATCACTAATAACACTTGCTACCTTCTGTACTTAAAGTAGCCTAAGGAGATCTTGTGTAGCAAATCCTGTTAAAACTGTTGGTTCATTTGGGTTGCAACTGCGAACACACAATGATAAGCTTATATCAGATTTATTGCGATATGTTCAGATATGTTCGCAACGAGTTAAACTATCAAATTATGTAGTGTTCTCGATCTGGATATGGCATTTAACTTACTTAGCAAATGCAATCATCATAATAAGCAAATTTTGAATTCAAAACGTGTCAAAATACCTTCCTGATATTGTTAAAAGTGAGTCAATATTTTCTGATGAATTGTTTTTTTAATGTCGTTCACTAGTATACGGACTATATTTTACTACGACTCTTTAAATGCATTAAAATGGTGTATACTAATTAATAACTTTAAAAGAATATTATGCCGAGCAGAAAAAACTTCAGTGATTTTAAGAAAAAGTCTTTTATTTATTTAACTAAATGTAAAATCTTTAAAAAAAACTGGAACTCAAATATATTTTGTATGTATGTTTCGCAATGTTGGGGTTTATATAAACAGTTTTTTCAATTGTCCTTCAGTACAAATAAACTATTCCCGTTCCAATTACAATTTATAATTATTAATACACTTTTGTATTTTAAATATAACTCTTCCATTTTTAAAAAAAAATTTGTATTGATTTCAGTTTAATATGCCTAGTATTTCATACTCTCTTCCCTCCTTCTCTATATAAAAGTTTTCAGATATTTTTCAAATATTTAAACATAGCTAGACATGCACAGAAAATTCAATTTTTGAAAAGGCGCTACTACAAAGAAATCTCTGCATTAACAATTAATTCCAGCACGTAAAATAAACACTTCCTCTGCATGTAGGTGACAAAACCCAGTCTTCATTACTCGTACTGCTAAAAGATCACATGTACAAATCATTACAAACATATTGATTTTATGTGTATTGTTATAACTAGAAAATAATGAACACGATTTGTTGGAATAATTTATTCATATAATTTAAGTTTGCCTTCTTATGTCATTTTTAAAATTCGTTACGAACGTGTTTTCTACTATACATAACGTTTCTGCGATATTAAATGCAATTGTAAACAAGATATCAATCATTGGCATGACCAAGTAATTTTAGCGCGTTTTTCACATGTTGTATTTTACAATAATGCAAATAATGAACTTTTTATTAACAAAAAGTAGTGTAACTTAAATACTTACTTAATATACTTAAAAAATAACTTAATATACTTTAAAAAAATGTAAAAATTTTTTAGAACAAATTTTAAATTATTAAATTTAAATATGATTCGGATCATCTTTGGCACAAATACGACCAAATGCCGAAGACCCGAGGTTAATCGGTTAATTATTGGCTGAGAAAAAGGTACGACAAAATATGGAACGAGGACGTAGACGAAATTTGCGTCCTAATAGCGCTTTTTTTACACTACGTGAAAAACGCGCTAAAAAATCTAAAAACTTTGTCAATTTAGATATTTTAAAAATTGTTGGGAGTATTTAGGAGCCCTTTGTTATTAATACGCTGAAAAAAATCATAGAATAAGAGTATGGTAGTATCTAGATGTCAGTAACATCAAGCAAGATATGTAAAATTGGTTAGCGCACTGTCGAAGCTTTCATTTATACCCAAGTGGCTCCAGTGGAAAGTTCTTTAATGTGATTAACACATTTTGAACGTAAAATATTACTTGGAATTAACTGAAATAGGGAGAAATTGTTAAGAAATTCAACATTCCTTGATCCACAGTATCAAAGAAATACCAAAAATATAGGATTTCAGAGATTGTTTTCACTAAGAACAAAAATGTGGCCAGTAGCGTCAACTTAATAATTTAGACCACAATAGCATTTCCATAGAGTAGATAGTGTTGTTGTTGTTTCTTATGCCACACGATCTCGACTGCGTCAGTTCCAAGCCCACGAAATTCATCATGGTAAGAGGCTAGTTGTACGCCAGTCGTTGGTCTTTGCCTTGAGCACCACACAAGTGACAGTATGATTTACCCCGGTTCCACCCCAATTTCGAGGGAAAACACCCTGGAGGTGGCCAGGGGCCTCCCACCTCTCTTTCCCTTCCACCAACCTCACGACAGGACTTGCAGCTTGATGGCTATTTAGAGTACCCCCATGCCGCAAAGACACTATACATTTACAAACATCCATGGCTTCCCCGGGATTCAAACCCAGGTCCCACGGCACAGCAGTCAGCGTCGCTAACCACTATACCGGATGGGTGACTGAGTATTATAATCAAACGCTACATCAATCAAAGTGGGACGTATGTCAGAAAGTGTCTGTGATGACATTATTTAGTGCTGATGATGTGTTATAATGTAAAAAAGATCGACTTGAATGTTTTTACTAACAACAAGCCTTTTTAGACTCAGTGTCTCTGAGTCTAAAAAGTAATTCATGCACATATCGGCTAGATCCTTTTTGCCTGGGAAAGCGATGCTTGGTTGAATTTCTCACTTTTTCAGCAAGTAAGACCTGATAATAGGTTTCTAGAATGGTGCTGATCCCGCGAAGCCATCTCTACAAGGTACTCAACATTCATAATGCTGCGGGGATTTTTTCGCGGCATGTACCGGACCTTTCGGTTAGATTGTACCAGTCATTCACCGGATGTGTTTATTTCAGCCAATTGAATATATTTGTAGTAATATAATTTATCTACGTAAAAAATGAGAGAATTTTTCACGTTGACAATGCGTCATTTCACCGGGTCAAAATCATTTGTGATTTGTTTGAGAAACATATTGCCAACGAATGATTTGGTCCCTTAGGTGTCCAAAAATGAATCCCTTCGAACGAAAATGGGACATGATTGTATGTTAGGGCACAAATTCCTAGAAGGACAATACTTTTGCAATCAACTCATTTATTATCAACTGTGTCAATTTTAATGTAATATAAATGTAACCTAAGCCATATAATGTAGCTTAAAATATTTATTAAATTAGTACTGATAACATTATCAATATTTTATAAATAGACATGAAATAAAAATGGGTAAATAATAAGGTATTAAATGTTTCTTCGTTTATTATTTATGTGCTACATAATATTTCCATTTTTCATTTTTATGTGTGGTACCCTTAGATAGCCTTTAGGCATTTAGTTATATATAAAGCTAAAATAAATATGAAAAACAGAAAGATAGCCAATAAACAAGAATTAATTGTGACAAGATATTTTTTAAACAATGCGTTGCATTACAATGTAACCGTATTTTTAAACAGCATGGGGTCGAAGAACTGATTTTAATAAAATGAGAATGAAAATGTTTTCACAATTCAAAGGAAAGTTCCATTAATGTAAAGAAAATAGTGATGTACGACAGCGATAAATTTTATAAAGAAAAGGAAGCAGAAAGATTAAAAATTACTTTGTTCACCGAGAATGAAACATAATACCAAACAATAAAAAAATTAATTTATATGTGTCACAAGCTAAGCATTTTCCTTTTACTGAACTCTAGTGCATAAAAAATACAAAAAGTAATAAATACTCTTAATTTCGATCCAAAAGAAACTAAAAAACATCATTGTTTTAACATTATAAATTATTTTAAAACCAATTGTTCCCTGTAAGCAATTAATAATTTACAATCATAAGCAACACTTATGAAAAGAAAAAAAAATTGTTGAAAAGAATTTTATAGTATCTTAGAGAAAACGGGACTCCATGAGAAAAAAATTGCTTTAATGTTCTTTGAAAAATGGTTCAAGTAATGAATTTTTTTTCAAAATGATAAACTGTAAAATTGTACACTAATAATTACCAAATACAAGAGATTACTACATTTATTTTTAGTTATTCCAATTAAATATTATAAACCTTAAGCAAACAAAAGCATATTTTGAAGGTAATTTTTCACAAAAGATATAATTTAAAATATAGTTTTATTCCTTTTAAGTCCCCTGAATCAAATAAGACTTATTGTGTCAATTCTGTGTTGCAAATTTTCATATGAATATAAATTTTATGAATCCATATTAAATTTTATTACAAAAGTAGAAATTTAAAAAAAAATAGTAGAAACACACCAAACAAAATTTAATTCAACAAAGAGTTAGGAATTTTATTCGAGAGAAAAATGTGAAATATAATTGTGTCCCAATTTTCATGAAGATCCACAAAATAATAAACATATTCATATCACGTGTTGCATTAGAATTAATCAATGCTTATAAGTTTTAGTTATCTTCTATTCCATAACAGGACATAAAAGTTTTAAAAAATAATTATGAATAAAAGTTTATATCTTTATTAAATTAGAATAACTTTCAAAATTTTAAAAATAGGTCAATGCTCTCAAATTTTCAGATTTCCGACCCAGTATTCAATCATGATTTTCATCATTCCCCCCTTCATACAATCACAAAGTATTGTCAAAAATATGATACTTTGATACTTATGTTACAATACGACTTTAATTCTTAAGTGCCGCTGGCATATATAATCGTCTCGCTTAGCCAATGCATAAATTGTCCCGTACATATATATACGTCTTCCCGAATATGATTTATTTTCTATTCACTGTTGTCCATAAAATTATCCCGAAGGCTTTGGAATGCAATAAGATGTACTTGACAGTGTGTTTGCGAAGGATTTAATTATTTTAGAGAATTTCTTATTTATCCCCCCCCCCCAAATACATCACCAACGCGTGTATACGTGCAACACGGTGACATTGGGGAGTGAATCGCGTAAATATAAATTAGCGGTTAAGGGATTCATTATAAGCTGTACAAATTATTAACATAAGCGTAAATTTTTTGCATATAATTTTACATACAACCAGCTCATGGGGTCAACGGTAATTATTAGTCTTGTTCTTACCAGTATTGTTAAAATTATTATAAAATGCATTGTGTAGTACTGGTTCATTTATAAGTGTATAATGAATCAGTTTATGTATAATGAATCAGGTTTTTGAAAATTTTTTTTATTATGTAAGAATGTATTTTGCTTGTTTACTTTAAATAAATTAATAATTTTTTAAATGACCTATTGTTTTCGACTTTTCAATATGCTTGCATCCCCCTACTACTGTTATCATGCCCCACTCTAGGGGCGCGCCTTATAGTTTAAAAATAGCTGTAATAGGTAATTTTTAAATTTATTGATATAATTTTATTAAGCTTCATTTATTGCTTTTTCATATATTAGTATTTTTTTTTAAATCTGAAGTACGAGGAAAAGTTGAATGGAGCAAAGGGATGTTTACAATTTCCCTTTCCAAGGCTTGAGAACAGCCCTAGTATCCGGTGCTGAATGAGAGTTAATCGTGAACACTTATGTACAACATGCCATTCGTCTTTCGTCGTTGAAATGTAGCAGACAGTTCAACATAACAGCTCTATTGTCGATCTGCACCAAAGAGAAAAAGAGGACAATCCCTAGCTTTTTGATTGCAGAGGGTGTGAAACATGCAGAAGTTATTCGGCGCATGCAAACACAGTATGACGACAACTCTTTATCAAGAAGTAAGTTCTACAGATGGATAGATCGCTTCATACAAGGAAGAACTTATTTATGTGACAACGGAAGATCGGGCAGTACATGACGTCAACCACTGAGTATAGTGGTGGACGGGATGGCTAGTATACAAAGCAGGTACCACATTTTAAGCTAACAATAAAGCGAAATACAGCCCTCTTTTCCTCTTTGGTGCCGATTGACAATAAAGCTGCCATGATTAACGGTGTTCTACACTCCAACAATCACGAGGAATGGCTAGTGACACGTTGTAGAGAAGTGTTGCTGAATCTCAAACATTTAGAGTTGTAAACTAGCGCTGTTGCCAAACTTTGGAAAGAGAAATTGCAGAAGTTTCTTCACTTTTTCTCTTTAACTTGAAAGATAGCTTCTTTATACTCCGTTATGTTTTAAAATGCGAAATAAACTAAGTATCTCTGAAGCAATCTGGTACTATTTTCTTTGCTACAGGCTATTTATTATCGTTATTTCTTAAAACCAACAAAGTTCTTTCCTTATCTGTTTTATTTGAACAATAATCGAGTAGGTACATATGTAAAAAAGTGTGTATACATATGTTATAGACGTGGCGGGTGGCAGGGATTCCTTAATAATATCGCTAATTTTGACTGATGTTTTATTTTCGATGGCATTGACGAGGCAGTCCTTTGCTATAGTAAAGTCAGTTTATTGTACATTTAACACATAGCGTTCCACATAACAAGAAGCAGACAAGGGACACAAAACACAAACCAAGTTGCAGCCGATTGCATGGCAAAAGACAAAACAGAAAAGAGAGAGGGATTATTCAAGTGTCAATTATTTATATATGGGGAAGAATCGGGAAAAATACTTTGTAAAAAATACAGTCACGTGTCTAGGTGAAGGGAATAACTAGGTATGGTATAGAAATGACTTCATTGTTCAGGGAGTATTAATCCCTCTAACTAAAAGCGGATGAAAACCAATAAGTATCCTATATTTCTTGGAATCGCTAATAAATCTATCAAATTTCAAGGTCTAAAGAATCAGTAATAAACCAACGTGTTTTTAATGCTTGAGAAAGAGACGCCTTTAGAAATAGGGTATTAGGATTTATGAATTAGATGTTATAAATAAAGGAGATTCGAATTATGAGTTGATATCAAAATTTAAGTTATTATATATATATATATATATATATATATATGTATCAGAAAGGCATTGATTAATATTTTAGCACTTAATGTCCTTATATCCATTGTCACAGATATTAAACTTTAATTAAATGAACAAGAAATAAAAATGTTATTTTTATTAATTACTGAAAAATATTACTTGAATACAATAATTTTTTTTTTTTACTTTATTGAAGTGTAGTCTATACCCAATACATATAAAGTAATCTAACAAACTTCAACAAATGATGCTGTGTGTTCAAAAACCTTGAACTCAAACTGATATTTGCATCACGTGCTTGGGAATAAAAATATCTGGATTCTGCTAACAATGTTTATTTTTTCTTTCTATGTTTTAAGTTAATGAAACATGTTTATATATACCCAGAACATTAGATTGTACTTTTCCAGATATATCTCTTGAGAATACAGAAAATATCGTACCCAAACAATTAAATC
The DNA here is from genome assembly GCA_019973975.1 of Trichonephila clavata. Taxonomy (NCBI): domain Eukaryota; kingdom Metazoa; phylum Arthropoda; class Arachnida; order Araneae; family Nephilidae; genus Trichonephila; species Trichonephila clavata. The sequence continues at coordinate 369,484 of BMAO01036795.1, forward strand.
ATTTCAAGCACCAGCTTGCACGTTGCTAGGATTAACTACATTCGCTCTACAATAATTCCGTGGGTAGTTTCTGAGTTCAGAGGGATCTAGGTCCCCAGACTGACCCATTGTCGTCTGTGAGAATTCAGCAAATTTCTCTTAAGCGATCGAAATGAAACCCCGCACCTCGTAATCTCTTTTGTCAACCGCTAATCTCGGACCAAGATTCCTTCTAGGCTAATGGGTGGTATGTCAGAGACATTGTGGGGTAAGATTATGGGAGGATTAGGGAGACTCATGACCAATACTGGTTACTTAATCCTTGGAGAGGTTTCCGACCTGTGTAATTTCGGGTGCTCGAAATGAGTAGGGCCACCAAAGGTAGGAATTTTCTGTCTGTATTCGTTTGCTTATTTGGAAAATACTTCTCTTATACATTCTCAGTGGAATAAAGTAACTGGTTACATTTATGTATTCACATAACATATTACATCAGCAAGGGTTGAAAATGGGAAGTATTTTTATGTTATTATTAAATTAATTATAATTTTAATAGGAGTATAATTAAATGGAGGTGTTTGAAATTTATTTACAATATGGAATTTATCTGTAATTACAGAGTGGAAGGAATACGTTCCACATCATTTGAAATATTTTACAATTATTTTTTATTCTTTAATAATTATATAAATAATAAAATATTTTTTCACGTTTTTTTTTTGTTTCTGTATTTTCTTTATTAAATTCACATATGGAACTATCTAAAATGCTTGCAATTTGTAAATTAATAAGAAATGAGTATGCTACTTGCCATGTTAAATCATTTCCTTTATGCTTATACTACTTTAAACGAAGATTACAGAATCCCTATTTTAATTTTATGAATAACACAGTCTCTATAGATATTTAGCTTATTTATCGATATTTAATTTAAAACTTACCGAACAACCTATCTAAGAAAACATGAGTAATAGATTGTAACTATTTTAAGTTAGCGGGAATTTAGTTTAAATGCGTATATACTAACCAATACCAACCAGTTTGGCTCGTTATTTCATGATAGTGTATGACGAGGTATTATGTTTAAGTTATTGATAACTAAGTCTTAATTTAAACTTTGAATTGAATTAAAAATATTCTTACTGTCACCGCTTCTTGGTTTAAATGGAAACGATTTTAATTTCTAAAATGGAAGTATATTTATCTTTTACGACCTCGTAACTTTAACTTTAGAAGTCAATTTACGCAAAACCCATTTTTTAGTGGAAAACAGACATTTCTATTAAATTTCAAGTCTAAAATCTAATATTTAAAAACCGGTGTTTTTTTATCCATCGTGCCCACGCAATCCTCTTTAGAAGCCGTTTCTACAAAACCATTCTTAACGGATACCTACTCAGCAAAAGATACTTGTTGGTAAATTATAAGTTTTTATGTCTAATAGTTCAGAAGATCTACATATATATTTATTAGAATTGAGAAAATGGAGGAAATTATTAAACTCTGTCCGAATTAATTGGGAGACAAACGGGAAAAAACGATTTTTTCTAAGATGTTTGCTTTTAATCATTACATATATCCAGCAGACTAAGAAAATCTCTGTATTAGTACGAAGTACGTCTTTTTTTAGCAAAACTGACCTGTTAAATACGTTTTGGCATTAACTCCATCAGTGTAGCACGCATGATCTTGACTCTATCATCAAGAAATTACACTTCTTTATCATGTGTTCTGTTGTCGTGCAATTCATCTTAGCTAAAAGATTCTTGAAAATACGCCATAAGTTCTCAATAGGATTTAGAATTGGTGAAATACCAGGTCAAATAAGCACTTGTATTTTACTTTTCCACATAACAATTTCGACTGGTCTCGAATTATGATAAAGAGTCAAGTCCTACGTAAATGTTCCGTCAAATTTTATCATGAATTGAACTATTCTACTACATAATATTTCTATGTAATGAATATAATTCACATAATATTTCTATGTAATGGATATAATTCATCATGCTTTTAAGAGAAATAAAATTTCCAGTGCAATTTTTTGTTAAAAACCTAAAATCATCTCTTCAGAGAGGGTATTTTTAGTCTGTTGGATCTGGTAACAGTTTCATCTTCTCTTTGTTTTGCTGCACTTGATTTGAATCATTGGGCTAATAAATGCTTTCATCACTAAAAACCATCTTCTTCTAGTCGTTAACAGTCATCATCATCATTTTCTGAGTTAGAAATTGCTTCTTCCTCGGTCTTCATGCCTTAAGACTAACTTCCAGAACCCTTTTGGTACAGTTCGGTACATTTCAACTTCATAATCCAATAAATCCCTTCGAAAGTCTGTGCTTGTCTTATTTTTTTATTAGAATTTTATCAGTTCTTGGAGTAACTTTTCATTTTATTTTTACAGTAGATGTTCCGGAATCTTGAAATGTTCTTAAAATTCTTGAAACTCTTGATTTGAACACACACTAACTTCAGTAGGTATATCTCTCATAGGCATAAAAGTGTGTTCCTTAAGAGGGATTATTTTAGAACTCCACCTCAAAGTAATATCCATCTTTGAAAGAGCAAAAGTAATACATGTTACTCGGAACGCAAAATTATAGCCATACTTGCCGCACTGAAATGCCCACAACTGATCTACTGATACACTAAAGCCAGTCAAACGAGTAAACTATAGTCAAAGTCGAGCCGTCACATTATCTTTAGGTAGATATAACCAATTTGTGGCAGTTCCGGACTTCATTGGTAATCACAAATTAACTCAGATGAGAAAAAATACGTGTTCCCCAATTAATTCTAACAGTATAAGGATTACGTTAAGAATGGGAACAATCACATATTATCTAATGTATTTAATAATTTCTTATTAATTAAATGCAATTCTAATATATAGCTTTATGTTTTAAAATTATAATATCACGTTACAAAGCTATTCTGTTTTAATTATTATACGAATATGTGATTTTTACTTTTCTGAAAAAAATAATGTTTCATTCAGATTTAATAAGTAATGCAATTCAGTTTCTTGCATAATTGTTCGCCAAAAATACTCCGGTCCGTAAAACAATACTACTGTTGTTGATGTTGCTAATGCCATATGATCGACAGTCACAAATCGAGGTCTACGAAATTCATCGTGGCAACAGCTGAGATTTCATGCCTGTTGTAAGTCGCAGCTTTGTGCACCATACAATTGTGAGTACGATTTAGCTTGTTTTTACCCTAATTTTGAGGGAGAACACTCTGGGGCTATGGTCATGGGCCACCCACCTCTCTTCATCTTCCACCATCCTCATGAGAGAACTTACGGCCCTACGAACATTTTAGAGAGCCCCATACTTGGATTAGAACTTAGGTCCTACGGCGCAGGAGTCGACGTCAATATTCACTATACTGGATGGATGTCATAACACTACTACAAGAAGTACGCGTTTAACTGAGGGAGATTTTGATGTAGATAATTACGTTTCTTGAGCAAAAAACAAAACGCAAACTTTTTTCACTGAAAAAAAAAGAATTCCTTAAATATCAAATGCCAACATACATTGCTTTTGAAGTATTTATTTTTTTATTTAACTAAATAGGACAAATAACCGTCTTCCAGAAGGGATAAAATAATAAATCATAAAGCAGAATTTTAAGACTCCTTTTTGGAGTACAACACGTTTACCACACCGTAAAAGCATCAGAACTCTTTAAATGCATCCAAAATTGCGAAAGATATTTCGATGAACTTCAGCACATAATTATACGAAAATAAAAATAAATACTACTAAAACCTTCTATAAAAAAATCATTTGCAATTACTCACATGATCTAGATTTCAACAGGATTAAGAAAAATGTTTATTAGGTATTTATTTCTTTAATCTCAACACATAATGCAAATTATTACAAATGCGAATAAATAACTTTTTTTTTCAAATTTCCTTGCATTTTCTCTTAATTATCTTTTTTTTAAAAAGTCCAATATTTGCATTTATTTGAATTAGGTACATTTCAATATGAATCAAATTTTATTAAAATAAAGAAAAATTAATCATTTATTTTTAAATGTTTTATTTCATAATGAACTTATTAGGAAAACTAATTTATTCTACTAAATCACTTGATACAATTTATGCATTATACTAAACAAGATAACGCTGTATTTTCTCAAACGCAATAAATTAATTTAAATTTGATTGTTCGTAACAACTTCAGATAACAAAAAAATACAACAATCATGAGTTGAAATCTGTATCCCAAAATCAATTTAACATACTGATAATTATTCCAGTTTTCACTCATATTTGTTCAAATACCCTCTTCAATGCAAGACTGTAAAACATGGTATGCATGATAAACCTTATTTTATGCAAATTTATTCTTACAGCATTATACTAGCATGCATTGTAATATAAACCATGGAAATCAAACGTTGACTAGAAAAATAACAACAATAATGATTCACGCAAAATTATTCGCATTTCAAATTAGTTTTTGAGATTCTTTGATATAAAAAAAATGGGTTTTTTTTTATAAATAAAAAATCACCTTTTCTGCTCGGATTATTAAAAAAACTTTAAAACCAATTAAAAAGTAGTTTGGCGCACGTGATACTAATACAAAAATAGTAGCTATCGTTTATTTTATTCAGTTAAACAAGGTAATTAGTTATCGAGATAGTAAACTGATCCTAGTTACTAGTTTCAGTGTGTGCGCGAATTTTTCTCGTCTTAAATGAAAGAAAAAAACATTAAATCAAACTAACGACCAAAAAGGCTTAACACTTTTTATGTGAAAACTGAACAAAGTAATAAAAATACTTAATGATTCTACAGTCTCGTTTGAAGTTTTCTTTATAAGCTTTAATTTTTTTCGTTGTGAGCTTTACTTCCCTTCTCATATCACGTTAAATTAGCAACAATCTGCAGACTGGATTTTAATCTGCAGTACATTATTATAAATAGAAAAAATTGGAAACTATCAGTAAGATAAATTATACTTCTATGAGATAAATGTTCATAAACTTCCTCCTTTTCACATGGAATTCTTATTGCAGTTTATTAAAAAAAATTAAACGCGTTACATTTTCTATATTTTCTTCAAATGGGAAATTGATATTGAGTAATTCTAATAAAAATGATGAATGATTATTGAAAATAATCACACGTGATGGATAACTGCTATGATACTAATACAACAAACAAAATCTAGTGATTTTTCTTTTCTTTCATATAATAAATGAGTTATAACTATTTATTACAACTTTTTTTTACAGTTACTTAATAAATCTATTTCAGAATGTTTCTTCTTTATTCACTGTTATTACTGCCTTTTTTTATTCGTTGTAATAAAAATGAGATCTTTTAATAGCGTTTTCAATTTGTATTGATATTTTGAAATTATTTATATATTAATATTAATTATTTGTAAATTTAAGGTGACATATTATTCGGATGTTAAGTATCTTTCACAACATAGCTCTTACAACTAATCAGGAATTATTAAGAGTAAATTACAAAAACAAGAATATAATCTACGATACCTAAAAAAACTTAACAGGGTTATTCATAATTCCCTCCGAGATTTCGCCACGCTGTAGTTAAAAAGCTAAAACGAATACAGCAAAAAAAAGAACATTTGAAAGAATACAAACAAAAAATCAAGGTTTATTTACATACCTTATAAATACTTTATGTCTGAAATCTTGGTTACACGGCATTCATCTATGAGGTAGTTGAGTTCCTTTCAACTCTACTCAACATGGTACTGTAAATTTGGTTTAAAAAGTGAGAAATATCTTTTCGTGTCATCCATAGCCTTATAAACACCCAATTTTCATAGCCTTTTTGCTGCGTGATGTAGCAGAATTGTGTGAAATCTATAATGGAGAATAGAATACCGCAGAATCGCAACCATCACAGGTATGTATGCCATGTAACAAAGGGCTTACACCTAGAATACCAATAAAGCATGTAAATAAAAAATTGTTTTTGTATACCTTGAAAAGTTCTTTTTTGAGGTATTCATCTTAGGGTTTTGTTTCGAAACCCGAAGGGGGAAATTTATAACCCTGTATAATCTTGATTAAATTAAAGTAGATTTTTTATACTGTCCATATAAAATCGTGTTTTATGTGTTCTTGCATTTTTCTTAAATTATGGTGTCAATTTATAGAAAGAAAAGATAATTTTGTATGTAATATAACAATATAGTTTGATTGATATAAAAACAATTAAAAATTAAAAATATACAAATTAAAAAAAATAAATTATAGTAGCTTGCGTTTGTGAAATAATAATTGTCACCTTCTTCCACGCTCTTTTTCTTTTTGTATAAAGAATGCTACTTGTTGAATTGTAAATTTTATAACTGCTCAACCGTTTGTCAAGCCTCGAGTACGAGTGCCGTATCTCATGGGTAAATTTTAGGTTATAATTCTAACGTAGACTCAAGGATATTTTAGATTAAACAATGAATTTGAATTTCTTAAAATTATTTTTGGAATAACTATTTATCTTTGGAGTTTATTGGATTTTTTATTCGCATGATATTTCAAATGTAATTCATTTTGCATCTTTCAAGAATTTTTCATGAGCTTATTCATTTTTATTTCCTTTATTTCATTCAATTCCATTTCCTAAGCAAAAATGGGATATTTGATCATTAGAAGGTCTTCAAAATAATAATAATAGAAAGATGGATATCATAGGTTTGTGAGAAATTCCTAAAAATATTTTTTTCTCCTTCAGAAATGAATTGTTGAGGACTCAGACAAATATTTCGAATTTTCGATATCATTTTTCTTTTACAGATAAATATGCTAAAAAGGAGTATGCCAATACCTTTTTTTTAAACAAAACAAATTAAATTTTTCAAATTCTTCTATTTTTATCATATGATTTTAAAGATACCTTTTGAGGAAAATCCCTATTAAAATTTTCAACTGTAGACTATTCTGCTTGACTAGATGATTGAATGAATATTCAATTTATCAATATATTTGCCTTATAACTGATGTTTAATCATTTCATTGAATTATTTTGATATTGTTATTCAGAATAAAATGTTAATATACATATATCAGTTTTTAAATTAACCTTACATTAAATATTTAATTTAAATAAAACTAGAATATTGCAGTATCTTTTATTGAATATTTTTTATTAATGCTTAGTAGTACTGATATAACGAATATAAAACGTCAGTGGTTATCTGATTTAATATTTAAAAAAATCTTAAACATTTCTAGAACAATCCATTATGCATTAAATATACTACAAGCCATTATGATACAATTATAGATTTGCGTACTGACTTTATTTTAACAGAATCGATTATTTAAAAGAATAAATTACATTCCATAGTATTCCTTTTTATATTGTTTAAATTACACACAAGCTTTTTAAAAGGTTTAAAAAATGCACTGAAATAAAAGTGTTCTATTGTTTTATTTAAGCAAATAATAATTTAATAGTGCACAGATAATTAGCTTATTTACTATTAAAATTCCACAAATCACGTATTAAAAATAAATCTTTAGATATTATTATCAACATTCTTTAATATGCAGTTCAAGAATATACATCATTTTTCCCCTTAAACAGTATATATTGAAATAATTAATTTTTATAAACTGTAAACATTCATAAGAAATATTGCACTCATATATTCACGTATTGGTATAGAGATATACTGCAATATATGTTATATAAATGTGCATTACATTTTTATAAGTTGGTAATAAATTTAAGATTTCTCCAAATGTGTGATGCGTTTTCAAGGTAAATTGTTTGGAAAATTTAATTCAAGGATAAGGAAATAATAATAAAATAATATTAATGAATTGATCATAAAATACATTATTGTGGAATCTGTTTAAAAAAAAGCTAATATACAAAATTACAATTTTAAATTTTGGCATTCTCTTTCTTTTTAAAACTAATGATACATGTTAAGAAGCATCTACGTAGAATATGAACTATTTCATATACTTATTATTATCAGTATAAACTGAAGAATTATCAAATGCTTAGAATCCACCAGGAAAAATTCTCAGTGACCAAAGTTATTTTTTTAGTTTAGGAGAAATTCGGAAAGCTGTTAGTGTGTTTGTTACTTCAGAGTTAATTACTCACAAAATAACAAGGACAGACTTGTACCTCTTAGTTGTTGAAGAAATGCATTGCGCAATCATATTTCTAAGTAATTTTCCTCATTCTAATTTTAAGTAATTTTCCTTCAATTATGTAGTTAATTATGTAAGGCAATACTGTATTTTCTTCATGACATTAATTATCATACTTTTGGAAAACTTCATAAATTATGAATTCATATTGAATTAAATGATCTCAACTCAGGTCAGATAACAGCATATGAGAAAATTTAAAATTCTCATTAACTGTATGTTATTGTAGCTGAATATTAAGTATCTAACTCAATGATGAATATTGTTTCTTTTTCTACATTTTGATTTACAAATTATGTTTAAAAATACTTCATTTTACTTTGAAAATCTCTCTCTGTCTCATTTAAAAGGTTTCTACAAACATCTTAATGCGTCATCAAACTTAATTTTTTCCATACAACAAACTCAAGATTTTTTAGGAAGCAATACATAAAAAAAGGTATTTTTAATTAAACATTTTCAATATACTTTTTCCTTAATATCATATTAAAATGCTCCATTTTTATTGATAAAATTTTAATGTTAATTTTTTAAATTATAAACATCGAATTCTAAGAAAATAATTTTCATTAAAGTGATCAGATCATTTTTGGTAATTTGAAGTTGTTTCTGAATTACAATCTACAATGCAAATGTGAGTAATCCGATGAAACACCTGAACTGCGTGTATTAACATACATGATCTTTGTAAAAAAGATATAGAAATTAGAATATATATAAATGAAAAAAACTAGGATCTCATTAAATATTTGGCTGGAATAGAGAACACAGCCCAACACACAGTTTAACAGCAGAATACACCTAAAATATAAGATAAATATTTTAAGCCAACCTGAAATACATGTTCGATCTACTATGCAGCTCAATAGTTGAGAAAAGCAAATTAAGGAAGACAAAGAAACAAAGGTCAGGGTGACCCAGTTAAGAGCTGCTTCAAAAATTGAAACTGTGAAACTAGAAGTAGCACAACTAAAATTTTACTGGGTTAAAAGCCAAAAAGTGATTAAAGAATTTTTCCTCACGAATGAAAGTTTTGACACAATTTCGGAGCATCTATAAAATCTAATAAGAAGTATAAACTCTCCAATATCTAAGTGGCAGGAAAATTGAAAAGCTTCAATTTGTTTTTCAAAACATTAGAACGAGCTTTCATAACCAAAATGTCCAAGAAATTTATTTCACATAAATCTTTATAAATATCTTATGAGGAAAACAAATTACATATTTTATATTAATGATGGATTAAATTTTGTTAAGAATCTATAAAAAATTGGTGATGAAGGAATTGTAATCCCATTAATTTTATGTGAATACCTTATAAATTTTAAGAGCACATTAAAAGAGTTCGTATCTAGAAAACAATCAACTTCTAGTATTACCATCTGTTATGGAAATTGACGATTTCGAAAAATTATGTAGCATAATAATTTAGGGAACAGAGTCTAAAACTTTAGATAAATAATATACAACTTAATTTAATTTTTAAACAGACAAAATAATTCAGAATCTAATGATATAAATATAAAATTTACATATATTTTGTTAAGAAAGGCAAGCCGTGTAATGAAACTGCTTCGAATTCTCACGAAAATGTAACCAAATACTAAGTTCACAAGGTAACAAAAATATCTTTAACTTCCAAAATGAATGAATACATACAGAAGAAATATATATCACCTAAAGAGATGTGGTGAATCAATACACACCTTGCTGAACCATGTGCAAAATCATGTCTGACAGATATTTTATTCCCACAAAATAGGACAGAGAAAATGTATAGTAATACATTTTAAACTGATCTTTTGAAATCGAAAGACATTTCAACATATTTTATAAGTTTTCATATTATTGTTGCTGGTAAGGAAATTAATGAACGAGCGTTTATTGATTCAGACACTGAAGAATGCTCAGTAAATCCGAAAAAAAAATGTTTTAAATACATCATATGAAAGGAACAAAGAAATGGATTTAATTTAGACTTTTGGAGAAAAAAATCCCGGCGAATACAACCAAAATCGCAATCTCAATTAGAATGCTTAAAAATGGTTTATCTACCCTTCTAATCGTTATTTTTCTGAACGCTAAAACACTACATCTGTCTTGCATAATCACTGCTCAGGTATTTAACGATTTGCTGTATTCAATGTCTGTGAACGAAAATGAAATGAACGACAGTGCAAAAAGTCAAGATCAGATGAAAAGCAATTTAGAATTCTTGATTCTCATTTTTTTAAATTATAATGAGAATATTAGTAATATATAGAAATGAATAAGAATAAAAATATACCATCTTGCGTTCAACGGAAAAATGATTACTTAACGGTCCTTATAGTAAATTCATCAATTAAATTTGATTTAAGATTTGAGTTCTATTTCACTACTCGAGGTGTGTATTAAGAGTTGAAAAAAGCAAGCTTAATGTCTAATTCGGTTAAAACAGAAATCACGAAATTAAAATAAATATCATTCCAAGCGTTAATTCTTCAATAGCTCAATCGGTAATTTATTCCAGAGAAAAAAGTTAGTCGAGATAGAGGTAAGGTATAAGACTGAGTATAGTGAAGGAACGTTTAATGGAATTATTCTGTTCAGATGTGATTTGCACAAAAAAAGTAGGGAAAATGCGCGAGTGCATTGACTACTACCAAATAAGTAAAATAATGTTTGTAGATAAGATTTTTTTACGTAAATTAGAAGATATAGATATGTTAGAAAATGGTAAAATTATCTCTACTTTTGCCCATAAAAACCCTTTTTTTATTATGTTATTAATAAAAAGAGTAAAACGGTATATACACATATCTTGCATTACGAAGATTGTAGTATTACTTTTTCAAAGAACACTTAGCTAAAAATCCTAAAGTTTCTTAAATATATACTTTTCATTTTTTAAATATCCACTATATGAAGGGGCACGGATCGTAATTTAAACTTTTTAACCGTCTTAAAGTTTTGGAAACATTAATCTAAACGCGTTTTTAACACTGCATCTAAATACGATGGGGAACATCACCTAAGGAAAAAAGATAATTAATGGAAAGGTTAATGTACTTTTCCAGCTATAAAACTGAAAATAACATTATTTAATCATCTGAAAAGAAAAATGGTGTCGTTCAAAATTCGAATCCTTACAGGTTTATAGGATTTTTCAGAAAAAAATATTTTTTTATTATAAGGCCATGATAGTGAATCTGTAGTAACCAATTTTCATCACATCTCAGACATCTTTAAATTAGATAATAATCAAAACAAGCTTTTAAAAAAACTTAAAGGTCTTAAAAGTATTGAATCCATTTAAAATCTTTCTGGCCTCGAGAGAAGTTTAGAATCTCGTATAGATGTCTGTAAATCGGAAATTAGGGCAATCCTTTTACAAAAAAACAACGATGGTAATTACTACCCAATTCAAAATATGAGCCAGAAAAAATTGCAGAAAAAAAAGTGTAGTTACGAGCTGGAATTACCTAAATTGAAGCTCTAAGGCAAAAGGAATTATTTGTAAGGCAACATATTTAAAATTTATCCTGATAGTGCTATTTTTTTGCCACGACATTGCGAAAGAAACAAACAGTGTCTAAAATAGGACGTTGGTCATTCGCTAGAACATTTGCAAAAATTCGATTTTGAAATTCAAGGAAGAAGAGAAGTCCTAAAAAGAAAATGCTGGAAGTGAATGCATTTATTAGGCACCCAGTCATGAATATTATTATTGAATCTAATATTTTGAAAAAAAATTAGCTTTATAAAATTATAAGCATAGCAAAATCTTAATACTCAAATGTGATGCAGACCAAGATTTATAAAAATGTACTTCTGTCGGAACATTATAGGATGAGCAAAACTTAGATGTTATTAAGCGTGATCTTTATACTTCGAAAACTAAAACTGTGTTGAAACAGTTATAACTATTTTTGTACAATGTACCTAAGGAAATAAGAAAAAAGGGGACGGGGCATCATAGGTCTAATTCTTTCGAAAAAATATCCTTTTATCGACTTACCAAGCTAATTTTATTGGTCCACTACCGACAAAAATTAGAAATTATATATATAATCACATTATTATTCAAATTTAACAAATCTTGTTAGGATTTCCTGTTCGATATCCTGCAAAAAACCGAGTCATCTCAAACCAGCACGAGATGGCTGCAGCGAAAAAGATACAACACCGAACAATATTTGGAAATCAAGGTTGATTTTTTTTTCAGATCACGGAACAATATTCAAATCAAAGGAAATCAATGGTTATTGGGACGAGGAAATCGAGCACATGAATGGCTGCAAGATAGTGCTTCTCAAACTTTCAATATTTGAGACACATTTTTCTAAATCATATAATTTTAATAACACTCCCCTGCCATTTAACAACAATGTATTACAATCAATAATAATGCACTTTGACCCTACAGCTACTATGCAACTTTAATTATAAACTGTATAAATTGTCAAGATGGATATTGCATTTGGTATATAATTTTGTATATGGGGGGGGGGGACAAGCCCATGGGATTCACAAGTAGTTATTAAATTCGTTCTTAATTTAGCCTTAATAATTTAATTATCAGATACATTATGCAATCCTGATACATTTATAAGTATATTCTAACATTATAAATGTGTATTTTACTTCTAAATATTTCGGAATATATTTTAATTCCCTAACTTTCAGTAACTTAATTATTTGTTAAATAATATTCTATTTTCAATTTTTCGATATGCTCATGCCCACCCACGTAATGTTATCACTCTGCCTTAGGGGGGCATGCACTACGATTGAGAAATGCTGGTATAAGAATTCCACGGGGAAATGGATAAGTAGAACGGTTAAACAAAACTGTAATTATAATTTATTTCCAAATTATCACTAAATGACCCAAATAAATGGTAGAGGTACATAAATACACATGGCGCTCACAAATGATAAACTCCTGAAAACTATGTGGAATTCATGGGAAAAATAATATATTCTCATTAAAAATTCAACAAATATTCATTCCATCATTTTTTCAGGTTTATATTGCATTGAGGAATGTCCTAACTATGGTGTGTTGAGATTCCGGACCTGTAGAGTATGCAGTAACAACTAGATGGTAGGTATCGCTCGCCCAACGATGAGGGATCAGATTCCTAGCAGATAGATCACTGGGTATTGGTAACCCACAGTGCAATGAGTTCAGCTCTTTCTTTGAAGGGACTGTATATTATAACGCGTGTATTCATATGTATTAATTTTTGGTTTGAATTATATCATTTTTAACTTGTATATGACATTTTGGGATAGAATAAATTAATTTCATTTCTCCAGCGTTTGAATGTATTGATAAGGAAACCTAATGACATATAAATTACATTTATTGACTGTCACAAACACATAGGAATGACATGAACAACAAACACACACATGCCACACAAAAGCGTTCTTTTTTCTCTGGAGATCTCGTCTATTGATAGTTCTATTTATGTTTAACCGGAAGTTAATAAAATCATATGATTTTCGAGAAAGTCGTTTTTCATTGGTCCACATACGCTGTAGTTGCAAGATTGCATCATCCTCATTTTAAAACGCTGACCTTTTAATTCCCTTTTTGAGAGTTAAAGTCATGGTTAATTCCCGTTAGGCGGGCAAAATAAAAATTAATTATCATGCAAAGCTCTGGAGGGCTCAAGGCCATTATGAATTATAAATCTCTCGAGAAAATATAGATAATTCATTCCAATGAAGAACATTCAAGCAACGAGGAGACACCAGTTCACCACATTCGATCATTCTCTCTACCTAAACTTGAAGCTGAACTTGATTTTTTTCTAAGGACATGGATTGGAACCCTCCTCAATCGCATATCGAATGGAGTTGTGAGTATTTGCTTTGGTGAAACAAATTTGATGGAATAGTAGGCGTTATTAGTTGGTCGGTTGAGGCAATAACAAAAGGTGATGCAGTTGGGAATGCTGAAATTATGAAGTGGAGAATGCCTAAACATATTAATAACGAACGTTATTGAGAGTGGTCGTGGACCAGTTCTAAAGTGAGCTGATAAAATTAGCTAGTCCTGGGTGAAAAAGTGTGCATCCTGATTAGCTGGTGATATGCCTAACCTTGACACTCACAATGAACTGGACTATGAACGTAGTCCTCCACTCTTTATCTTGAACTGTCTTATGATTGGTGTTGTGTGAGCTTGATTGGGTAGGAGAAGGTGTGGCGTAAGTGAGTGAGAGTGAGAAAATATTAACGTCGCACTGATTAGCAACACGAGGGCTTTTGGTGACGGTCCGCGTAATTTTGAACCATAGTCAAGTGACGCGAACGACACCTAAGCTGGCACTCCCTCTCCTAACTACCACACCCCAGCAACGGGAGGACGTTTGAGCTCTCGACAGATTTAACGTGTATCGCTCCCCTACACGGCGGATCTTTAGTGGTACTAGGATCGAGCTCATGACACGCTAGCTATGATCCGATGCCTAGGCCACTCGGCCACCGCGGCCGCGAGAAGGTGCGGCTTCTGGTGGAATAGATAAATGGGATGCTCGGGAGAGGGCCCAACAACTTGAGTTAAGGGCTCTTGTTGGTTATTGCGAGTGATCTGTCGGATTTATATTACACCGAGAAAAAATTATCATTTGAGAAATTAAACTATTAGCTATCGATAATGATTCTAAAAGTAGAAAGGCTTTTTGCTTGTCGTCTTTAGTTGCTATAAGAGCAAGCAGTAAATAGAGAATTTTTGGCATTTTTTTGACAAGATCGGATTGAATTTTGAATAGTTAAGTTAAAAATTAAAAAATCCAATATATTTTCTTCGGAATTGAGGGAATTTTCAGATTGACTTTGTACCTTTCGGGTATTTTTATTTTCCATAGGGATGATAGAATTTATGTTTTGTGATTTCTTACCGCTAAATCTTGGCGTAGGAAATTCCTTGAGACATCATTGATGATCGTAAATTCTTTTCTGGTGTTGAGGGAGTGCCTTTCTTAGATTTAGAGAATTTAGTGCATTTTAAGTAACATGCAGTATGCCCGTACAATTCACATTTAATACAAAACGGATTATTCTGTTTTGTTTCATTTCGCATTCCTTAGTAAGGTGGTCCTTACCGCAATTGAGGCATCGTGTTTTTCGGAAAATGTTCTGAAATTAATAGTGCCTCTGGCGTCGGTACCAGTGATGACTAGAAAGCAAATTCAATCGTTAACACATTCAAAAACAATTACACTGAAAATATGCCTAAACCTTTAATTTAAATAGACTGACTCACACTCTAAATTCCTTACACGTTAATATAGAGTTTGTTCTATTTTTATTTAATGTTTCCTTAAACTTTAATTGTAACTCTTAGATTACTTTTTCCATTCATTAAAACTACTCACGAATATCAACAACAGAAAAATTAATTTCGCGGTAGGCTTTTTTTAAAAAAAATATTACTCAGAAAATTTAATTTTCAAAGTACCATATAAGATTTAAGGAAATTCACTAAACGTTAACAGTTTTATCATTACGAAAATTCAGTAAGGATAATAAATTAAATACTACTTTCTTTTCTTATTTATATTCAAGTGATATTTTTAAGATTGAAGAAATATAACACTTTTTATATATGTAAGACTACACATGCTTTTTAAAACACCAATATTAAGAAACCATAACATCTATATGCTTGTTCTAAAAATATACAGCAGCTCTTAATAATATTTACAAATATGAGATTCTAGAACAAAAAAACTTTTTTCAGAATCATTTGCATTTTTTTTCCTTCTTAATCTTGATAATCCTGATTAATCATTTGCCCTCTCCCCACAAAATATCGCTTAAAATATTGAATTAATTTGTTAATTTAAATTTCTGATTAAAACTAGTAGGATTGTTTTATTGGAAAATCAATAATATTTAAACAAAATATTGGCTACTTTATAGTAAATCTACAATAAAAATTGTCAATTTTTATTTTTATAACAAAGTAGTTTTTTGCGCAAATATCTGCTTTTGTAGGCTTATACAAAAATCCCATCCAAGTGATTTAAAAAAAAATGCCTTACGTTAGAAAATATACAAAAAAAAATTTTGTTAATCTTATCTTGCGACTAATGACCGTACATTTAACAAAATGTCTGTCATTAAACACATGCGTTATTTAAACTTTTAGAAAAGAATATTTGGCAAAATGCCAAGAAAATACTATTCTCTATCGAGAAGCTTCTTATCATTTATATATTGCAATGAACTTCTTCTTGCACTAAGATGTAAGTCATGGATTATTTTTTTAATCAACAGTATGTTCTTTTTATGATTAATTCCGCCATGAAATTATTTATAGTGTGACTATATAGCTAGGGGAAATAAATTTGTTTATATTGCTTAAATCCGTCAATTAAAGCGCAACCACAACTTTACCTTTAAATAAATCTAAAAAACAATACAAGAAAATATTGTTTTAATCTTTGTTTATATAAATTTGCTTAAGGACAATTCGGAATATTTATAGAACTATTAAGAGTCCATTTTTTTATGTATTTTTAAAATGTTCCTTATGATTTGAAATTTGCGCAGCTTACTCATAATCTAATGTATAAATAAAATATAAACTCATGATTGAACATAAAATGGTTTTCATTTCATTTTTACATGGTTTTCAACTACATGATTAATATAGTAGGAAGGAGGGAAAAGTTTTCTATAATTAAATTTTTATCTAAAAAAAGTTGCATTTTTGCTTAACTGCACTTAACTTTGGCTATATATAAAATACCCGAATAATTCTTAAATAACTTATGCAGTTCACGAAATAAAACAGTAAAAATATAAATTGAAAACATTGCAAGACTTTTGCATTATATAAAATTTAAGTATCAAGGGGCATTTCAAAAGTAAGCAAATCATATTTTGAGAGAAAATGAATATACAATTCAAGCTGAAATCTGCTAAAAAGTACAAAGTAAGATGCCTAAAACCAGTTCAATTATTCATCAAGGGAACTTGGATTGACCTCAGGCTTCTGAGGTTCATTTCTGGGTTAATCTGCTATAGAGTCGAATCCAATATTTTTTTTCTCTCCTACCTCCATTGGTTACTTCTGTATTGCATACCCGATTCTTGTATTACCATACCGAAAATCGTTATTTAAAATATCATGATGGATTCATTTATCCCATGTCTCTTCACTTTACACTCACAATGGTAGTGTTTTTTTTTAAATTTTTGATTTTATTTATTTCTATAGTTATTATTTATATATATTTTTTATTTCCATCAGGTATAGTGGTTAGCGACGCTGACTGCTGTTTTTCTAGGCCCTGGGTTACAACCTCAATAGTGAATTTTTATGTAGTGCTTTTTTTTTTTTTTTTTTTTGCTCAGTGCTTCTCAAAGTTTTTAATATTTGTGACCGAATATTGAAATCCGAATTTTCATCACGCCCACTTACATACAATAACACTGCATTGATTTCAATAATACAATACTTTCACGTTAAAGCTACAATATGACTTTTACCACCGCCGTTCATGAATGTCTCGCTCAGTCAAATCATTAATTGCCTCCGGGCGTACATATACGTCTTTCAGAAGTACGAACTTTTCTGTGCGCTGCTATCAATAAAATTATTACGGAGGCGGCGGAATGCAATAAAAGGACCTTGACAGTGTTTGCGAAGGATTAACTTATCGCAGAGAATTTCCTTATTTATCCCTTTCCTCCTCTTTTAGCTTTTTGCGTTATTAAATTAGTTATAAAATACATTGTACAGTACTGATACATTATAATAGTGTAAATGTGTATTTTATTTTTTTCGTTGTCAGAATGTATTTTGTTGTTTATTTTCAATAAATTAATTTTTTAAAAATAATCTTTCTTTTTCAACTTTTCAATGGCTCAGTTATCACACCGTTCTAAGAGCTTCATAGTTTGAGAAGCGCTCTCTTTCCGGTATGTAGGTACTCTAAATAGCAGTCGAGCCGCAAGTCCTCTCGTGAGGTTGGTGGAAGAGAGTTGGGAGTCCCCTGATCCTCCCTAACTTGTTCTTCCTCAAAATCGGTGTGGAACTGTACCAAAAGTACTGTCACCTGTATGGTGCTCAAAGCCACTGATAAGGACATCAGTACATCTAGCCCTTTGCCGCAATTAATTTCGTAGGTCTCGATCTAACATCGACAGATAAGTGGCATCAGTAACAACAACAACTTATTTCTTATTAAGCAGCGTTTGTAATCAGACATTGGTTACTTATTTCTTATATTCTTCAAGTGATCATTCCTGAAATACTAAACTTTCTTTATAATTCTGAACTGCAATAGTGGCTGGCGTTATTTGTCCTTAGTCATGCGTATAAGTTCTGGTGCCATTTAAGAAATTTCGTTAATTTGGCCAAAATCCTCTCAGTTTTGTGAAACGAAATAATAAAGAAATGGGTAGACACACAGCTCATAATTGCCATCATCACAATTTAAAAATCCGACACCAATAGTTCTTCAGTAGCTTTTATTTTAATAATCTATCAACCAATACACTTTGGCAAAACGTTGATTCTCACACTTTATAACTGGCAGAGATGTATGCATCTTTATTTACTCAATGACGAATGCAAACAGGGCATTTAAAAGATATAACGATTGACGTGTAGCCCTTGAGAGCTTTGAGCTTGAACACTAGCTTTTATAACACTTGAGAGGGTTGTTAGATTTCGTTTAATTTTGTTTTTGCAAATTTTGCTTGTTAAATCTCAAACTTATGATCCTCAACATTGGTGCAACAGAATACGCTCTAATTTTCTTGAAACGGATACTTGGTACAAATTCAAGTTTAATCATTCAGTTCAATAACATAAAAATAAATTACAGAAAAAAACTTATAAACAATAAAAATCAGTATGCATTTTGGGGACAATACGTTTTAAAATGTATAAGAATTGATGAAACAATATATACGAAAAAAATAATGAATACACAACCAAAATTTCAAAAGAGGATGTATTCTTATAAATGAAAAAATAAAAAGTTAAGTGATACATTTTGAGAAAGACAGCCAGTACACATTCAGAGTATACCAGTCATATTTATCATTAATGTAAATATTTATTGAGGATTTGAATTGACCATTAGTTATTTTCTTTCATATTTCGTTTTATTTCTTTACATTTTCACTATCTATTGCTTATTTGTAGAGTTAAATATCGTACTATACGAGAGATGACTCCAAAAAAAGTTATAAGTAGCAGTATTTGAAATGTTGCAATCGAGGATGGGAATATTTTTAATCAGAGTGGAGATAGATGATGCTTATTGTCTAACACCGAGGAAATAGTGTTAGTACTCACACCTGCAAGAGCGACAGTAAAGGCAAGACGTCTAGATAAGTGGTCTCGTACAGAGGTACGAAACGTGAAGCGACTATTATGGGCAAATAGTGTGTTCCCATATGACATTCACAGACAAATCGGAGAAGTATATGGGGGCGAAACAATGTGTAGACAACAGGTAGCAAAATTGTGTCGTTCTTCTAAAGCCCGCGGAGAGCAAGTGGAAAACTACAATATGGAAGCGAGAGGCATCCCATACTCAGAAATTGCTTAGAAAATTTAGGTGGGATAACTGTAGTCACCCTCCATACAGCCCCGATTTCACTCCCTTTGATTAATTCCTTTTTCTGGCATGGACGAAACACTTATCCAGAAAGGGTTCAGTTCAGACAGTGTTGTCCACACACCTGCCCATAATTGACTCAATGGCCATGGACTTGAATATTACTAAGACGGGTTACGACAATTGGTTTAGTGATCTTATAAATGGAAAAACAGGTTTGATGATTATGTAGAAAAGTGACCACCACATGTCTCTTAATTTCCATTTGTATCTTGTGTCTATTGTTAATGAATAATGTTTCATTCGTTTTGTCAACTTTTTAGGAATCACCTCTCGTAGAGCATGTACAGTAAAAAGTAAATCAGTACACACCCAAAATAAATTGATTTCAGAATCCATGGAATATAACAGAGGAAAATATATAAATATTATATGCACCAAAAACAAAATTTTACATATCAAGACTGGAGACAAGGTTTAAACGGCATAATACACATCTTATATTGTTTTTATCGAGTTTTGTATAAACTATCATTCTACTTGCTACAATGCGGTTCAAAGGAAAACTTTAAAGAAATTACAGAGGCATAGATCATTCATTTGTATCTCCATATTTTAAATGAATTTAAAAATATAATTCAACTACTAATTAATTTTATTCTCTTACAAGTATTAAATATATCAAATAAAACTTCGTTTTAAAAGAACATTTATAACAAATTAGGAATGAAAATCGTTTTTTTTAAAACTAATTTACATTTCACATTATCTCAACCATTCAAGTCTTTAGTTTTAATATTCAACTAACTGGAATTTAAAATCTACTCTGAGCTATGTATAAATTAAAATAAAAGGAAGAGGAAATAAGATTTTGCGTGGTAAAGCCATTACAAGCACTTTATTCGGTCATTTACTCAGGTAAATATTTTTTTTCTTTCCATTTTAACCTTAAAATCTTCCTTAAGCTAATAGTAAACAGAAACTGTAATTAAGCTAAACAGATAAAAAGGATTTTTAAATGCATATGCTCTTAAGTACGTCATTCTTTCTGTAATGAGCTGCTGATCTAAAGAAGACAAGTATATTAAAAAATGCAAGCCGTAAAATAAGTCTTCAAAGTTGTTTAAAATTAGTGTATAGTTGCAAAATAAGTAACATTTTAGTGAAACAAATGAAAGAAATAAGATTTGCAAAGTTTTTAATGATTAATAACAGTAAATTTTTTATTGTGTTACAGCAAAATGGTAAGATTTAGAGAAGATTAAAAATCTTATGTGCGTTAAAACAGTACTGGCAGATAATTTTATTTGCTCAAATAAATGAAGAATTAAGAGCGTGCTCTAGTTACTCAATACGCTTACTTCTTAACGAAAAAGAAAGTATTTGTTCGTGTTTTGTTTCAGTTGGGATTTGTTTTTCTGCTCATTTGATTTAATCTCTTCCTGACTTTTCAGATTTCGTTTTGTTCTACTATTATTTCTTTTGTTGAGGCTATGCATTTCTTTCGAACTATTTACTTCGCTAGACTGGAAGGAAAATGGTCCATTTAGCAGTTTCGTGCATTGACGCTTAATAGTTTGATTTTAGATATTTGAGACTGAGTAAATGAAACAATTACGTCTTGATATAATTAGTTTAAACTGATTGCAAGCTTATTATATGTAAATATAAGTAAGAATTACGCAATTTTAATATAAAATTTTACTGTAATATTAACGATATAATTTTTAAAAAAATATCTAATACTCGTTCACTTTGCTGGGTATTTCCTGATATTATGTGATAATGCAGTATATATTTTAAATCATTGTGAGTATTGTCTAAGTCTTAGCATTAGGCTTTCTATTTAATTGAAAAGCATTGTAACTGACCCCTTCTCTTGATTTAAAAAGAAAAAAAAAGTTAAATTTCCAAGAGGAAAATATATTTATCATTTACCCCCCCAGATCATCTGCCCCTTAGTTAAACACTACCAAAAACGTTTTTAACGGATCTCTACGCCATTAAAGAAATCCGACTGAAAAATTTAAAATATGTATTTCTATCAGCTCAAAAGCGTTTTTTTTTTGGTACAACGCCTCTGAAACTCCCTTGTTGAGTCAATTTCAACAAAACCCGTTCTTAGCAACGCTGTAATCACAAATAAAACATATGTGTTAAATTTCAAGTCTGAAGGTCTTACAGTTTCTTGCTTTAGATACAAGTCCATGATTCTAAAACTGAACTTTGCCTAACAGATTAAGTGTTATCTTGAAGATTTTTTAAACATATATTCCCAAGTATCAGCTTAAGAAATATAATACAGAAAGTCCCCCCCCCCTATTTTAAAGCCCAAATATATATATTAAAAATGACAGAAACAGAAAGAATTAGCTGCAAATTGCAAGTAAAAAATGTGTTGCGTATTAATTATCTACAAGTATAAACTTGTCAAATCTCAAATATGATCTAAATATATCACTGTAAAATGGAATGCAAAATATAATCTCCCTAATTTTTCGTCACTAATAAAATATACTTCCTTTTTTATTCTCGTCTCAGGATTACTGAGGATAATTGTACAGGGCTGGGGAGTGAGGAATTTCTGTTTTGAAACTGCAATAAAACTCACTGCGTGTTTCATTCGACTTTATTGTTATTTTCCGCCTACCACACAACACTAGAACCTTGAATTTATACAGTGTTGAGCACAATGTCTATTAAATGTCATCCAACATCATCAATGCACTGATGCAATTGATTTAGAAAACCTTAAGTCACCTGTATAAGTATATCAACATGGATATTGTCAATTTCGGCTCTGATGTTGTTTTATAGGTTTCCCAGTGTATTAGAGTGATCTTTGTAAAACAGGGACTTAAGCAATGCCCACAGATATTAATCATTATAAATCAGGTAAGCACGCAGTTCATTTTGCATCCCCTCTTGGGGAGATCAGTCATTCGAGGAAAGCTGCTCCTAAAACACCCATGGAAATTCTGGAGGTGAGGGCTGCGGCCTCTTCTTGTTGTATCCATACGTTGTCAAGATCATTTTCTTGGGGAGCGGGAAAGGAGAATTGTTGGATCATTGTCACATACCGGTCTGAATTTACACACGTCCTCGTTCCACATTTTCAGGTGTTCTAACGGTTTTCGGAGGTCCTTCCAATTCTTTGGAGACATTCCCTGTTGCTCAGAAGACATCCATCCACATTGAAACGTATTACTGATCAGGAATATGACCTCGTGGAGGAATATCAAAGTGACGACAAAGGTTCGTTGCTCTGCAATAACCGACCGACCGACCGTTAGAGAAGTAAGCATCCATGGCAAAAGAGATCTGCTACTTTGACCGCAACATGTTTGAGGCTGATACGAGTGAGAACACAAATATCCTACTCCACCCCTTTCACCAAGCCACTCCCACCCTACGAGAACCACTGCAATCACTTTAAATCAGGAACTTCCCTTTATATATTAAACACGATTATTTGATTCAGTTCGAATTTTTCCTCCATTTGCATAAACCATCTTTGAGAAATGGAATAAGACTTGCTTGGAATAAATAGAACCAAAGAAAAAAATAATAATGTTAATAATGTTTTTCTCGTGTTACTAATGCCACCTGTCTGACAATGTCAGATCAAAGCTCAAGAAAGCACTAGATGTACGTCTGTCGTTAACCATAGCTTTGAGCACCGGACAATCGACAAAACGATTTGACTTGGTTCCACCCCCATCTTGAGAGAGAAAACCCTGGAGGTAGTCAGGTGCCTTTCACCACTCTACCTCTTCGACCAACATCACGAGAGAAGTTGCGGTTCCACGAATATTTAGAATGCCCCCACTCACAAAGACAATATATTTACTAACACCCATGCTTTCTCCTGTAATCGAACCCAGAGGACTAAACAAAGGCCAGGCCTCACTAACCACTATACTGGATGTAGGGGGGGCTAATATTGTGTTAAATGAAAAAAGTAATAGTGTATTAGCACTTCCTTACACCGTACAGAATGGGAGAAAGAGGTTCAAATCCAGGTGTCTTCCACGTCAATTGATTGTGCTTAAAAAATAAGAGGCTATTTGCTAATAGCTCTAGTGTTGTTACCTAGTGCGATGTAAATTCAAATAAATAGCTAATAAATCCTATTTAAAAACGAATACTACAACGCGCTCATTAAAAATGGTTTGTGGTGGCTAATTGCCTCTGAACAGAAGTGATCATTTTGGCCTAGAGGAAGAGTGTGCGCTTTTGGAACGGAAGGTACCGAGAACGAATCCTCCTCCATTGGTGACCTCAGGTACTTCAACCTTCACACGCAACCTTCGCGCAGCAATCGTGACGCCATCTATCCACTGCAAATGCAACCAAGCCGTCAGACACATGACGCAATCCACAAGCCGTCTCACTGATGACGCAACAGCTCACACACCTCCCATAACAACGATAACGTTCGTTGGCCTTACTGACTCACTGGTAGGATATATTGTGTGGTGATTCTTATATAACACATTAACTGCCTCTGGATTGAAATGATTATTTTGGCCTAGGGGTAGGGTGTGTGCTTTCGGAACGGAAGCTACCGAGAACGAAACCTCCTTCAGGCTTTTAATTTTGAATTATGTGTTTTAGTGAAATAAAAGCATGTGGACCTTTAAAAATAAAATACTAACATTATGCCTTTATTATATTATATATCTATTTTTGGTTTATTTTTTCATTGTTTTTTTACGTATTATATCGAAACAATATGATAGCTATTTAAAATGGACCTCGGAATTTTGAAACCGAGGTCAAGATATGATGGCGATATCTAAACTAGCATTTCCCACACTTCAAACTTCTGTACATCTTCAACTTGATGATTTGAGTCACGTCCTTGAACCTTGCATCTACCCTTGCGTGATGAGTGTACCTTCTTTTAGAAGTTTAATTTAACTCGTACTCAGTATAATTTCAAATAGATATTTCAATTACATATCTACTAAATCATATTTTTGTCCCTTTCAATATGTTTGGTTAGGAGAAATTTCTACCTCTCTTTCATTTATTCTCCCTTACTATGAATTACATTCATTCTATGAATGCTTGCTTATTTGAGCATTCATTTTATCATCATAGTCAAATTTGGCGTAAAATATAATTTATTCTTCTGGTAAAAAACAGCATTCTTCGCCTTGCTTTATTTGTATTATATATTCTTTTTTCAAACTTCTTTAAAATAATATCGTAATCTGAGTTTTTTGGTTAAAAATGCACAAAAGTAATCAAAATCTTAGGGATGGGCTCTATTCATCTGGTATCGTAATCATGTAAAAAGTATGTGTACCTACTTAAAAGTATGCTAATCAATAACTACTATAGCGGAAATAAAAATATAAAATGTTAACGCTGGATATATCTTGTTATTGCTATGGATTTTGCATCAGCCACGTGATCAAGAGCCGAGATCACTATAAATGCAGCAAGATTAAATAAAAAAAAATGATGCACGGTTTGTGTTCTGTTTCGTCTCGGTGCTGTTGTTGAAATAAATTTAATCAAAATAAGCTATTTATCTACGTTCGATAGTTTTTTAAGTTAATTTGCTATTGAAGGCTCACTGATATGCATATTACATATAATACTAATTTATAAAATGCTTAGTGGATTTAAGATTCTCCTTAAACAGGGGTCGGCAACCTTTTGAGTCGAAAGAGCAAAAAATTACAATTTACAAAATTTCAAAGTTTTTTAAAGAGCCACTAATTTTTTTCTTGCCAACAATAAATAGTACTTCCATAAATAAAGTTTTTTGATAAAAAAAAACTTATCTATTTATTCATAAGAAAATATGTATTTATTTATATATAAGTAGTGTTTTTCACAAGTTAGATAATATATGTATGACATTAGATAATTATTTATTATTAAGTAAAAAATTAAAACAATTAAACATTTACTTACAACACTAACTTGTACTTCAATAACAAACAGTTGAGCAAACAAATTCAATGAAAGCGATGGCTTTGCATGGTTATTAAAGTAGAAAATTAACTAAACATTGTAAATTGTACTTTAAAAAAAACAATAACATATATTTGAGCAAACAAATTCAATAGGAGTGTTGGCTTTGCATGGTTTTAGAAAGTTTGGATAAATTTGGCTCATAACTTGTTGTTTTAAGTTTCCAAACGCGACTCTAAATTTTCATTCGTTAGTTGGCTTCTTTCTTAACTTTTAATTATATTCACACAAGATAACGCTTGCTCGCACGGATATGTTGATCCGAAGATAGTCAGAACTCCAAATGCCAACTTCTCCTCACTGTAGCAATCTGGAAGACTATTCCATGCGTCGAATATAAGTGCTTTAACTCGCGGCATTTCTTTTAAAGCTATCCATCTTTTGTTGCGTTACGTACATACATTTCTGGACCTCCAACTCTTGCAACTTGCTTTTCGACTCTGTGAATTTTTCACTCCACAAAGCTTTACTTTTTAAATCGATCAATTGCATTTCTAGAGAACCAATATCAATTCCAAATGGCTCAATGTGGATTTCGTTACTATTTGTGTTGAGAGGATTTGTTATGAATGCTAGAGTGGTTTTGTTAGTTTTAAATTGCTCAAATCTGTCAGCAAATTCATCTTTAATTTTATTTATAACTGTGCTGAAGTAATTCGTGTCAACAGTTGCACTGGTTTTATCGCGATATTGCTTTAGAAATTGAAAATGAAGTAATTTACCGCTCTGAATATCTTCTGCAAAAAGAATTAATTTTTCTTTGAAACAAACCAATTCTTCTACCAAAATATAGGCTGGGTTTCCTTT